>JAPFBL010000054.1:1232500-1744630 GCA_026182355.1 Hermatobates lingyangjiaoensis
AGTCGGCTTTGAGAATTCTGAGAAGGTGAGGAAGAAGCAAGGTTTTGTCGAAGTGGATTTGGATGAGAGAAAAGTTTGATGTGAAACGCCTTACAACGATCAGTGGCTAAATTTTGTACAAATTGAATTCTTAGGTCTCTATGAAGAGTTTAATTTGCGGCTAATTAATTAATTAATTATGCTAAGGTAATATAATATATATAACAATATATATGTAACTAGATATCACATAAACTCGGGGAATAACCATCACTAATCAAACCACAACCTAAAATGAAAAAAAAAAACTTAGATTTTTCAACCACAACAAGCGGTCTTGTCAGAGTCAAACCCAGTTGGGTTTCTGAATCTGACGAAGACCTCATGTTGTAGTTGAAAGATGTTAGTCTTTTTTTCCCACTTCATATTGTGGTTTGATCAATTATTGTTATATATATATACAAAATAAAAGTTTATCGGGACTCGGTCAGTTCTTCAGGTTCAAATTAAACTGAAAATCAAATTTTAAACATTACCAAAGTTTCGGTCTTTATTTAAAACCTTTTTCATAGGCAGAAGTATAAATTTTGAAACCGAAAAACTAAGTATTACATTACAAATTATTTTACAAAGAAAAATCCACATACTATTTTTCTTTGTAAACTTAGTTTTCCTGTTTCAAAATTTATACTTCTACCTATGAAAAAGGTTTTAAATAAAGACTGAAACGTTGGCAATGAGAGTTTAATTTGAACCTGAAGAACTGACCGAGTCTCGATAATATGTATCTCTACGGGTCAAAACGTGTAATACAAACATCAGTAACATTACAACTGAGCCTTTTTTCTGTAATTACTACCCGTCTTATCTTTTTTTTAATATATGCTAATAATTTTTTTATTTAAAAATAACTCATTATTACAAAAAAAAGTTTTGATTACTCAGAAAATGGCAGTTCTACAACATTTTGATTATTTTTTTTACTTATTTAAACAATTTTAAAAGGTGGCATGAGGTAAGACAAAAATTTTTTTTGGGGGTACAGGATATAAAAAAAGTTTGGAAACCACTGGGCAAGAGAGGCGAGTTTGATGGATTCATTTTGCATAAGTTCATCGGACAAGAGATAGAAATGCGTACGTTAGAGAAGTTTTTTAGTCATTCCGATATCTTTGATCTGCGACTGATCCTAAATATCAGTTTTTCAATTCCTCATACAGTAGATCCTCGTAGTACAAGTGCCTCATTGTACGAGCAATTCACTTTACGAGGAGCCATTCGTAATAATGTTTATCTCGTACGGCGAGGATAAATTTGCAGTTCGAGCAAACGTCTCCCCTCCATGTTTAGATGGTCTCCATTTTAAGTTTAATAGATTAATAAAACATGATTATTTCTTAATGTATTGTTATTATTCATATTACATATACAGTATTGTTTATTTTTTTAATTGCACCTTTTCTGTTGAAAAAATAAACTTAAATACCGGCCTTTTGAGAATAGAACAAATTATTGATTTTTATATTAATTTCAATGTGAAAAATTGCTTCATAATTCCAATGCGAGCTCGGTCTAGGAACAAATTAAATTCCTACTGCGAGGTTCAACTGCCCAAATATTATTGTTTAAACTTTCTTTCAAACAGTCACATCTTTTTATCATGAAATAATCATCTTCCATAAAATAAATGATGCGCTTATAAAGTAGTTTATTTGTGAGTAGCACTCACGCAATTTATCATTATTATATAACGTGCAAGTTGCGTTAAAAATGGGATTTGGTTAAATCTACCCCTAGGGTCACATCCGGTCTGTCCTCCGATATATCTTACTACTTCTCCACATTAAACATATATTTCTTGCCGATTTATAAACTGGGAAATCTACATACAACAGTCTTAGATCAATTACTAAATTCTGCCACCCGTCAATTAGTTCCATGTAAATATTATCAAATAATTTTTAATATTTTTTCTTTAATTTTATACCGTAGTAAATTTGATATAAATATTCCGTAATTTACGAGTAAAATAAGATGATAAGTTCATATTTAATGAACATTTTTTGCACTGATAAACTAATGTATATTGATCAAAACGATGTACTTTTTTTTTGATTAGAACTATCAAATGGCAGACGGTTATTATTATAATTATAATATAACTAAAATATAATATTTTAAAAGTTTTTAATTACTGCTCAAAGATTCAATCAGGTCAGTAAGATAATCGAAGGTCCAGTTTTGTTTGAACCATAAATATTTTGGAAAACAAAATAAAAATTTATAGGAATTATTAATTGATATTAGAATTAATAGTAATATTACTCGTCATACCTCGTATAATATCTGGAAAGCTCAACCGGTTTCGGGTTCTTCAACTCATTGTGAATTTCATGTTTCTTATAACCTACGCATGCTATCTAGATCATTAAACCTATGATGTCTGTATAGTAAACTCTATTACTACCAACCTCAGTTGTAAAAACTCATTAACTAGATTAATTAATAAATAAATAAACAGAGAAAATGATTGACAAAAATTAAATTCTAAACTAATGTTATAAGAAAATAAATATAAATCAGAAAAGAGACAAACTGTTAAATATTTAGAAGGTAATATAGCCGGTGACAGATACACAGAGTACACGTAGAATTAAAAAAAAAAAATACAACAGAAGAATAAATTTAATTTAACGCAAAGTATCGCAAAAAAGAAAACAATTGTTTAAGTCTGGCTGTAATTTTGCCAGGGTGCCTTCTTCAGAGGGTAATAAGATTACTGAGTAGTAGGGTCACTGACCCAGCAAACAAACCAGTAATTAAACCTTTTTGTTGCGAGCCTTGAATATTCCGTACAACTAAGTTGGCTTTGATGAAAAATTGTCCTTCCATAATACTTATTTATTTACCAGAGTAGAGATCTTAAATAAATTACTGCCATAATTAAACATTTGTTGCTTGTTTTATTATATATACATATATATATTTGTGTACTTCGGTAGCAGTCCTTCCTTTATTAGTGTACTTCGGTAGCAGTCCTTCCTTTATTAGTGTACTTCGGTAGCAGTCCTTCGCAAACTTCTACATGTGTCACGTGGAAAATCAAGTACTGCAACAAGCCAAACCTACCCTCTATTGCCGTTACGTTGACGACTGCCTCGTGGTCACAAAAACGAACAAGGAACTCCTTTCCCTTAAAGCTGCTCTGCAAGAAATATCAGGACTAAACTTCACCTTGGAAGAAGCCAAAGAGTGCCAAATCAACTACCTCGATGTGCACATAGATGGACGAGGCACGAACTATGTGACATCAGTATATCAGAAGGAAACGGATAAGGGCATATACTTAAATGCCAGAAGTGAATGCCCTGAGAGGTACAAGACAGGCACCATATATGCCCTCATACACCGCACATACAAAACCTCATCTACGTGGCAGATATTCAACGAAAGAATAAACCAACTCAGGCAAACCTTTGTGAATAATGGCTATACAAATAACGCCTTCGATAAAGTCCTGAATTCCTACTTGGTCAATAAGGAAAGAAATACCAATAATGACCCAGACGGAACGGTATACCAGCTGTACTACAGAAACCAGTTCACAAGGGAGTACAAAACAGATGAAGCAGCACTTAAGAATATCATACGAAGAAACGTAAAATGCAAACAGCCCAATGACAGAATAAAATTACATATTTATTATAAGGCCCGGACCACAACAAATTTAGTCATAAAAAACAGCCCCATCACCGCAACCAGCGATCTGCAGAGAGTCAACGTCGTGTACGAATACAAATGTAAAAAAGGAGAGTGTGAGCTCCTGGCTAACGCCAAGTATATCGGCATGACGAAGACTACGCTTTCCAGACGCCTCACCATGCACCTTCAATCAGGAGCTATAAAAAACCATACCAGACAAGCACACAATTCCGACCTATCCCGCCAGGACCTTACAGAAAACACCACCATCATCAGGCAAACCAATGATTGCAATAGACTCCCAATCTATGAAGCAATAGAAATATCCAAAAATAGCCCTATAATCAATAGACAACAAACTGGGTTGTCAAGAGTACTCAAGCTACTCGGAGAACAAGCCCCAGCAATAGGCCAAACCAATAACCAATGAGAAGGAAGAACCACAATAGCACAGCCAATCAGCGCTCACCCCCCTGACTCTCGGCTATATAAGGAGACCGGTAACCCACCTGTTTTGTGTCTTGAAAATGACTGCAGTAGACAGTCGAAACGCGTTGACAAGAAGAATTCATTCCTTGAACCGTTGTTCTCACAACGAAAAATTAATTTTCCGCAAACTTGAAAAGTTGGAGAAGAAGATCATCGATCGACAATATTCAGTCGTGTATAACCAATCATGTATATATATATTTTGAAATCTACATGAGGGGTCTGGTTCTAATATATGATTGGTTGATGCAGGACTAAATAACTTGACTTATCTTTTTACGTGCTGTTTCCAAAGTTGAAGGTTGTACGTGACTTCGATCAGAGCTAGAAGAAGCCTTCAACTTTGGAAACAGCACGCAAAAAAATGAGTCAAGCTTATTTGGTCCTGCATCAACCAATCAGATATATATATAAAGATTTCACATAAACACGTGAAATAACAATCAATGATCAAACCACAATAAGAAAATGGGAAAACAAGACTAAGATCTTTCAACCGTAACAAGCGGTCTTCGTCAGAGCTAAAAACCCATCTGAGTCTGGGTTTTTGACTCTGACGAAGACCGCTTGTTACGGTTGAAAGATCTTAATCTTGTTTTCCCATTTTCTTATTGTGGTTTGATCATATATGTATATATAACAAGATTTAACATACACACCTGAAAAAAGAAT
The DNA here is from genome assembly GCA_026182355.1 of Hermatobates lingyangjiaoensis. Taxonomy (NCBI): domain Eukaryota; kingdom Metazoa; phylum Arthropoda; class Insecta; order Hemiptera; family Hermatobatidae; genus Hermatobates; species Hermatobates lingyangjiaoensis. The sequence continues at coordinate 1,237,343 of JAPFBL010000054.1, forward strand.
CAATGAGATCCGTCAGAGTCAGTTGGTTTTTTGACTCTCACAAAGACTGCTTGAAAGATCTTAGTCTTCCCCCCCCCCCCCCATTTCATATATTGAGTGTAATGGCGGTCAAAATATTGAAAAGTGAGTCTTTGTTTTGTTTTGTGTCTATGTGACAGAGTTGATTTTAAGTGTAATCTGTCCTGCCGGACCGTTTCCGTTTATCATGGTAAATATATATTACATCAAGAGTTATTGTTGATTATTAATATATATATATATATATATAGGATTTCAGATAAATACAAAAAATATCAATCAATGATCAAACCACATTATGAAATGAAAAAAAAGACTAAGATCTTTCAACCCTAACAAGCGGTAGCGGTCTTCGTCACTTTGGTTTTTGACTCTGGCAAAGACTGCTTGTTACGGTTGAAAGATCTTAGTGTTTTTTCCCCATTTCATATTGTGGTTTTGCCCATATATATATATATATATATATATATATATATATATATATATATATATATTATGTCATATTTACAATTAGTTAGATTTCTTGTGTAATTTCTAAAGGACGTCAGATGGGGACTCGAGATAGAAAGATTGGGAGAGAGAAATAGGAAAGAGAGAAGAGAGGGGGTGAGAGAGAAGAGAAAGATAGAAAGAGAGAGTGTGTTAGAGAGAGAGAGATCTATAAGAAATTATTTAAATTTCGAAGTAAAGGAAAAGAGAAAGTATTATCCATTGCTACTTAAAGATTAAAGATATTTATCTTCTAGTTCAAAGTATCATAATGACTCAGACTTAATAACTACTTACTTGGTGTTTATAAAATAAAAAAAGATGCAAATTTTTAAAATATAAATTTGTTGTATAAATTTAATGTTCCGTTATCTTGGGGCGCACAGCGCCCCTTCCTTCCAGGACGCACCGTTTGATAAGCTCTGGCCTAGACTGATGAGGAATCTCAAGTGAAACATGATTTTCAGTAGAGTAGGACGCAAAGCAGTATTCAGAAAATGTATGTTTTAAAAGTTTTAGTGAAACCTAGAGTCTTTCATATTAATACGAATTTGTTGGACGCTAAATGAGAAGAAGAATATCTATCCTAACGAAATATTAGGAGGATGACAAGTAATGTAATTAAAATGCTGATAAGTCTTGCTAAATTTTATATTTATGGAAGTAGATAACTAAACATTCTCTAGTGTAAAGTCAACTTGAGGAAAAGAAATAAGAATTTCAAAAGATAGTAAGTAACTAAGAGTAATGGATGACCAAAAAACTTGGAAACATTTAGAAAAATGTTAGCTTATGATTATTATGAGGCCAAATTAAGAAAATGTCATGACTGAAAGATGAATAGAAGAGAAAAAACCTTTATACTCCAAATGATTGACTAAGAAAGCTTCCTCTATTTTGCCATAAATTTAAAATAAAATAATAGGCCATAAATGTATCCATAGCAATTTTCTTAGTTCTAAGGTAGTGGAATCAGTTATTATATGGTATTTACCCTACAATTTTCCTCGTTTAAAGGTTCAAAAAAAAAACCTTTGGTTTGTAGGGAAAAGTTCACTAGTAAAACGAGAAATGAGATAGAAGTGTTTCTATGAACTTTTTAATTTAACGTGTTGCCCTTGTGGGCCTCTTCATTGTGTTTATATCAGTGCTCGTTAGAGGGGCTCATTAATTATATGTTGTTTTTTTTTATGGCGTTAAGGAATTTTGCCTGTTTCTAATTTTTTCTCATCTACTTTTTTTTTAAACTCGTTTTCTCACATTGCATCTATTTCATTTCTTGTTTTACTGGCGTAGTTTATTCTGAAAAACTAAATCTGTTAAAGAAATAGACTAATCTGGTCCTCTTATAGTTGTCAAACTTGTCCTATTGTTACTCTAATCATTCCATCCATTTTATCTTTAACAGTATTTCACAAAACTGCATCTATTGATTGGATAGCACTCAGTGTCTTATTTGTCAATATATTCCTGCTTAGGTTCTATTAAGATAAGTCCTAGAGTCATTGCAGCAATTTCCGTATTGTAACCCATTGAAACACTCATTCCCTTAGGTTTAATGATTTTTCTATACTTAAATCCTCAATCATATTCTTCTATATAACAGTCATGTTACCTTAATAGCTTCAGAACTAGCTATATTAACTATTTTGGTGGGAAAAAAATGTATTTTTACATCTCATTCTATACGTATGAACCCACATTTAGTACAACAGAGTACAAAGACTTTCAGATTAACTCCTTTGGAATAAATGCTTAGAGCAAAGTTACTTTGTCAATCTTCAGGCAAGATATCAGTTTTTACTTTTCTGTAAGTAAAGTAGAGTGATCATGAACAAATTCGATTTCGATATTTTGACGGAATTATATGTTTTGAGGTCCCAGACATCGTTTAATGAAGTTTTTTCGACGATATTTGTGTGTGTCTGCGTTTGTGTGTATGGGTGTGTGGGTGGGTAGGTGACTGGGTGAGTATGAATCCAAAGATTGTGGCACGTTTACAGTCGTTGCCAGTCTTCGGAGCGATTCACATCTATCTTTCTGATGATAAGGCCATCGAAATATAATAGCGGGTTGTTTCATTTTTGCTGTTTTTTTTGTGAATATAGTTTATTTAGTTTGTAGAACCGTTTTATTTAATAGGTTATATATATATATATATATATATATATTTGGGGAGCAGGCCTTCATTTATACACGTTTTATTAAAAGTAATAACACAACCACGCTTTCACGAAGGCTCACCATGCATCTGGCATCCGGAGGACCCAAAGAGCACGTTAGGTTAACACATGGAGTGCAATTAACCAGGGAAATGTTAACAGACAATACTGTAATATTACAACAAGAACATGACCACACCAGATTGCAAATTTTGGAAGCTATCTTGATCCTCGAAAAGCAACCTAGTATTAACAGCCAAGGAGGAGGATTTTCAAGAATTCTAAAATTATATGAAGGCAATCAGAAGGCGAACCAGTCTGGGAGAGGTATAGAAGTTAATCGATTACCTTCCCAGATACAAATGACGGATGGAAGGTAACCAAGAGCCTGGTGAAACCTCAACATACCTTTACCTTTGATAACCTCCCTAGTTGTGAATATGTGTTATGGACTCGTTATGTTTATTTTAGTTTATTTTAATTGTTATTCACTTTTCGATCATTAATAATTTTATATATTCTTTAACCTTGAAAATGGTCAACGATGACCGAAACATGTCGGTGTATAGTAATAAAAATTTTGGTGAACTTATGTTTTTAGTTCCAGAACCATGGAAGTCAAGTATGAGAACACTTGAAAAACGGATAAGAAAAAGTGTAAAAGTTAAATTGGGCATTACTTTTAATAAAACGTATATATATATATATATATATAACTTTAAATTACACAAAGCACGACACAGAAAAGAGAATACAAAGAAAACTTACAGAATTCAATATTTCGAACTGTTGTTCGTCATCAGGAGAGTAGACTAGTAGAGAGGACGAAGTGAGAGAGATCTCCCCACGTCGAAGAACGGAGCGCGAATGAAGAAATAAAGAGTCAACCGAAGAGAGCAGCACTAGCGTAAAAAAGGAGCTAGGCACTAAACGTCGGAGAACGGAGAAAGCAAAAACAAAAGATAAAATTATAAAATTAAAAATTATAAATTAAAAATTATAAAAAAGGAAATAATAAAAAAAAATAAATAAATAAATAAAATAAAAAATATATATATAATAAAAAAAGGAAAAAAATAATAAAATAAAAAAATATATATATGAATATGAATATATAAGTTAAAAATAAAAGGAAAAACAAATAAAAGTTAACGCTTCTGATTTAAACCGGGATCTGATCGGGCCCCCAATAACCATATATATATATATATATATATAAATATATATATATATATATATATATATATATATATATATATATATACAATTAAAAGAAACGGTCCAGCGGACTTTTTTACAATAAAATAAAAAACGAAGGAAACACACAGAAAGACACAGACATAACTCACATCGATATTTCGACAATCGTCGTCATCAGGAGGTGCGAAGAGCGAAGAGTCCCGCAGGAAGACAGGGCGGTACTGAACTCGGAAACCGCAGCCAGTACCCCACCACTTACCACCAAGCGGGGGAAGGGAGGGAAGGAAATGAAGAGCCAAATTAAGACGTAAAAGGAACGAGTAAAAATTATAACTATAAAAAATTATAAAAAAGTAGATAAATCAAATTAAAATTAATAAAAATAATAAATAAAAAGTAAAATAAAAAATAATAAATAAATAAATAAAAAATAATAAATAAATAAATAAATCATAAATAAATTATCGGTTGAGGTTGAGTCCGGGGGAAGAGCGAGCATCAAGTAAGCATATGTATGCCTCCTCTGAAGCTCTTAGGGTAACTTTATTGTTGGATTCGGGGATCTGTTTCAGGATCTGAACCCTGAAACAGTCATTGAAACTGAGTCCATGCGAGTTCGCATGGATGGCTACAGGATAGTTACTGCGTTGACCGACTGAAGCCCTATGACCATTCATACGAAGGCTCAACTTATTAGAAGTTAAGCCAACGTAAAAGGAGTCACACTGAGTGCAATCCAGTCGGTAAACACAGTTGCTCGAGGTACAGGAGGAATTGACCTGAACCGGGTAGGAACTATGGTGGAGAGGGAATCGAAGGAAGGATTAGGATTAACAATCAGGCAAGTTTGACAGCCACGGCGTCCACATTGTTTCATTCCAGGAACAGGATTGGAAGGCTGAGGGGAAATATGAGAGAAAATGCTTTTTAGATTGGCAGGTTTACGGTAGGAAATAGAAGGGGGGTGATTAAAGATGGAAGAAGTAGTAGTAGAAGTAGACAGAATCGGAAAAGACTCCTTAATAACAGCACGAAGCTTATAAGCGCCAGGGAAGTAGCTGTTACTCGTGCTGTTATTAAGGAGTCTTTTCCGATTCTGTCTACTTCTACTTCTACTTCTTCCATCTTTAATCACCCCCCTTCTATTTCCTACCGTAAACCTGCCAATCTAAAAAGCATTTTCTCTCATATTTCCCCTCAGCCTTCCAATCCTGTTCCTGGAATGAAACAATGTGGACGCCGTGGCTGTCAAACTTGCCTGATTGTTAATCCTAATCCTTCCTTCGATTCCCCTCTCCACCATAGTTCCTACCCGGTTCAGGTCAATTCCTCCTGTACCTCGAGCAACTGTGTTTACCGACTGGATTGCACTCAGTGTGACTCCTTTTACGTTGGCTTAACTACTAATAAGTTGAGCCTTCGTATGAATGGTCATAGGGCTTCAGTCGGTCAACGCAGTAACTATCCTGTAGCCATCCATGCGAACTCGCATGGACTCAGTTTCAATGACTGTTTCAGGGTTCAGATCCTGAAACAGATCCCCGAATCCAACAATAAAGTTACCCTAAGAGCTTCAGAGGAGGCATACATATGCTTACTTGATGCTCGCTCTTCCCCCGGACTCAACCTCAACCGATAATTTATTTATGATTTATTTATTTATTTATTATTTTTTATTTATTTATTTATTATTTTTTATTTTACTTTTTATTTATTATTTTTATTAATTTTAATTTGATTTATCTACTTTTTTATAATTTTTTATAGTTATAATTTTTACTCGTTCCTTTTACGTCTTAATTTGGCTCTTCATTTCCTTCCCTCCCTTCCCCCGCTTGGTGGTAAGTGGTGGGGTACTGGCTGCGGTTTCCGAGTTCAGTACCGCCCTGTCTTCCTGCGGGACTCTTCGCTCTTCGCACCTCCTGATGACGACGATTGTCGAAATATCGATGTGAGTTATGTCTGTGTCTTTCTGTGTGTTTCCTTCGTTTTTTATTTTATTATATATATATATATATAGGTAACTCACCACAAATTAAAGAAGATAGTCGCTCTAAGGCCTTTCGCTTTCACGTCGTCAGAGAGCAAGTCACGTCGTCACTTGCTCTCTGACGACGTGAAAGCGAAAGGCCTTAGAGCGACTATCTTCCTTAATTTGTGGTGAGTTACCTGAATATTTATATCACGTGTTATTGTGACAATTTTCTATATATATATATATATATACATTTATAATAAAGTTAATCATATGAAATGTTCAAATTGATGAAAAACTGTATTTTTCAACTCTACTTGTGTTTCATTGTCCCCAGGTGTGCATCAATCAAACATGTACCAGTATTTTTCCTCACGTAGACCAAGGGAAGTGTCCCACAAACCACAACAACCTGGAATGCTCCGGCCATGGTGTAAGTAATATGTTTTCTTGTCATTAAACTTAACAATATAAATTTTAAATATTTTAATAATATATTTTGTTCAAATGTCATTTATACATCTCTGTGTCGGTTTTTGAGCTAAATGACATGTCGGAATGTAATACCTGTCAACATTAATTATGATTCATAATAAATATAGCTGGTGACAATAATTTGTATCATTAATACAAAGATTCTGATAATTCTAAATAAGAACATTTAAATTTCTAGAATGACCGAAGAATAGGAAAAATTTATTTTCACATAAAGTTGTTTTTGTTTGTTTTTTTAACACTTATAAGGTTTTCACTTTTTAGTGCTGTTCTAAGGGCGGAAATTGTGGCTCATACATTATTTGGCACTGATTGTAGTATTGAGTGAGCCACATTACCTGTTGATTCTACATTGAGAGTCCTAAATTTTGCCTAACTCATGTGTATTTAGAGTAGGGATCTTTAACGAATACCTCACATCGTACAGGTTCGGGACCGATGGTTTAACGTCCTCTCCGAGGGACAACGTGGTATGATTTATACACCTTCTGCGTGAAGAAATCGAGGGCCAGGTGGGAATCGAACCCTAGACCAACCAGTTCAGAGGCAAGTACGTTAACCACTGTGGTAACCTAGCCCCTCTATTTTAATAGCTGATTTCAAAGGCAAACAAATCTAGAATGTCTATTCAAGATTACTTTAATGAACTCATCATACAAAATATGTTTTCAAACATAACATCATCAGGGACCAGGTTAGTTCAGTGGCAACGTGCCTGCCTCTGAACTGCTAGGTCTGTGTTCGATATCCACTCTGTCCTCCTATTTCTTCATGTTGAAAGTGAATAAATCAGAGCACGTCGTCCCTCAGACAGGAAGTTAAACCACCGGTCCCGAGTCTGTACGGTGTCAGGTCCGTACTTCTTAATGATCCTTACTCTAAATACACTTCAACTAGACAAAGTTTAGGACTCTCAATGTAAAATCAATTTCATGTAATATAGAAATCTACATTTATCATGAAAAGGGGCCAAAACTATTATTTCCACAAAACATTAAGCTGAGCTTCACTATTACAGATGAAGATTCTTAATTAAGCTGGGCTTCACTATTATAGATTGAGGTTCTTAACTAAGCTGAGCTTTCCAATTATCGATAAAGATTCTTACTATAAAGCACCTTTTTTTTTGGCAACATATACGACTCCCAATGTTGAGTAAACCCTGTTATTAAGTATTTTTAGGGTTGACGAGCGTGATCATTTATTAGTCTATCTAACTGCTCACAAATTCTCACCACACTATATTTACCTTTTTATTATTTAAGATAAGCTGAATAAGGAGTGATAGAGTGGGAAAGAATGAGGCATAAACAATCAAAATAAGAGATAACAAGAGTAGATTTTACTCCGTCTTTCTGCACTGGATGTTTTCGCCTCCAGTGCTGGCAGTTATATATATTCGAGACAGGATCTCATGTAATGTCAACATTACTAGTGCTATTAAATCTCAGTGGTTCACTGGTGATGAAAGAGTGAGTGGGAGAGATAGAAACATAGGGTGATATAGAGAGTATGTGAAAGAAAGAAGGTGGTAACCTGCTTCCGCAAAAAGGTTGTTTGAACAAAATTGAAATCCCCCAGTTAGTCATAAAATGAAAGAGTTAAAGTAAACAGAAAGTTTGCAATTTATTTGCTCTCTTGTATAATTAGAAACAGCGCTATAAACCAGTCATCTCTTCCAGTAAAGGAGGCCAAATACTAATGAGTGAAAATGAAAAATGTCATAATATATTTAGAAAATTAAAAATCTCAAAAGTAATTTCCAACTTTGGTGTAACCTTCTGTTAATCTGTCTGTTGTGTTCATAGACTGTTCATTTATTGTTTATTCTAATGTGATTTTAGGTATTTAGATTAATTTTGTTATGTGTAGTTTTAATTTCTTCTTTTTTTTTTTTTGCTGAAGATGGTGGATGTAACACCAAAACATGTTCAATAAGAATTCAAACAAATATGGTGATTTAATTTTAAAGCTGAACCCAGAAATGAAGAAAAGATTTCGAAATTTCGAAAAACATTCGACGAAGTTAAATCAAGTGGAATCAGACATAAAGTTTTTAAATGCATGTATTCAAGAAGGACTGCTCTCAACTTTTACTAATATATATATACCTAAGCCATTAAAAGAAAATGTAAAAGATTTGTTTGCATCTGTGTGCATACCTTGGCCGTCACTTGTTGACCTAAAACTGATGTTTAGATCTGCACCAATGTGAATAAGTGCTACTGCTACCTCGGCTGGAATGGACCTGATTGCTCTATAGCTGTCGAGGTGGCCACAACGCCCTTCCCAGAGGACCTTGACACCACGCACGACTCCGTCTCCGAGAAGGAAAAGCTGGAAAAACAAATGAACAAAAAGGAAACCCCTTACGGTAAACATATCCAAAAATATATGCTCTCTTTAAAAAAAAAAATATTGTTGCTTAAGCTCATTAACTTTATTGATATTATCCTAACATAAATTAATAAACTTTCCTTCAATTAGACTTCTTTAAAAATAACATGTATATTATATGCGTTAATTTCACTGTTTATATAAAAAAATTCTATAGTAATTGCATATAACACGTTGTATTACAATAGAGGAAAATTTTGGGCATGCCCAACATAAAAAAAGAGCGCATAAAACATATACAATAATATTAAATAACTTTATTGTGATTTAAATATTATTTGCATAACCTGCCGCAACCTTTTTTGCAGCTGACAGAGGAAATTGAAATTACGCATCAGTATCACTACATAGTATTATACTGTTCAGACTGCGTTTCAGTTTTATTTAGGCCTAGCCAGAAATAGAAAGTGTTAAAATAAGACCTTCGTATTGGTTTTCCTTCTATTAAATACTTAAGAAGTCATCAAAACTTATTCAAAGGATAAATGTAAAACTCTTAAACAGTGTTAAAATAAATCAGTAGCGTATTTTCCTGGTTGAAAGTTGTTAAAGAACAAATGCGAAACTTTTTTTGTATGATGGACAAAGTGTATTTGAAGATGGTGAAAGTTTTGAGGGGAAGGGTTTAAAATAAACGCCTAATCCTAAGTATTCTGCGGTTTCGAATGGTCTCTCTCTAGCCTCAATGAGCGGATTTACAAAGATTGACTTGAAAAGCGTGAATAAGGCTTTAATCTTGTAACGGTAGAATCAATAAAGTACATTACACAACATTACGTCACGACAACCGTCAACTAGAACCACTGACTAAGTATTATTATACTTTATATATCAACTACTTCGCAACACACGTAAAATTAAAAATGAACATATATATATATATATATATCTATAGTTCAATGTGCATAAAGAAACATAGAGAAATTGAAAACACTAACTTACAGTCTCTAATTTTCGGTTGAACCGTCTTCAGGAGAGATAGGAGAGGGAAACCAAGCGCACTGGTACGAGACGGTACGAGACGGAGAGGTACAGAGACGGTCTCCAACCGTCTATGTTTCTTTATGTACATTGAACTGTATTTGTCAATTTCGGATCGTATTTTCATCGTAAAAGTGTATATATTATTTATATATATATATGGATTAATTTACCACAGTGAAACTAATTTGGAAACAATGCTCCAAGGCCTTTCGTCAACACATCGTCAGAGAGCAAGTGAACTAAAAAATAATAAATACTTCAAAACCTGATTTATTGAAATCTCTTGAATTGTTGGTAACCCTGAATGTGTTTAATGATGAAGAAGTCTTCATCTGTTTCATTATATTTCCGTTATACAGTAATCCTATCTACTCGTATAACACGATACTCTTATAACGATTTCCATATAAAGCGATTTCATGTCCCTCGTACAACGCGTTTTCCTATAACGTGGAACCAATCTACCGTGTTACAGGAGAGATTACTGTATATGTAACTTTAACCATTAAAAATGATCCAAACTAAAATTTTATATAAACAAAAATACATATATAAATTTAACAACACACTTACACGCTCTAATTTTGGGTTTCGAACGAGTTATGATTATTCATGTACTTCAGCCTTCCAGCCATACCGTATAAAGCAGAATATGTTTTTTAACATGGGGTTCCAGCCACCTCCAACTTTTAACGAGATACCAACCGCCTCTTCACGAGTAAGGAAACGAGACAACCTATCGAAGAAATAGTTTTGATAGGTTGTCTTGTCGAACCTATCAAAGGTTGAGATAGACGTTAAGCAGTGAAATGTCCAAGGTGGACCTCGCGGAGGCGGACCTCTACGACCAATATCAACAAAAGCTATGAAACATAAGCATTGTAGTCTCTAAGAGACTGATGGTTACTTGATGAAAAATTAATCAAGATGAAAAATAAAAGGGAAAAAACAAGGGTCGTAGTTAAAAGAGAGTGGTATATAGGAAAGAATAGGAAAGCACGGGAAGGATTCAGAGATTACAAGAAAAGGTTTAGGGGGAAGAAAGGGAAAGAATGCAGACGTTAAACACAGAATGACAAACCAGGCAAACCTAAATGTGTCATAGCCAGCTGCAACCACTATCGTCCGAATAAACCTTGGACCTGGTAAGCAAACAAAGCTACTCAATCTCACTGAAGAGTAAGAAAAATCTTTAAAATAGGCAAACGAAAGCTGGAGGAAGAAAAGAGGACTTCACGACCCACTGTGCGACTGAGCGGACTTTCCACCCGAAGACTACAGCCCAAGAGCGAGAACCTCAAGGCAGCAGCTGAAGGTGAAGGTGGCACAATATTGTGCCATCACAGTGAAAAGAATATTGAAAAAAACGGGTGTTAGCCGTACGAGGCTGGAAGGACAGGTGATCCCACAAACCAAGGCGCACCGAGCAGGCCTACCACCAGCGAACTCGGCATAAGGAAACAACCACCCCACAAATATCTACAAGAAAAGTCTTCAAAAAGACAGGCGTTCGTGACATCTGACTAATAAGGGCAAACTGTCACCCAAGCCAGCGTAAGAACGAGCGGACTTTACATCCCCGGACGGTGAGCCAGGCTAACCCTTCGCGTAGTTGTGCCTTTCTTAGTTCACACCATGAGAGAACAACCGCTCAGGCGTGTTAAGCCCCCCCACCACGACAAGGTGAAGGCACTTTGGGGGGGGATTTGGATTAGAACAGTCATCAGAAAAGGTAAAAAAGGAAAACCAAACGCAGTATTGCACAAACGAGACCCAGTCAAAGACGGTCTTCTCTGTACCAATGCGCTTGGTTTTTAGAAACTGTAAGTGTGCGTTTTTAATTTAATTCCTATTTTATCTAGCTGTATACATATTGAACTTTCCATAGGTATAAACTAAATTTACAGAAAGAAAATATATACTAGAGATCTTGAAAACTCATTACTATATTTCGACCTCGTAGTCATCAGGTAGATTTGAGCAACTCCGGAATCAAGCGAGAACTCACTTGAGTGGCTCACGTCCACGTAATGATGACGCAATCAAAATATAGTACTGAGTTTTTATAATCACTAGTATATTTTTTCTTTCTCTGAATTTAGCTTATTTAAAACAATAATAAGTTTTACATCGTGCGACAGATATATAACTAAAAAAAGATAAATTAGGATACAGTCAGTTTTTTCCACTTCCAATCAAACTCTCATTGCCGACGTACCGATTTAATTCAAAATCTTTTTCAAAAGCCTACTATAAAAAGGAAATTAAGAAATCAAATACGTGCATTTTTAACACAAATAAAAGAAGTACATTATGAAAAATTAAATACATTAATGAGTATTAGAATAACAATGAAAAAATTAAAAGAAGGAATCTATCTAGAAAAAATTACAATGAACTTACAAAAGTAGAACTTACAAAAGTATGAACTTACTTTTGTAAGTTCATTGTAATTTTTTCTAGATAGATTCCTTCTTTTAACTTTTTCATTGTTATTCTAATACTCATTAATGTATTTAATTTTTCATAATGTACTTCTTTTATTTGTGTTAAAAATGCACGTATTTGATTTCTTAATTTCCTTTTTATAGTAGACTTTTGAAAAAGATTTTGAATAGAATCGAAACGTCGGCAATAACAGTTTGATTGAAAGTGGAAAAACCTGATCGCATCCCAATTTATCTTTTTCAGTGTTTATATATATATATATATATATATATATATATATATATATATATATATATATATATTATATTTATATATATATATATATATATATTGATATAGCTTCTCGACCACTGATAGTTCAAATTCACAGGAGTTCTGAGGATTTTGGTCATAAACATACAACTCCTGATTATATGCCGACGTTTCACCAAAAGTTGTTTGGCATTTTCAAGGCTTGTTTTGGAGGAAGCACTGTTTAACGGTCCATGCTCTATCTAGTTGCATCATAACAGATACACATATAAAGTATAAAGATACATTTATGTGTATCTGTTATGATGCAGCTAGATCATGGACCGTTATGTAAGGCATGGACCGTTACATAGTCTTTCCTCTAAAACAAGCCTTGAAAATGCCAAACAACTTTTGGTGAAACGTCGGCATATAATCAGGAGTTGTATGTTTATGACCAAAATCCTCAGAACTCCTTCTGTGAATTTATATATATATATATATATATATATATATATATATATATAAATTGTCAACAAAAAAAAGTTCCACAGAACGTTTCAGGTAAATAGAAAAACGCACTTACAGTCTCTAATTTTCGGTTTAACCGTCATCAGGAGAATTTTGTGCTCCCCCCCTTTCTTTCAGATTTAATCAAAGTTTACTGTCACCCAGTCCGTTTCTTCAGTGTATCATTTCCCATCGTATGGATCAGATAAATATATAGTCAATTCAGTTGCAGTGTCAGTGTTTAGGATGGATACATGTGCATTAGAACAGATGCACGGTATGAATAATTCAGAAAATAACTCAGAATAACTCGGTTAGTTTTCGTTTTGGTTCGATAAAATAAGGACGATAAAACTAAAAAACTTTATTTCACTACTCTTAAAATAAAATTTTAAAATTTTAAACCATAAACAACATGGTTTGGTTTATTTGAAAACATCAAAACGAAATAGTTGACAATATTCTCGTTTTATAAGTCGAACAGGTGGCAACAACATCAACCATATATAGTCACCTGGTACCCGATATTGTTGAATTATAAAAGATCATCATTAATTATTTTATAGTCGTATTAAAAGTGTCTGCATTGAGTAAAATGAATTTTGAATTTTTTTTTTTAGAAATTGGTTAATTTAGTTCTCATTATTTTAGAAATTTTAAAATTTACCTTAGAAATTTAGGCAATTTGAAACAGCCGATTCCGAAAGTATTTCGGAAAGTATATTACGTCTTCACCACAAGGAATTTATTTTAGGACGCGTTTCGAAACTTATTGTTCATCATCAAATCACACGGTGAAGACGTAATATATTTTCCTCACTATCATGAGTAAAACACCACACAAATATCTGCTTACATATATCGTAAATATTATGTTTTAAATTCTAAGGTACTATATTTCTGCTAAATTGATTTTTTTATTTATATTTAAGCCTAACTACTACTAACCAACCACAAGAGGGGTTCAATTTGAAAGACATCAAAAAAAAAAAATAAGTGTTAGTTTTTTTTTTAGCTGGAAATGATATAGGTGAAATTTTACAGGAAAAAACACAAACGACGTGAGCACATTGGTTATGGTTTTCATAATGGTGGCCGTCGTGAAGAGTGTCTTCATTTGTTTTGCCCTTATAGCAGTCTGCTACAGGTACCTGTCAAAGCTTTCAGTGTGTTGCCCGACTGCCTGCAACGCTTCCTTACTTCTGGGCCAGATCAAAACTTTTAAACGACTGCATTACCCTTCTTAATACATTTCAAAAACTTACCAGCATTAAAAAAAAAACACGCAATTCTCTTCTTTTTAAAGGAAAACCAAAATAATTAATATACAAATTATAAACATTATATAAGTAAATAAGGTAATCTTATTTAGTTATTAACCCTTTGCAGTCTACAGGATCAATGTAATGTAATTTTACAGTAATATGAATTTCACCTGTTCGAAATAGATCAGTATAGTTGAGCTACATTGGGCGCATTTACTGTTTGGATCGGTGACCTTACGTACCTCTGGAGTCCCTGGAAATGCAACTCTCCCATTCTTCAAACCTGTTCAATATAAAATGATCTATTGAAATTAAAACTTGTCCTATTGACAAGAAATATTGCGAGCGGAGTTTTTATACTTTTCAAAAATTATAAGAACTCCTCATTCTGTCTAACTTCACATAAAACATTTTTTCCTCGTTATCCCATTACTTCAAAGGTTTATATTCGAAACAGTATATTTACAGTAAATGTAGATATGATACATACAAAACACATATAGATATCATTTTCATATAAAAATATATAAATCATCTTAAAAAGATATATAAAGTAAATCAATGGTTTAACGTCAAACCAGTTCAAACAAAAAAATTGATATCTTCCAACCTATTTCACTTGATATCAGAGTTTTAAAGGCATTAATGAGTTATTCTAATTAAGACTTTGACCAATTTGAAGCTAAATATTTCGGTTTTTGTTTTTTGAATTAAGTTCCGCCTTATTGATTGCCACATGAGCTAAAGATTAACTAAGCTTTTGAGTTTAGTTATTATGTATTAGATTAAAGGTTACCACATTCATGCCACTAATAATCTTCTAACTGATGCATCAAATTATTCTAACATAGGACATTTTGTATGTAAACAAAGCAGGTGAACAATATACAAAGAATGTGCAATGGGATGTTTGTGTGCATGAACCTTGTTGATGAACCTTGCTGTGCACGGTTGAACCTTGACCAGCCAAGAAAATTTCGGTCATCTGTTTATCCAAATTACTTATTTTATAACAAACGGTACTCATTTAATATCAATATATATATGTATATATACATATATATCATGGTTTGTTTTCTTGACCCAATAGTTATATGATGTAATTTTTTTGAGGGTTGAGGTCTAATGATTTTAAACTAGTCCTTTTGGAAACAGATTTCCAAACCCTGAAGATGACATAAATATATGTCGAAACATCGGCAAAAGAACTAGTTTAAAATCATTAGACCTCAACCCTCAAAAAATGTTCTATTTTAACACATAGAAAAGAACACAGAAAGACACTACAGAACTCACTTCGATATTTCGACATCCGTCGTCATCGGGAAGAAGTGCAAAGTACTCGCGTTGAGAAGCAAACTGCTACTCTCTAATGATATATATATATATATATTATATATATATATATATATATATATATTAAACAAAATAGGTGAGAGAGAAGCCCGGGCCCAATCCAACCCGATCCGAACGTAATAATTGACATTTTGGGCCCGAGCCAAACGCAATAATTGCCATTTTTGGTCCCGACCCGATCCGAATTTCGCGTCAGTCTCGGATTCAGGCTTAAGACAGTACTTCTACACTGAAGTTAGACAAGACATAAAGTGAAGGCTCCACGTTTACGTGACCAATTACCAGAGACTCCCAATGTAGAATTAATACAGTATAGAAGGATTCTAGCTATTACTAAAATGGGTATTGAATTAGAAAATAAACTCCCTCAATGCCTAAAAATATCACTGAAGGCAAAGATATATGAGTGTAGAAGCCTAAAACAACAACAAATTATATATGACTCAAAACTGAGACTGTAAAAGGGTTAAAATTAATTTAATTTCATAATAATAATGTGTTTAAATATTATCGTGCAAAAATTAAATAATACTAAAAATAATATATAAAAATAAATGGAAATATTAGTTAATTTTATTGATTTTCAATAAATAAATATATAAATTATTTAAATATAATGTATTAAAATTATTAATTCTGCCTAATAGATTTCTAATAGAAATTATGAAAGTTCGTTATTACTAATATGTAAATATAATACAATTTGTGATGCACTTAAAATAGGGAAATTTACTTCAGAATTTACTATAAATCCTAGGATTTAGTTCCTTTTTACGAGTTAACCATTTTAAAAGATTGGTCAATACTAACTTTGTACATTATTTTTACCCAGAAGTTAGAATGTAGATAAATGTGTATTGTGACAAGCATTTCACTTCGTAAAGATGCCGAAATAGTCAACAGGTTGCGGTTTTTACACTCCCAGGAGAAGCTCCCGTCTCAGTTAAAATGTCATTAGCAAATTCTGATTTCCGATGTAATTAGACACCAGTTGGTTTAACATCATACTTCAGGATCATTAGCATAAAATTTCATATTTAAATTTCAATTATCTCATCTTTACGATTGAATGAATAATTGAAAAAAAAATTACATAAACTATATTAGGAACAAGTTTCTTGTATTATATAATATAGGAATTCAGACAAAATTTGGGTAGTTTAATTGTAAAAAAAAAATATTAAAATTGTTGTTGCTGCATTTCTATAAGTGTGTGTTGATTGACGTTGCTTCAAGACACCTGTATTCATTGTTTATATAACTTGTAATCTATTAAAAGTGTACGTAAGGTATGCCTTTTTCAATATGACGGCGCATTCAACTCTATTTATTTATTTCTATAAATACAATTTATTTTCTGAATAGTTAAATTCAAGGGGTAGGCAATATTTTAAATTTCTTTTTTGGTGAGTCAAAGGAAAAGTCTGAATACAAAAAGATATTTCATGGGAAATCTCGTTTTCTTCACTAGGTTGAATCTGTGAGCAGTCAAAGAACTATAGATGGGATTTAAATAAATATATATCAATGATCAAACCACAATATGAAATGGGAAAACAAGACTAAGATCTTTCAACCGTAACAAGCGGTCTTAGTCAGAGTCAAAAACCCAACTGACAGTTGGATAAGCTAAAAACCCAACAGTTGGGTTTTCGACTCTGACGAAGACCACTTGTTACGGTTGAAAGATCTTAGTCTTGTTTTCCCATTTCATTTTATGGTTTTATCATTGATATATATATATATATTTAAAACAAGTAGTTATCGAACCTGTTCAATTGGTTTTGTACATAAAAACCTTTCATATAAATTTAACCTTACGATGGATACTATATCACATTCTAACGAATATATTATGTTCTGAACACATGGTATTTTTCTCATGATTGATTCTGTATGCAAACTACAATAGAGAGCCTTCTTTTTTATAAATTCAAGATTATTTACAACTTTAGATGCAAATTTCCCCGAAAATGATTGCGTTTCAAACGTATAGTGTTTTTCCTGTATACAAGAAAATACAAGTAGAAGAAAACTTGTGATTAGAGAGGAAAAGAAACATTAAGTCTTTCTACAGAAAAAGAATTTAATAATACAACGCGTTTCGAACATTTAGTGTTCGTCGTTAGGTTACATCTACTATACAAAACAAAAATATATATAAAAATTTTGATACAAACAATAACTGTTCGAAACGCATTGTGTTGGAAGACTTAGTGTCTCTTTTTCTCTCCAATCATGAATAAATACCACGCAATAAATGCTTGCATAGTTCTTGAAAAAAAACCTGCTCTACAGATTCAACTTAAAAAATACTATATAAAACATTATATAGAATATTGCGTTTTAAACGCCTGTATCACTGACTTAAAATCACAACTTCCTTGCAAGTATTCTCCCATAAAATAGTTACATGCAGACACCGGCTTTTTATTTAACTCACAAAAAAATTGAAATTGGATGATAAAATTAAAGGGTTGAAATGTGAAATAAATATTAAATCAATAAATTTTAAACTTTTCTGCTAGATAATATGAGTTTATCTATGTGTTTGTTCTTCTATTTCAGTAAATATTGTTCCCAATAAATATTGACTAATTCGATTGAATATTAGTCTAGTTTAGTCTTGTCTTCCAATAGTCAAAGAATCTTACCAAGATATTATGAAATTTTTTTTTTCAAATTTATAGTCCATGGTTTTCCAAGAAACACAAACATATATTGACACTGGATGTATGTTCCCTATTAAACAAGTTATGTCTATTCCAAAACTTTGTTACTCCCATGGCCTTATTTTATAAGCTATGAAGGAGCACCTGAATTTAAATTAGCTTTATGGTTTCATTCGTAGAAAAATCTAAAATCACTGGGTGAAAAAAACGAAATCAGAGAAATATTCTTCACATAACAGTTGTTATATAAGAACGTGTTTTGGACATGTATCACAGTGAACCAGGGTTCTCTTATTCTACTTCCTTTCTAGTGGACAGATCTAAATAAAAACAGTTCTCAGTGCAAAAGCATTAAGTGTTCAAAACAAGTTGTTTTACAAAAAAACTCTGTTATTTGAAAATATTTCCCGTATATTCTCCCCCCCCCCCTCCCAAATTAGTAAATAAAACACAATATCAACATACAAAAACTACAGCAAATTATCAACCAACTTTTTCTGAATTATGATGAAACATTTTGATGAAGTGGTATATAAAAAATTTACGTATATGAAACTGTATTTTAATTTTATTGTGTATCTATTTTATAAGGAAAATAATTTTTTTATATATACATATATATATGTAGAAAATACATTAGACAGGTATTTTGAATTTATATACTAATAAATCTGCATTGATTTTTTTTTAAAATTCTCATCTTAAATTTTTTTATTTGTACCTATATAAAAATCGTACAAATATATAAATGACCTGTATATACTGAGAGATATTCGTTTATCCAAATTAGTAATTCAGTTCTATTTTTTTTTCTTTTTAATGAAATATCTAAATTGTGGAGTTTTTATAGTTTTTTCATTGGTATGGACAGCAGTTTACCATTTTTGTATAGTTTTGGTAAATGATGCAGTTGGTCTTTGGGAGTTGAATGTGCTGTCCTAGTATATACTATGTCTTTTTGTATGCACTATACTGACTGTGCTTTGTTTTCGTTCCTCCCCACCCCCTTCCCCCTCCCTGCTTTTCCTGCATGTTTTCCTCATTTATTTTGTCTTTCTTTGTTTGGTCGTGTGCTACTCGTTCACTTGGTTCAATCCTTCTAGTTAATACTCACAGCACCAACACCGTGTTCCTCGTCGGTACTTTGATGGGCGTTGTTGGCGGAGTTTTTGTCCTCTTTGCCACAATGGCACTCTGTTATCGATCGGTTGTTGTTCACAAAAACTTCTGGTTTTGCATCAGGTTAGTTAAAAAAAAAAAAATTCTTATTGAATAAATAAAAATAAAAAAAAAACTTTTAAGGTCAAAACATAATATACAAGTTCTTCTTTTAAACAGGCTCAAGTATTTTACTCTGGCTGTATGTGTATATATATGTATATACTGTGGTGTTATCCGTGTGTATCCGAGAGGCATGCAGTAACACACTTCTGTCTTGTGCATTGTGTGTTCTTTCCTTCTGTACACTCATTGTATTTTTCATGTTCAATCATCATCCAAACAAGAAATGGAGTACTTAACTATACATATTATCTCCAACCTAGACGTCCATCATTTTCATTAAAGAACTATATAATTAAATATATTCATTCAAGTTTAAAAACCCGTCTTTTAAAAAAAAAAACTACAATAATTGAAAAACTGTTGAATTAATATAAAATAAAATATATTTTTTTAAAAATCCTGACATAAAACAAAAAACTAAACAGTAGTAAAAGGACAGACGTATTGGTGACTTCGCTTGATTCAAGTTGTCAGTATTAGAAAAATAATCAGGATAATTTGTCCTTCAAGTGGTAGTTTGTTTTGAAGCATTGTTAGGACTTATATACCAATCAACCAGTTATATTTATTAACAAATTCAAAGTTAGCTTTTAATTAATTATTAGTTAAGCAATAATAATTATCTTTTAAATTTTTGCTATAGAAAATAATATTGTAGGTAACGGAAACGATATTTGGTTTTATTATTTTTTTCATTTTTATTTAATATATTAAGAGGACTACTTCTCTTGTTTTTAAGCTTTAAATAGCAAAACAGATCATTTATCTGTTCCTATTGTAAATTGTAGAGGTTGTCCCATTTTATGTTAGGACTTCCTTTTTTTTTTTCTTTTGTGCTCCAGTATAACAATTTTATCATTTCATACTTTATGTTCAAAACAAAACAATCAAACAATTTTTTGGCACCAATAATCAAAGTTTTCTATTTTAAGCTTTAAATATCATAATTTTAGGATAATACAATCCTTTGTCCTACATTATCAAGAGTATATGATTTCGCCCTTCGAATCTAAAACCAATGAGATACCCACAAACTTTTGTGTCTCAGCATCGAAGTTTAATCTTTTAATTCCAAATGAACATTACAACACAATCCGTTGTGCCCCAATATACGTGTTTTATAATTTTGAGCCTTAAATCTGTAAGTCAACAAAATTCTTTTGGCTTCCGTATTAAAGTCGTGTAATTACAAATTTTAAATTTAATATCTCTATATTAACGCAACTTATTCATCAAAAATAGATATGTATGTGCCTAGGGAATAATGATTTCTGTTATTTCCCGAATGTTTTAGTTGATCTCTTAGGCAACGCCGAATGTATCAAGCTAATAAATTCCAAAACGTAGCCGAGAGATTAATGATAATTACATCCAGAGACATAAAACCCGAAAACTAACTATAAAAAGTTACTTTTCGTCCCTTTTGGAGATGAAATTATTTTTTTTTTTCCTGCAAAATTTTATCAAATATTTATTCGTTTGAATTACTTTTATCATCAAAGTGCCATAATTTATCCATTAAATAAGTTTAATTAGCATCGTCAAATAATAAAGCTTATCAGAGCTAAAATATAGTAGGGGTTCAACTTCAACACATCTCAAGAATTCTATTTCACGAGTTTTCTTATATCTATAACTTTTGAGAAATTTATTTGTGAGCGAATAATATGTTTGGTAAAAAAAAAACTTCAAACCTTAAAATGAAAAACCTTAAAAACAGAATAATTTTTTTCATGTTTTTCATTTTCAGTTATGGAACTGCTAAGAAGGTTATTATGATAGAAATTTATGAATGATACCTCTTTTCTCTCTCTCTTTGTCTTCCTCCCTCGCTGTCTTTCTATCTCTAACACACACATAGATTCACTAATTCAGGGCCCTTGAAAGGAAAAAATCTATCGGAGCAGGATTTTTTTTATCCCCCACCCTTTCCAACACTGGTCATATATATATAGAAAAAAACAGGTTTTTTTTAATGCCAACAATTTGAAAAGCAGTAAAATTTGACCAATTTGGATCACACCTGGAAAATAAGCAGTGATCTGGGTATGGTACTGGGGACTCTGTGTGTATACCACGCATACCGTTGATGCCCTATGTATGAGCGTCTTGATCATTCCGTCCTTGTATCTTTCGGAGCACTCACTTCTAGCGTTTAGATGAATTCCACTGTTGGTAGCCTTCACAAAGACTGATGTATCAAACTGCTTGGTCTCTTTATTTATTCAACTTAAATAAAGTTGGGTTGTTGGAATGCCAACTTAAAATTTAACGCATGAGATGAGTAACAAAAATTGCCTAAACTTTTTGGATGTTGCAATTAAAATAAATAAAGAAACCAAGTCGGGCTATGTAAATAAAAACTTTGGTCAACTAATCTATCTTGTATCATAAAAATGGAGAAAGGGTATTAGAGAAATCGAGAGATTCAGTAGAAAAGTTGTGAAATTAAAAATAGGCATACAATTTAACAAGACATGCATAAACGAAGGTCTGCTCACAAAATATACGAATACATATATATATATATATATATATATATATATATAAGATCACACTACAATAAGAAATGGGAAAACAATACTAAGATCTTTCAAACGAAAAAGCGGTCTTCGTCAGAGTCAAAAACCCAACTGACCGCTTGTTACGGTTGAAAGATCTTAGTCTTGTTTTCCCATTTCTTATTGTGGTTTGATCATTGATTGTTATTTCACGTCTTTATGTGAAATCTTTTATATATATGTGTGTGTGTATATATATAAATATTGATAAAAGTATCGACTGTGGAATAGAAACAAAACTAAAGTTTATTGGGACTTGGTCAGTTCTTCAAGTTCAAATTAAACTCCTATTGCCAACGTTTCGGTTTTTATTAAAAACCTTCTTCATAGGCCTACAAAACAAAGGAATTATAAGAAATAATTCAATCATTCAAAATTTGTAATGTAATACTTTGTTTTTCTGTTTTAAAATTTATACTTCTGTAAGTTTTCTCACTAACCAATTGCCAAAATTTCTATTGTAATTTCTCAATTATACTTTTATGTATGTTTGATTTTTGAATAATTGAATTATTTATTATATTTCCTCTGTTTTGTAGGCCTATGAAAAAGGTTTCAAATAAAAACTAAAACGTTGGCAATGAGAGTTCAATTTGAACCTGAAGAACTAACCGAGTCCCGATAAACTTTAGTTTTGTATATATATATATATATATATATATATATATATATATATATAAATGTCAGTGTCTGTGTGTGGAAAAAGAATGAGAGAGAGGAAGTGATAGAGAAGAGAAAATATAAGATATTATTTATATTTTCCAATCTTTTTTATTCTAAAAAGACTAAATATTTTAGTTTATATTTTTTATTTTTCTATAGAGATAGAGAATTATATTTAAAGGTTCAGAAACTTTTAAAGTTATATTCAAAAATCTGACAGCACACTTTGAATATGCCTGTATGATTCATAACTAAACATAACAAACAATACAGAGACACTTCATTCACAGTTGTTTGCATATTTTGATCCTGCTGTCATGAAGATCCAAAGACGCGTAGAAAATATAAAAAAAATAGCACAAAGATAAAGCATCCAGGTTCAAAATCAAATTCCTTTGAAGTTCAAGTACTGAAACTAATCTCTTCTGCTCCAATAAGACCTCTATTCGGTTCAATGGTATTCTCTCTGCTATTTATTTATTTATATACATTTCATTTTTAAAATTGTCATAATACCCCAATTTTTTTTTTAACTATGTAAATTTTCTTTGTTTTTATTACTACTAAAATAACTCGAATGTAATTTATCTTCGGGGTATAAATCAACCTTAAGTGCCGGCATTTCACTTTGTAGAAAATATCTTTCGAAGTTAAAATGAACAGTGGCGTAGCAAGAGAGAAGAGGGGTGGCCCCGGGGCGGCAGTTTAAGGGTGTAAAAATAAAAAAAAAGTAAAATAATAAACACCTAACAAAAAAAATCTGAAATTTGATAACAAAATGAGTTATTAAAGTCGTAATTGTTTTTATATTTCATGTGTGTAATACAGTTTTTCAACGGATTTTTTAACTGTAATATGAGCCGTTTATTTTGAAAGTGGCCTAATTCCATTTTCCAAAAAAATTTAGCTAGCTATTTAAATAATTACATTTTTACGTTATCTTTACCTTTTGCAGCAAATTGTACAAAATTTATTTAAAATTACTAAGTTTTTTTATAACAAAAATTAGTTGATAAATAAAATGACAATATTTTTAAATTTTGTAAAACTCAAACCCTTAAATATCTCGATTTTAACATAAATGGAATTAGGCCACTTTCAAAATAAGCGGCTCATATATGCAAATTAAAAAAAAAATAAATTTATTTTAAATCTTTCAAAACTGATTTTTTTAAAGGGTTTGAAAGTTTATATTATAAACTTTACGTAGCCGGTTAATTTAATTTAACAATTTTTTTTATGATTTGAATTATACGATTTTGTTTTAAAAAACCTTTGGTTTTCTTTGACGATCACTGGATAGTGTATACGAGTACTGTAATAAGATGAAAGTCTGGGACTATTCAGTTATTCAGTTATTCAGTCTGAGACCTAATAATTATTCAGTCTCTTGATAGTGATTCGATAAAAATAAATATTTTCATGACGTTCTGAAGTTTTGAATGTTAACAAATTATCAACGGCCAGCGGGGGAGGGGGGGGGGGTTGGATGACATATTTTACGTCTGCCCGAGTGGCAAAAATAAAATAGTTGCTGCGCCATTGAAGAAGAATTATCTTTCTTAGAAGTAAGAAATTGAAAGACAAAAAACCATTTTTTTTTACAGTATAAAAACTATAAAGTAGGAAATAAACAACATGAAGATAAATTAGAAAATTCGGTGTAAAATAAATCTTACAGAAAGATGGCCAAACTAAATTATTACACAACCAATAAACAGTGATAGCAACTTTACTATAGGATTCAGTATGTTTATATTGTTATTCCATATTATAATTTATAAGTCGTATAGTGTAGAAGAAATAGATTTTATCTCAAGTTTTTTTTACTGTACATGATTTGCCATGAAATGTTACTTTTCAATGTTTATAACGGTTTTTTAAACTTTTTAATGTTTTTACAGTCAAGAAACAAACAATCCAGTTATCATTACTAAAAGGGGGTTCACAGTATACACGAATGTATTCAGAAAACAGACCTTCCTGAATACAAATCTTATTAAATGCATCAGCCGTCCAAAAGGATAGAACTGAACTGAGGCCTTCATCTGTTTTCCGCGTTCAATAACTTTGTCATTGAGAGTTTCTTTGAACGCGGAAAACAGATGAAGGCCTCAGTTCAGTTCTATCCTTTTGGACGGCTGATGCATTTAATAAGATTTGTATTCAGGAAGGTCTGTTTTCTGAATACATTCGTGTATACTGTAAACCCCATTTTAGTAATGATAACTGGATTGTTTGTTTCTTGACCGTAAAAACATTAAAAAGTTTGAAAAACCGTTATAAACATTGAAAAGTAACATTTAGAAATTGGTCATTTCTTCTAATGACGATCATTCAAACTGAAAGGACCATTATTGCGAGTGGTATTGGGAAAGATGTAATGAAAATTCACATTTTCCCACAAAGATGAGGCCACATTCAAATTAAATGATTCGATTAACTGTCACAATTGCCCTTACTGGGGATTTTAAATTCTTGCTGTCATCAAACAATTACACTGTATATTGTTCATTCTCCAACAATTGCAGTTTGGTAACATTTTTTTTTCTGATGTTATTCTGAATGGTCATGTTTATTTTGAAATTACTGCAATAATCAGTCATCCTAAGCATGAAACAATTTTTTGTTGTTGTTGTTTAAACCGATCGCCTAGCGGGTGATAACTTCAGCCATTTACCGGCTTTTTATTTGATTCTACATATTCTACATTGGATGTCCTAAATTTTGCCTAACTCAAGTGCATTTCGAGTAACGATCTTTAACGAGTACTTGACATCGTACAAACTCGGGATCGACGGCTTAACGACCTCTCCAAGGGACGAAGTACTCAGATTTATTCAACTCCCGCGTGAATAAATCGAGGGCCAGGTGGGGATCGAACCCGGACTACCAGTCCAGAGACGAGTACGTTAACTACTGAGACAACCTAGCCCATCCCCTAAAGAAAACTTAGATGAAAAAATAAATTATTTTCAGCAATATGTGAACCCTCCCCCCACGCACACACACATACATACACCACACGCACACACACATACACATACACACACACACACACACACACATACACACACACGCACACACATACACACACACGCACACACATACACACACACACACACACATACACACTACTACCATCATGTTAGATTTATTTTGATGAGATCTTACCAAACAGGTGGGTTTTTGTAGAATTCTTTCACGTTTACCAGACTTCACACAACTAGATTGTTAATTTTTTTGTTTAGCGGTTACATTAAAGTTAAAGTTAACACAATGGGACTTGCAACAGACACTGAATCGAAAACAACTCCGCAGGGAATCGTTTCATGAAGTATGTTCTTCTTTCACTTCACGTTCTCTGCAGTGTCAAGACCAGAACAATCAACTTTTTAGAGAACAGGCTATATCAAAAAAAAAAGTAAGGTTTGTAAGTTTGTTTACATCTTCAAAATTAAATAAATTATAATATACATCTATTTTACAATTATTTAAACTACACATACATTTTTTTTAGAACCTGTATATCAAAAAGTCACTAAAAGAGAAAACGAGCAAATTTTATAAGGGCTTTTGAAAAATAGTATTATCAATCAAAAGGCCAATAAATATTTGGCTTTTTTTTTTTTAAAGAACTCAGAAAAAAAAAGCCTAAATATATTTATTTTTCGTTATATCTTTAAAGGAAAAACACCTGCGTGTATTGTAACTTTTTTGAATGTATATTTTTGAAAATCAGAAGTAAATGACAGGTTCATACATAATAGAAAAGCAAACCTGATATTTAAAATTGTTGGTCAAAGATAATATAAACTCATTGAGGATGGTTCTAAAGGAAATTTAAGGTCTAAATGTGATTTTTACTTATACTAATTACTAGTAAGTTTAGTTTTATTCATGATTACTAAATCTTCCTATTTTGGATTAATTTTTTACCGTTAACATGTATATATCTGTAACAAGATTTTACAATAAACACGTGAAATACAAATCAATATCTAAACCACAGTAAGAAATTAGAAATAAGACTGTAGACTTCTTCAGAGTTAAATCATAGATCAGCACAATATCAACTCAGTTGAGAATTGACTCTGAAGAAGACGGCTTGTTACCGTTGAAAGATCTTAGGCTTTTTTCTCATCTTATTGTGGTTTGGATATTGGCATATATATATATATATATATATATATATGTTTTGTTGAACGACCTTTGTACTGTGGCATGAATCAATTTTATTGTCGATCTTTCAAGTTTTCTCACCTTTGATTTAAATCTTTCTGGTATTAAATACACCAGTTCTCCAAAAGATTTATTTTTTTACAGAACAAAGGTCGTTCAACAAAACATGCATAAAAGAAGGATTGCTCCCTAAATTTACAAATATATATATATATACAATTAAAAGAAACGGTCCAGCGGACTTTTTTAAAATAAAATAAATTCAAAACGAAGGAAACACACAGAAAGACACAGACATAACTCACATCGATATTTCGACCATCGTCGTCATCAGGAGGTGCGAAGAGCGAATACAGGGCGGTACTCATATATATATATATATATATATATATATATATATAACTAAATAAAAAAAGATAAATGGGGATGCGGTCAATTTCTTCCACTTCCAATCAAACTCTCATTGCCGACGTTTCAATTTTATTCAAAATCTTTTTCAAAGACTTACAATAAATTAAGAATTTGCCTAGTATTCAAATTTTGAATAAAATTGAAACTTTGGGAAAGTGAGTTTGATTGGAACTGGAAGAAATTGACCGCATCCCCATTTTCCCTTCTTTTTTTTTTTTAGTTATATTTCTGTCCTACAGCCGATAATTTATTGTTGTTTATATATATATATGTGTGTGTGTGTGTATTTTGGGAGCAGACCTTCATTGAAACATGTTTTGTTAAAAATAATAATTGGCATAATTTTTAGCAATATATATATGTATGTATAGGTGTGTTCTCTAATCGGGGTTCGGTTAATTTTCCAGGATAAAAAATTAAACTTTCGTTGCCAACGTTTCGGTTTTATTTAAAATCTTTTACATAGGCCGCATAGTTTTATTTTAAATAAAACCGAAACGTTGGCAACGAAAGTTTAATTTTTTATCCTGGAAAATTGACCGAACCCCGATTAGAGAACACACCTATTCTATCAAACGGTCGATATAATATTGAATCTGTTATATATATATATATATATATATATATAAAGATGAAATGTACGTATCACAAATCTGTCAGTTTTCTCGATTCAAATCAAACTTACAAAGCAGACGTATCCATTTTATCAAAACCTTTTTCATCGGTCAAAGTATGAAATTTAGAGAATAACTACTATAAACTATTATATCTAGAAGTTTGAAGTAAATATGTGTAAAAATACAAATATTAAACACACTCTTTATTTCTCTTTCGATTGAATTAATAGAGTATTAATAAGTTCGGTGGTTGAATCTATCTAAGATCAAATATAGAAATTATACCCATCTCCTTGGGTGAGAAACTGAGATCCGACTATCCACTATAGATTAATATTGCTCTGGAGTAAATAGATAATATCACTTTGTAAATACCACACAAAGTGGTGTATTTATAAAATATGGATTGAGCAACTTAAGAGCTACCAATGTTTCTTAGGCTGGAATAATAACGAAACATACATATACTCAACAACACTGACATTTAGATGTAAGTAAAATATATCTGTATGTAATACACTACCGCTAAAAGATACAAACACAGAACCAATTTATAAACTCCCTTACATATAAAACAAAAAATATGAAATTATGAGAGAAGTTTCAGAGATTTTATTTAATATTTAAAATAAATACAAAAGTCATTGTATATTTATATCTAATTTTCTTTTAATATTTATAAAGAAATTAAACAAAACGAAATAAATTTTATGTTTTCATGTAATGAGTTTGGGTTTAATTTGTATTCACTGTGCTTTTTATCTGTCCTTCTAGATGAAAACGAACCGTTTTAATGAAATTCTCTGCGAACTTATTTGGCCAAATGGTCATTGAAGTTACTTTAACAGATTTTATTGCCATGATAGATGAGAGAGGCAGTTGTAAAGCATCAGAGTCCATTTCTGTTTGGAAGGCCGCATTACAGCGTTAACATTACGTCGCAAACACTGATGTAATCAGGATAGGGCATCTATTATGAGTGACCTGGCATTTTAACCATCTAGTGTCGGATATTTTAGATTTTTTCTCATAAGATTGTATCTCGCTTTAATCGCTTAAAATACTATTTTTCTTTTTTTAATATTCTATGTTTAAACATTCCATATATATATATGAATTAAACACCTCAATAAACAAATATAAATTAATTACAAGGCCTTTTGTTACAACATCATCAGAGAGCTAAATGCACCAAACAAAAAATATAATGACATTAATTATGTTATGTTAATTATGACATTAATATAATGTTATAAAAACATTATATTTTTTGTTTGGTGCATTTAGCTCTCTTATGATGTTGTAACGAAAAGCCTTAGAGCATTGTAATTAATTTATATTTGTTTCTTGTAGTGTTTAATTTATATATTATATCAAGAGTTATTGTTGATAATTAATTTTTATATATATATTTGTAAAAGTTGGAAACAGTCCTTATTTAAACATATATTGTTGAATGACACCCCATATTTGGCTTGTATCTGCTTCTAACATAATTTCTCCAGTTTCCGGATTCCTTCCTCGCCTCCTCATTAAAACTATAAAGTTTATCACCAATATTGCTAGTCGATTTGTTTCAAATGTACCACATTCATCATCAGGGCAATAGTGAGAATAATAGTAAGATTGTCTACTAATTCCCAGTCTACTTTATATATAAACTGACAATCCTCCTATTATTCTCATTATTGTCCTGATGATGAATGTGGTACTTTCGAAACATGTCGACTAGCAATATTGGTGATAAGCTTTATATTTTTAATGAAGGGAAAAGGAAGGAATTCCGGAAACTGGAGAAATTGTGTAAGAAACAGATACAAGCCAAATATGCGGCGTTATTTAACAATATATATTCCAAGTTTATTATATTTTACGGTTAAAATTTGATATTTCGATTCTGTGACTTTTAAGAAACACTAATACAGGTTTTCTACGAAAGGCTATAACCTCCCTCTTAAAAATGTTTTGGTAACAGCTTTTCTTTCGTTTATTAAGGCAGGATATTTAAGGAGTTCTTGGTATCGAGTATGCATCAACGGACGCACTAGCTGACTTTTGCCAGCAATGCTGTTCTATAGTCAGAAGGCATGACTCATTTTGTCAGTTAGTCCCATTTTAGCGACTTTATGGGGGCCAGGTTAGCTCAGTTGTTAAAGTACACGCCTCTGAACTGGTAGGTCCGGGGTTCGATACCCAAACCAGGCCCTGGATTTATTCACGTGCTTGGTGAATAAACCTTAGCATCTCATCTTAGGACGTTAAGTAGTCGGTCTTGTACGATATCAGGTATTCGTTAAAGATACACTCTAAATACACTTGAGTTAGGCAAAATTTAAGACTCCCAATGTAGAATCAATCTTGATTGTGTGGTATCACAAAGGGCCCAATGTTCGGTCTATGTGTGTTTCCTTGTGGGATTCTAGGAAAAAGTCTCCCGGAGAAAAAACCCCCCAGAGGAAAATCCCCTGGGGAAAAATACCCCTGGAAAAAATCCCCCCCCCCCCCTCAAAAAACAATTAAAAGTTAAACTAACACTAATTTTTTCTCATTCTGTATGTATGTATGTATATTATTTACTATTCGGCGATATAATCCAAAAGAATATGATTACTTGATCTAGGATTCTATGCATTTTCAGTTAATGATTTGAGACTTAACTTTGACATTAAGACTTTGACACTATTGTTTACATTGTTTTTATTTAGATGTATTTTATTATTCTGATATGATTTTGTCATTCTTATATCGAAAAATGTATTGGTTATTGTTTTAATTTATTTTATTTGAATAATGAATTTAATTTACTTCAGCATTTTAATATTGAGATATTTTCGAGCTTTTGTTTAAATAAATATAATGGCCTGTAAAAATTATTCTGATTTTCCAGAAGTTTTTATATTTTTTGGTAATTTGGTATGGGTTAATATACTACTTCTAGTCAAAAAATAGATTCATTTTCTTTTTTTGGGTGGGTGGAAGGATTTTTCCCCCGGGAAGGGGGTTATTCGGGGGATTTTCCCCCCGGGAAGGGGGTTACTCGGGGGATTTTTCCCCCGGGAAGGGGGTTATTCGGGGTATTTTTCCTCCGGGAAGGGGGTTATTCGGGGGATTTTTCCCCCGGGAAGGGGGTTATTCGGGGGATTTTCCCCCCGGGAAGGGGGTTACTCGGGGGATTTTTCCCCCGGGAAGGGGGTTATTCGGGGGATTTTTCCTCCGGGAAGGGGGTTATTCGGGGGATTTTTCCCCCGGGAAGGGGGTTATTCGGGGGATTTTCCCCCGGGAAGGGGGTTACTCGGGGGATTTTTCCCCGGGGAAGGGGGTTATTCGGGGTATTTTTCCTCCGGGAAGGGGGTTATTCGGGGGATTTTTTCCCCGGGAAGGGGGTTATTCGGGGGATTTTCCCCTGCTCTGCCTTGTGAGACAACCAAAAGGGTACTTACCGTACTATTACCGCCTCCATTTTAGTCATGGCCGTACTTCAGTATGAATGTCCTGTCTCAGTGTTACAGGTGTCATGATTTCATTCCATAGTAATCAAAAACATCCCATCTGTAAAACATTACAAACATTAGTTACAAAAATTTCCTAACTTCTTGATGTGAACAAAAATATTAATCTTTATCCTCAATTAGAGAAGAAATTCTTGCAAAGACAGTTAATAACTGCAACGTTGAATAAGATCACTATTTCGTGACTCTTTGTACTTATGTCTGTCCTGAATGTCACACCGAACGCATATAAAATATAATCAACGTAATACACAAAACTGTAAAAAAAAATAACACTGCCAAATATATTGGGTGAAATCTGATGATGCTAATTAAATTTGTAAATTAATTTATCTAATAGACCTCTTATTTATTATTGTGATTGAGGTATGCACTCTGATAATTATTCATCATAGTTACAATGTTAGTCTGTGTAGTTAAATTGTTTAACATATACCATAGTAGATGCTTACACAGTTTCCCTACATTATTTCATACCTACATTATAACAAATCATTTTATAAAATTTTATTGTTAATGCCATTATTTGAAAAATACAGCTCTTTATCCTGTACGTTGTCTTCATAGCATACCTGTTTCTGACATAGTCCATCATCCAGAGCAAACTCATTTTTTCTTGTGTTAATGTATTCTATTACTTTATCTTGCGTCAATTTTTTTTCTAATTTTCCCTTTATCAATATTAGCTAATTTTAGTAGATGAATTAATTCATGTTTACTTGAATTGCTATTTATTTTTAATTATATACATACATATTCATTTAATTACCTTCAATCTTATCTTTATGTCAAAATCTTGTCTTTTCCAACATTTCAATAAATCAATCCTTAGTTTAAATAAACTTTTTCAGTTTATTTTATGAACTATTACATGTTTAAATGTTTTTAAAGTTTCTGCTATTTACAAAAGAATAATAATGAACCAAGAATATAATAACATTAATACAACAAATATTTAAAGGTATAGCAATTCAAAAAAAACTTTTATGTCTCTCTATCTGAATAAATAAAAGTTTAAATATTTTTTATAGATCAAATAATATTATTTTAACTAATAGAAAATGACGAGGTACATAATGATTGACTCAACAAAAGTTCATAGATAAACACTAACACAGAATAGCAATAATTTTTCTCTAGTTAATGGATATTTCCGAAGTCAGCCGAGTTGTGATGATTCAGAAAGCGTACAAGGGAATGAGGTGTAATTTTTTAACAACAAATCGCTTATTATATTCACAATACCACTAACAAACAAATAGTTTATCAATATTACTTTTTTTATTTTTTTTTTGTTATAAACACTTTGGTAGCATCTAACATTAACGATGTTCTAAATAAGGCGTATTTTTTATTTAATAGCTATAACAATTATAGTTTCAGCTATTATATTAATTAATATAAATGTTTTGATTTAATAAAAAGTATTCATTTTATAATAATTAAATCTGTAATGAAGCAGTAGAACTTATAAAATTTCTACTACTTGTGTAAAAATGTTTTAGATTTCTGCAAAGTTAAAAATTTTCAAAAGTTTTGATAGGCTCCGCTGAATAATCAAAGTTTAATAAAAAAAAAATCGTGAACAGGATATAGCTGTAAATGTTTAGTTTTGAATAAATATACAGCCTATAGGAAAATTGTAATATGCGGTTTTGATTATATAATTATTTAGTAGGACTGTACCGAGCTGTTATCAACTATTTTTTTCTTTTAGAAGCGATAGTTTCGTTTGACTAATGTTTGCCAGTGCTCCGCGCAGGCCACTAGGAAGGTTTACTTCATTTCTTGTTCCTACTGTTGGAGAAGAAACAACAAACCAGAATCGCATGTAGATATTCGCATGATTGGTGTCACCAAGTCTGGTCCATTCTGCTTATCTAAATGTGTTAAATGTGTTGAACATAAAACCAGTTCAAATCAATTTCATGTTTAAGAAAAAAAAAAAACATTTTTTTTTTCATTTTTTTTTTGGTTGTTCCTTTGTATGGTTTTTTGTGTTTGTTGCATCCTTGGTTTTTTTCCCTTGTTCTTCCCCCTTATTTTATTCAGTTATATTTTTTTGTTTCTTCCCTTTCCAAACAAACCCGCTCTCTAGGAGGAACACAGTGCCCAAGGTGGAGGCTCCACTGAAGAAGCCAATAATGAAGACGATCAACCCCACGCCGCAGGCGACTCCTGAAGAGGCAGCCGCTTTGGAAGCCGCTAACAAAATGCTGCCCCTGGGCACCATGCCAGCCTTCAGGTGACTCTTTTCTTTAGTCATGCATTGTCATTGGTGTGATCAAAATTAATTGCTTTTGTATTTTGTGTCGTTAAAAACTTTTCAGGTACAGAAACAATCTAAAATTTTAAAACTGTAAGCCATCTTGTAATTGTCTATCAATTACAGCATTATTCACATAGATTATTGTAATCGGTGAAAAAAAAACTTTCTCTCGCTTTATAATATAGTAGTACAAGTTCAAAAGGTAATTTTTACCAGGGAGCCACATGACAAACCAGAACTGTGTCAAAGTTCTCAACAATAGTCTCGGCACGGGTAAGGGAGACGGATAGGGTGTCATCTAGCTTCACACGGGCCAAACAGGGACGATTAAAGTGCCGGACTTGCCCCGCCTATCGTAATTTGCCCTCGTCTGTCCTACAAGCTTAAAAGTTCTTAAATATACGTATTAATAAATTTGACCAGAATATTAAAAAATATCTTTTTTAAACCAAGAAAAGTTGGCAAAACTGCAGAAACCCTTCTATTAATTCTATAATTACAGACAATTCTCGACTTAAATTCATTCTTCTTACATTCTTTCGATTTTACGTTCAAAATTTTAATATAAAAGAATCAAAAAAAAAGAAATTAAAATTTTAAAATTATAAAAGGAAAAAAATTGTATAAAAGAAAAAAAGGAAGTGTTTATGTGCGTGTATCTGAATTTGCTTGGAGTACCACTACGAAACGTTATTAAATTTAAATAAAAATCGTTTAACTGAAATTACAAATACCTGTAGTTTAATTTAATATGCTTGAGTTTATTAATTAATAAATATTACTTTATTAATTAATATGCTTGAGTTTAATTTACGTATTTGAAATTAAATTTGTGTTATTATTTTATAATGCTATTTTATTATGTTATAATATATGATTTAGGGGTGTTTTATAAGGTACGGTAATTGAATTAATGGATTTATAGTACAGCAGGTAATAATAATTATTATTTTCTATATTATTCATATACTCAAATGTTAAATTCATCTGTAGATTCATATCAAAGTAAGAAAACAAAGCAAAGTCAAAATTCATTATAATCAAAAAAGGATAACTGAGAAAAAAATAAGTAAAGAATTCAGAAAATAATAAATAACTTTAATAAAATTTATGTAAATAAGAATTTCAGTAACAGACTTTATAATAACATATTTATTTAATTTTGTGTCAGTATGTCTGTTAATATGGGAAGCTTGTATATATATCATTGTGTATAAATGTAACTTAATAAGTAGTAAGTAACACTGTTAAGTAACAGTGTTAAGTAACACAGTGTTTTCGAGCAACACTGCAAAAGTGGATTTGTATTAAGAATATAAATTATATAAATAGAAAGAATATTGTAACGTTACATAATGCAATAAATGGTTTATTAATATTATTATTATAGTACAGTCGAAACGGATGTATAGTACAGTTTACAATACTAGAACGTACATTAACAATTTACGTTCATTTCTAACTTACCTTCGGAACGCGTAACTAAACGTATGTTAAGAATTGACTGTATTTTTTTTCTATTCATTAAAAAAAAAACTCAATTTAAGTATATCAAGCTAAAGATGAAAACAGTACACACGGAAATGGTTGCTTATTTAGCGTTAGATTTAATGTAGAGGCATTTGTTTGTGGCATATGGACTTGAATTTGTTGTTTATTCACTTCATGAATAGTGTTTGAAAGGGCTGATAAAAGATTCTTTAAACTCATTTCTTTTCGTCTAAGTGGGAGAGACTACATCGCGATAAGGTTATCAAGATTGGATTATGAGATGAAGGCCTTTTTCCTTCATTCTAACACCCTCTGCACTATCTACTCTCTTATCTAAGGGTAAGGACTTTATTTAGAATTAGAATCACACTCTTCACATCTTCCCCAGTCTAAAAACATTATCATATTAAGAACTCTATCACAATTTTATTTATACCCCATATTAGAAATAAGATTTTAAGCCTGAACCCGAGTCCCATCTTGACCCGACCCCAAATTCTGGCTGGGTCGGGGTCAAAATGTTTATTCTTACGTTCGGGTCAGGTCGGGCTCAGGTTTGTGTCTCGCTAACTTTTTTTTTAAATAAATATATATTATGTATACTAAAACGATAAATAGATATTAAACTAAGGAATACTTGTTATAAAATAAATAATTTGGATAAAACAGAGAAGGCGATGTGTGGTAATTGCTATTTTACTACAAATGTATCGTCACAAATTAGATCACAAATGTGAGAAATCCTTTTTCCCGGAGTCCTCAAAAATAAAATATAAAATTTTGGATTTTTTCGGGCTCGGTTAACTGTTTTACCTGTTAGTCTGCAGTAGACCCTATTCTTCACTGGTGGTGAATAAACTCCAATATATACCCGTTGGACTCGGGCCGGGTCGGGCTTTAATACCTGCGAGCCTGGATCAAGTCGGTCAGGATTTTTTTTACCCGATCTTACCTCTATCCTGCAATAACCACCTGATAGTGGTTAACAACCATAAAAAAATATTTATATATTTGTAGATGACACCCTTTGAGGAGAATATTCCCAATATTTGCATTAAGACCTACTTATTCTATCATTTCTTAAACTTAGTATTGAAGTTAATATTAAGATCTTAAAATTAAAGAAATTTACAATCTTTAAATTTACTTAAAATTAAAAATGAACTGTCTTATACCACACTCAGTTCAAACGATTTTAAAAATAAAATTAAAGTAAAAAAACTGAGGACACATTTTTTATCTATAATTTTGATCACACCGTCACGTCAACTGTCATACATTTGTTTATGGATTTTCGTCAGTGTTACATTTAGAAATGATTCAGTATTTTGTCTTGCTTACATGCTTTGGCCTTTATGATAATGTTAATATTATTGTGCTCGTTTTTATATGAATTTTTTCTTATAAAGTGATATTTGAAATATTTGAAAACTTGTTTTAGTAGCTGTATTTATATAAAGGAATTTGATTTGTCATAGGAATCACCATAATAATAAAGAAAATAGGCGAGAAAGTTATAAGACCTTTAAATTTTATCGGCTAACAATAAATAATGGTATGGAAAAAGAAGAAATTGTCAAACAACTTAAAGAGAATAGAATAGAATAGCCTAGAACCCATCTCCAAACGGGTGAAAAACTTCAGTATTTGCGGTCTTTTTGTTTGGTCGGATGTTTGGGTACAATCATTCAGATCAATGTTTCGAACTGTTGCCCGAGTTCCATTCCCTTCATCAAATTGTTAAGGTATGCAGCAGGGTCAAAGCCTCAAGAGAAAGTAAATGGATAACTGGTCTTCAAGAACGAGTAAAAATTTCATAAACGGAAACACTATCGCGTAACTCTTACCATAATAAACCAGTCTAATTTGTACATTCCAGGATTGGTATTAATCTTTGCTTTTAACAAACAACTTTTTTTGTTCATATATTAGTTGTATATTAAAATAAAAGGTTCGACAGTTCATCTCATAAAATATCATACTTATGCCCCTTAAAGGGATACAGCTTTTGCAAATTTCATCATTATGGTGATTTCTTTGATTGAAAAGTCATGTATTTTTAGTGAAATTTTAATGAAACATAATTTCACAGAACACATGAATTAAAGAAATTAATAACAATTAACGCATAAACCATTCAGTATAGTATCACTGAAACCTTGATCTAAGACACAACATTCCTATTCTGTTTCAGAAACAAACATTGCATTGACATTGTAGAAATATTTTG
Organism: Hermatobates lingyangjiaoensis; assembly: GCA_026182355.1. NCBI lineage: Eukaryota > Metazoa > Arthropoda > Insecta > Hemiptera > Hermatobatidae > Hermatobates > Hermatobates lingyangjiaoensis. The sequence continues at coordinate 1,274,762 of JAPFBL010000054.1, forward strand.
TTTTTAAAACACAAATCAATATGTTCACAGAAGGGGTTCTTGAGGATTTTGGTCATAAAAATTCAACTCCTGATTATTATGCCGACGTTTCGCCAAAATTCGTTTAGCATTTTCAAGGCTAAAAAAAAACAATTGATTAACGACATAAATAGAGCAAGACAAATATAAATAATAAATTGTTTTTTTAGCCTTGAAAATGCCAAACAACTTTTGGCGAAACGTCAGCATATAATCAGGAGTTGAATTTTTATTACCACAATCCTCAAGAACCTCTGTGAACTTGAAAAATCAGTGGTCGAGAAGCTATGTCAATATATATATATATATATATATATATGGTTTATGCGTAGACAGAAATTACACAATTTTACCATTTTAAGTTAAAATAGAGAAATACAAAAATAAAGCAATCGCCTTAATTTTGGTAGCATGCCAACCTCAAGAGAATAAAATTTTTTTTTTTCTTTTTACAAGATACTGAAAATAAAAATTATATTATGTTAGTTGGATGAGACCACAAGACTGTTATAACGTAACCATACTCAATCTGATACTGTGACGTCAGTCCTAAGAAAGATGAGTGGTTGTTTTATATGTGTGTTTCTATACTTTAGCTTAAAACATTTGTCTATTTTGAGGGTCAGTTTTTAATTTAAAAAAAAAATATATATATATATATATATATATATATATAATGAGACTTTATTTTCTTGATAAACAGAAAAATAAGTGATATTCCAATTATTTGTGTAAACACAAATCAATCAATCAATATCAGACTTCACAAATAAAAACATATTTGAACAGATATGCATTTTAGTTGCTCGCGTATTGCCTTATATTTTTAAATTAAAGGAAATAATCAAATTTAAAATTTCCAATTAATTAATAATTTACTTATGTAAACATAAATTCACACCAATTAAGCTGCAGTGCTAATTTCTTAAGAAACAAAAATCAATTTTCATTTAACTTACAATTGTATTCAGTTTTATTATATTAGTGCAAACGAAAAAAACTGTGTATACTATAAAGTAATAATGGAGAAATTTAGAAATCTCCAAGAGAATCAACTAGAGCAAATTTTAAGTTCCACCAAAAAAAAAACTTAGCCTTCTCTCTTTTAAATTTCTAAAAGTAACAGTGAAAGTTGCCAGCATGTGGCAAAATGAGGAATCAGTGCAACGAAAAATAGTTGATTAGTTTAGATTTTCTATTTCATTTCTTGTTTTCATGAAATAAGAAAATGCATAAACCCAAAACCCTTTCTTTATATATGTATTCAATATATACATTATTGTAACATATATATATATATTTCTCAAACCACAATAAGAACTGCGTAAAAAGGCTATGATCTTTTAACTGTAACAAGCGGTCTGTATCAGTTGAGATTTGACTCTGACGAAGACCGCTTGTTACAGTTGAAAGATCTTGATCTTTTTTTCTCATTTCTTATTGTGGTTTGAATATTGATCGTTATTTCACTTTTTTATTGTAAAATATTGCTATATATATGTTATAATAGTTATATATGCTATCTAAAAATAATAGAATATTTTTAAACATGATCTTTGTAATGTTATTTTGTAAGATTATTTGATTTTTGCAATTTTTTGATTGTCCAAAAAATAACTACTACTCCTTTAGAACCAACATTTCGACCTACTATTCCTCACCATCAAGTCTGGAATACATACGTGTATTGCTAATCATATTTTTGATACTACTATATAAATTTTGTTGTGGCTAAAGTTAAATTATATAATAATAAGTTGAATGATAACGCTACCAACAAATGTATTTCTTGTTTTGAATAACTTTATAAATGATACATTTTTATATATAGTGCTAATATTAGAATGAACAATATAATGGTATATGATTCCTGAGTTAGATGTATTAACGCGTCAAAACGTAAGCGTAAAGTTGTTATTTAATAATTATTCAACCTTCAGTAATTCATTAAAAAAGTTGATAAAATTGGTGAATAATGCACGATAAATTACTATATATATATATATATATATATATATATATATATATATATATATATACACTTTTTTTCGTTGGAAATACGATCCAAAACGGACAAATATAGTTCAATATAAAGAAAGAAACATAGAGAAATCAAAAGAACACACTTACAGTCTCTAAGACTTAGAGACACACTTAGAGACTGTAAGTGTGTTCTTTTGATTTCTCTATGTTTCTTTGTTTATATTGAACTATATATATATATGTATATATATATATGAAAAAAGACAACAAATAGAAGAAGCGAGAAAACTTACTGGATCGATATTTCGAACTAAAGTTCGTCGTCAGGGAGAAGAAGGGAAGAAGCCGCTCTCTGGCGGTACAAGTGGACGCACGTACCTCTTCTTCTTCCCTTCTTCTCCCTGACGACGAACTTTAGTTCGAAATATTGACCCAGTAAGTTTTCTCGCTTCTTCTATTTGTTGTCTTTTTTCATTTATATATCTGTCCGGTTTGGACCGTTTTAATATTTTGACTCTATATATATATATATGTATTGTGTTGAACTGAATTGCCTTAATTAAACATACCTTTTTTTTTTTTTAGCAGTTTTTCATATTTCCTTGCTAATTTTAAATCGTCTTGATTTAGCTAATCAAGTTTGATTAGCTTGTATGTTTAATTAAGGCAATTCAGTTCACCACAATATGTATAAAAGAAGGTCTGCTCCCAATTTATACTAATATATATATATAGTCCTTGAAGAGATATCGTAGAAGAGTGAACAAAACACACCCTTGCTAACCTTCATTCCCCTCCCACCACCCTTCAACCCCCTGAGTCCCAGTGCACAACCCCACTAACACCACCCTCTTTGAAATCTACAGAAATGACTGGAATATTGACCTTATTTTTTTATTTATTAATGAAATAAAGTCTGTTTTAATTTTTACAAAATCTTATATTAGTAGTACTTTGAATTTATTAAAACAGAGGAATGGGTGATGATTTATATTTTTTTTTTTACTTCTAAGAAAAAAATTTTAAAAAAATAAAAAATATTGAACTATTTGTAACAGTATCTACCTCCTTCCTTTGGTTTATATTAAATTCAATTGATTCATTATTAAATAATAAATATTATTAATATATTCATTTTGGTAATAACGTAATTTTTTTTTTTAAGTGTTGACTTCATTGTAGATGCCCGAATCATTTTTAAAGTAAAAAAACTTGGATCTTTTATATCAACAGTTGAAACATAATGATAAAGTTACACCCTTGTTACCTTATAGTAATTCTTTTGTGTATTGCAATCATTCAATTCAGCTTCCAATACTTTTATGGTAAACATTTTTGTCTATTTTTTATGTAGGGGATTTATATAACGCTTTGATGCTATCATTTTTTTCGATTTAGTGTCTTCTTATAGTTTAGTAGGATTTGATTGGTCGAAATAACAGTGGATCTTCAATCACAGGTAAAATTGTAAAATGTGCCATGACACCTATTGCTGTAATATCCTTGTTGATTGACAGATTACAACGGATATTCCTAATATACTTCTTGAAGCAAAACTCTTCTCATTGATGTGTACTTATTATTCCAATAAGAATTTATGATTCTATAAACGCTGGTTTTCATTATTTTATTTTGAATAATTGATATATATATTATACTTGTTTTAAACATTTCATTGTTTTATTCCTTTTTTTTTCAGTCATGAATAATATTAAATTATTGTAGAAGAACACAATAAGTTACCTATACGAATATACTCTCACACTGCCTTTCATATTCCAAGAGCTTCCAGTTTTATTTCTATAGCTGACAGACAGCCGACAGAGACAAACTTTGTATTTTACATATACAGATTAATGGCTCAATTCTCATCGGCGCCACTGTCCTTGGCATTGATTTTATTGACAGCTTGAGATAGTATTTCCATAAAATTCCCTCCTAAAACCTCTTCCAATGATGAATATTGAATGCTCTCAATAAGCATATCCACAAAACCTATATATCCCATTGATTTTGTAAGTCCTATAAAGACTAAAATTGTATGTACGAATTATGCATATATATATATATATATATATATTATATGAATATATATGCATAAAATATATATATATAAACATTTCACATGAACACGTGAAATAACAATCAATGATCAAACCACAATATGAAATAGGAAAACAAGACTAATATCCTTCAACTGTAACCAGCGGTCTTCGTCAGAGTTTGTATTCCAGTTGGGTTTTTGACTCTGACGAAGACTGCTTGTTACAGTTAAAAGATCTTAGTCTTGTTTTCCCATTTCATATTGTGGTTTGATCAATCATAATATATATATATATATATATATATATATATACAAATAACAGATTCAATAATATATCGACCGTTTGATAGAATAGGTGTGTTCTCTAATCTATCTATATATATACAATTATTTGACATATTTTTGTATTATTTGATTAATTTGATATATTAAATTGATCAATCAAATTATATATTATCTTTGTAATGATTTGACATATATTTTACTGTATATTTTTTTTATATAATTTTACTATGTACTAAAAAAATCTATTTGGTATTTAAAGAATCAATGGTCGATAAACTATATCAATATCATTCCTTAGTTTTTTAACGGCAAAGAAATAACATCAGAGTAGTGCTTAATTGAATCAATCTGGCTTCGAAGTATCAATTACTTTAATTAATTTCAAATACTATTCTTATGTGATAAGTTTAAAAGTAAAATACAATAAGTTTAAAGAGAAAGAAGTAAACGGTAAAGTTCAATTAATAATTCATAATAAAGGTTTAACAAATGGTTGAAGTATTTTAACATTCAGCTGACTTGAATCTAGTGGGAGACAGCACCGTTTAATGGCAATAGCGCATTGATGCTTAAGAATTTCTGCATTAACAGCTTTCAACAACTATCACAAAGTAATTTGAAAACCACTCTTAAAATAAACATCCAATTATTTTAAGCTAATGGTTTTTTTTCAGTAGAGCGATAAGGTGTTTTTATTAACGTCTTTGAGTGCACGATAATTTTGAAGATCTATAACTTATCAAGAGTTAAGCTATCTTTGTAATATTTTCGTTATACTACTTCTATATATATATATATATTCAAATAACTCACCACAAATGATAGGAGATAATCCCTCTGAAGCCTTTCTTTTCACGAAATGCCTCAGAGAAATTAGGTCCTACAATTTGTGGTGAGTTACTTGAATATTCATATCACGTGTTATTGTGACAATTTTATATATATAGGAGAGAGAGAGAGAGAGAGAGAGAGAGAGAGAGAGAGAGAGAGAGAGAGAGAGAGAGAGAGAGAGAGAGAGAGAGAGTTACTGTTTGACAGCAGAGCAGAACTCATCTTCTTCTCCTTCTCCTGATGACAACGACGTTAAAACATTGAAGTGAGTTGTTTGTTGTTTCTACGTGTTCTTTTATTCCAATAGTTTGATTATAAATATATATATATCACTCAAAATTCAAAAAAACGATCCAAACAGGACGCAAATCAACTCAAAAACGAAGAAAAGCAATACAGAGAGAGAGAGAGAGACACTTACAAACTCAAATTTTCGGATGATCCGTCTTCGGTAGAAAAGAGAATGGGCGACCAAGATTGATGTAATTTTTTGAGGGTTGAGGTCTAATGATTTTAAACTAGTCATTTTGCCAACGTTTCGACATATATGTATGCAATCTTCAGGGCTACAACATGATTGTTTTACTATTAGCACTACTATTACTACTATAATCAGTTATTTCGACTATGGATTTTTTTTTATTTTGACATAAGGATATTGTTATAATTATTCTATTGCTTTTGGAATTATTTCATAAATATAGAGATCACTATATGATTACCTTGGAAATCTGTTTATGTTGCTGCAACATAAACAAATTTCCAGGTGAAGATGCATAAATACATCAAAACGTTGGCCTAATAAGAAGCAGTTCATTTCCAAGACCTAGCTTCAAAAAAAAATATCATATACTGTGTTAAATTAAGAGGTCAAAAACAATTTGTGAATATATATATATATGAGTCGTTGTCTGCCTGCAGAACGACTCGTTTCTATCTGCCTGATGACAAGGACATCGAAATATAGTAGGGAGTTTCTGTTTCATTTCTGAGAGTTCTTTGTGTTAATATAGTATATATATATATATATAGTATAATATTTTGTTGTAAGCATGACCCTAAAACAAGCTGGTTTACTCATAGGGACTTCATTTGACAAAAGTTCTCTGTGTAGTTTAAATGGAAAGGCAGTGAAGCCTGCATGACTCATCGTCTCTAACGTTAACAAATATAGGGTCGGTCATTCCTGCATTTAAACTGCAAACAATGTGGTAAGCACGCTAACCGCTGGCTATAAATAATTCCACCAAAAGCCTCAGTTTAACTTTTAATAAACTAAAGCTCTTTACATTTAGATATATATTTTCTTACTAAACTGTTTCATTTATTTAAATATTTTTTTAAAAAATTAATTGTTCAAGCAGACAGCAAAATATAGCACCAATAATTTTTTTTTTTTAATATTGGTATTCACTTTTTGCAAACAAGGCCAATATATTGAGGATGGTGAATAAACTATAACAAACGATTTCCACTATCAAATCATATCCGCTTACATGTTCATGTAAATCCACCATAGTTTATTACTATGGTGGATTACTATATATCTTTATAACTCCATGGCTTAACAATTTTAAAGAAATTTATGTTAAACAAAAATCATGTTGTGCATAGCTGTGAAAATAGAGATTTTTGCCATAGTTTTTGCATTATTCTTATCGTACTGTAGCTAAGCCAAGTTGTAATAAGCCATGCTGTTAGTATGTTAGCTGTATCTAATCTGCCGTTTCAATTTTAACTTAAATCTAAATCACGCGATTTCTTCTCCATAAGAATAAATACCATACTATTTTCAAAGATATGTATATATATATAATATATATAACAAACACTTTTTCTTTTTCTCGGAGTTTGTTCAAGGTAAATATGTGGAATCACCTTTTTGCCAACGTTTCGTCTTTATTTCAAGACATCCTCAGGGCTATAAACTAACAACAAAACAATAAACAATGGACATTTGTCATTTCTACTTTAGAAACATCATAAACAAATTGAAAAAAGAACTTACTGAAGGCTGGGTTCTGTTACATTACAACAACCATTAACTGTCATTACATGTGCTGTTCCAAGCGACATATTATTGAAACACTGTTTTTTTAGTACAATCATAAATACTATTTTGTACTTATTTATCAATCAGGTCACTATTTTGAATATTTAACGAAGGGTTATATTCTTTAATGTATAGGGCGCCAACATTGTTGGTCTCCAACCGTCTCTGAACCAGTGCGCTTGGTTTCCCTCTCTTATCTCTCCTGAAGACGGTTCAAACCGAAAATTAAAGACTGTAAGTGTGTTCTTTTGATTTCTCTATGTTTCTTTGTGTATATTGAACTATATTTGTCCGTTTTGGATCGTATTTCGAACGAAAAGGTATATATATATATATATATATCGCAGAAGCAATAATAATTAAACAGATTAAACCTACCAAAATAACTAGAGACCTACTCGTGAGTGGAACTAAAATAATTAGAAAAGAAAACAACTTCAATCGGCTGCAAATCGCAGAAGCAATAATAATTAAACAGAATAAACCTACCAAAATAACTAGAGACCTACTCGTGAGTGGAACTAAAATAATTAGAAAAGAAAACAACTTCAATCGGCTGCAAATCGCAGAAGCAATAATAATTAAACAGAATAAACCTACAATATATATTTATTATATATATATATATATATATATATATATATATATATATCAATGATCAAACCACAATAAGAAATGGGAAAAAAATCTAAGATATTTCAACCGTAACAAGCGGTCTTCGTCAGTGTCAAAAACCCAACTGAAAAACCCGTTGGGTTTTTGACTGACGAACACCGTTTGTTACGGTTGAAAGATCTTAGTCTTATTGTGGTTTGATCATTGATTGTTATTTCAGGTGTTTACGTGAAATCTTTTTATATATAGATTTATATCAGTTCAAAACCAAGGACAGGCAGCACACAAAGCAAAGAAACACACCTAAAAACTCAAAATTCGGGCAATCCTTTCACTCCCAAAGTGTAGACGCAACGGCTAGTAACAGACCAGGCGTAACTAGCCGTTGCGTCTACAACGTGCTTGGTTTCCCTTTCTCTTTTCTCCTGAAGACGGATTGTCCCAATTTTGAGTTTGTAGGTGTGTTTCTTTGCTTTTGTGTGTTGGCTGTCTTCAGTTTTGAACTGTTTTTGTGTCCAGTTTGGATCGTCTTTTCATTTATCAAGTGAATATATATATATATATATATATATATATATATATATAAACTATATTGACACAAAGAACACTCAGAAATGAAACAGAAACTCACTACTATATTTTGATGTTCTCGTCAGCAGGAAGATAGAAACGAGTCGCTCCGCAGGCAGACAACGACTCATATATACATACTCGTATATATTTATTACCTATTAGTCCAGTTATACTGTTGACCTTTCAATTTTTTTATTCTAACCGCTTGTTTCTTGTTCATTATTGACCTTTGACCTTCTCTTCATATTAACCTGTACTATCCTTTTAATCTATTAATAGCAATGACTAAGCATGAGTCATCGATTTTAATTTAACATGTCACTTGGCCAACAACCTTTTTCATAGGTTGAAGTGTAATTTTGAAACAGAAAACTAAGTATTACATTACAAATTATTTTACTTTGTAAAATAATTAGTAATGTAATACTTAGTTTTCTGTTTCAAAATTTATACTTCTGCCTATGAAAAAGGTTTTAAATAAAAACCGAAACGTTGGCAATGAGTTGTGTTGATTTAAATAAGAGACCTTGGTTTATTTTAATCGTGGTTTTTAAGTTTCATGAGTTTTAATGATGGTCAGACATCAGGAGTGATCTAGGTTTGAGTATTTGCAGCCAGACAGACATCTATTACTGTATATCTTACCCAGAATGCATTGAAGATTTAGTGGACAGCATTACAGTGCACTGTTGGCGACTGCCATTTACGGTAAAATGTCCCTTTGCCGCTGAATAAAACATGCTTTTTCTATCTGTATGCTCCATAAACCAAGATAGAATGCCACTCTCCCCCGTCAACCACCTTCCCCAATTGAACTTAACACAAATAAAACAAAAAAAAAAGCATACAACAAGTAAATGTCTTAATTATTTCTTTGCATTGAATCAACTTTGCTTGAAAAAAGTAAATATAAAACATTCAAGAAAAATTATTGAGGCTTTATCCGTCTGCTCTTTTCTTCAACAATTCAGTATTTTTTTTTTAAACAAAAAGAAGCATTTTTGTAAGACACTGTAAATCAAATTGTGAACAACTTTAGCTTATGAATATTAAAAGCTACTAAGGCTTCTGATTGAATTATATATGGTAGGTCATTAGTGTGCTTACCATATTATTTGCAGTTTAAAGTCAGAAAGGACCGTATAGTTGTTCATGGTGGAGACGAAAAGTCATATTAGCCTGCCTTTCTATCCATCTAAACGTTTTGCCAAATGAATCCCACATGAGGAAACTAATTTGTTTTCGGATAATATGCATAACAGAATATTACCTTATGTATATATATTATTATATATATATATATATATATATATATATATAACAAGATTTCACATAAACAGAGATCTTAGTCTTTTTTCCCTATTTCATATTGTGATTTGATCACTGATCAAATAAAATAAATAAAATTTGACTTATTTGATAATTCCGGAAACTGGATAAATTATGTAAGAAACAAATACAAGCCAAATAAGGGGTGTTATTTAACAATATATATGCATATATATATATTTGTAAAAGTTGGAAACAGTCCTTCATTTAAACATATATTGTTAAATAACACTCCTTATTTGGCTTGTATCTGTTTCTTACACAATTTCTCCAGTTTCCGGAATTCCTTCCTCGTCTCTTCGTAAAAACTTATCGCCAATATTGCTAGTCAACATGTTTCGAATGTACCATATTCATCATCAGGACGCTAATGAGAATAATAGTAGAATTATCTACTAATTCCCAGTCTACTTTATATATAAACTGACAATCCTACTATTATTCTCATTATTTTCCTGATGATGAATGTGGTACATTCGAAACATGTCGACTAGCAATATTGGTGATAAGCTTTATAGTTATTAACGAAGAGGCGAAGAAGGAATTCCGGAAGCTGGAGAAATTGTGTAAGAAACACATACAAGCCAAATATGGGGGGTTATTTAACAATATAAGTATATATATATATATATATATAACCTTAAATTACACAAAGCACGACACAGAAAAGAGACTAAAAAGAACACTTACAGAATTCAAATATATATATATATATATATATATATATATATATATATAAAGTTATTATATACGTTTGCGAAGTGGTGAGTGCTAAACTGGTAATATATAATAGGTAAACACAAATCATGCAAGTAATTAAAATTGTCTTAAGCCGCTTGCTCCAAGTAGTTGAGTTATACTGACTACTTTAATTTGAATGATTGTTCTTTTTAGTTGACTGCCGGCTTTCAAGCCAGAATTACTAAGTTTAATAGATTTGAAGTAAAGGCTTAAAGAGGCCCCCCCACTGTCTATTGGTCTACAGACTTCGCCAAAGTGGAATTGAATGAAGTAGAGAAGGTAGCTTTGAAGCATGTCTCTGAGAAGCCAGTAGGAAATACACTAAGGAGAGGGGGGGCTGAAAACGGCTTGGCAATTGGGGAAGGACTTAGCGGGGAAGGGCTTAATCAGAGAGGGAGAGAGAGAAAGCCACTTGTACTTGTGGCAATTATCTCCCAGCACGGATCTCCCTCATAATCAGACCTCGCCTGTCGTCCACCGGGATTAGCACCAAGCCATCCTTATTAATTATTGTATCAACACTCCACTCCAGGCGTAATTAAACTTGTACTAACCACTTAAAAATTGCTTTATTTTCCACTGTAGCATACTTTGAAAACACAAGTATATATCAAGTCTTTTATTAATCGAAGGTCTTTAACAGGAATGAATAAATGAAAAGATTAAATTAATTAACGAAAAATAAAATAAATTCAAAACACATATACTTCATAAAATAACAAGTCTATTATACAATTATAATAATAATAAATATTTATTTCGGAATTTTTACAATCATCAAACAAAAATTAACGACTAATGGGAGTTTTTATCTCTCCAAAAATATTTTTCAATTTCGTAACAGTAAAGAGGTCTATTCTTGGAAAATTGTAATCCTCTTGAATTTCATACCATGGTTACTACATATATATATATATATAAAGTTCAAAGTAGATAAATAAAGATAGAGAAATTAAAACACACACACTTACAGTCTCTAATTGTTGTTTGACCCGCCATCAGGAGATATAAGAGAGCGAAATGAAACGCTCTCTTTCTTTTAAATGTGAGATTAGTTTCACTCTCTTATCTCTACTGATGACGGGTTAAACTCAAAATTAGAGACTGTAAACATGTCCTTTTATTTTTCTATTTTTTTTTTATCTACATTGAACATTATTGGTCCGTTTTGAATCGTATTTTTATGAAAAAGCATATATATGTCTTGTTAAACTGTATGCCTATTTTTAATTTCACAACTTTTCTACTGATTCTCTCAAATTCTTTCTAATATACTTTATCCATGTTTGTGGTACAAAATAGATTAGTTGACCAAAATTTTTATTCACATAGTCCGACATGTTTAGGTCTTCACTGACCATTATCAAGGATTATAGTGGTATAAAAAAACATAATTAAACTATACATAACACATTATTGATAGGACATTAATTTATATGAGCTTTCGACTATAAATACGTTGGTCATCATCAGGTAAAATTTCGCTTCTGGACGGATGCTTACACAGTCTTCCTTAGTGGGTGCGTTTTTTTGATTAGTCCAATGGACGTGACATATTTTAGACTTGCTGCCGATTTACACTAATATATATATAATTTCAATAATATATCAATCGTTTGATATAATTGGTGTATTATTTAATCAGAATTTGGTCAATTTTCTAGGTTTAAAAATCAACTCTCTTTGCTGACGTTTCGGTTTTATTTTAAAACCTTTTTCAAATACCTACAAACAAAGAATAATAAGAAAAATTGACAATATCCTGATTAAATAATACACCTATATTAATATAATATAAATGACCAAACCACAATATGAAATTTTAAAAAAAGACTAAGGAGACCGCTTGATACAGTTGAAAGACTTAGTATTTTTTTTTCAAATTTCATATTGTGGTCTGATCATTGATTGTTATTTCACGTGTATATATATATAGTCAATCTAAAGATTCTGTTTTTCAAAAATTTAGAAAGCAGCATTTTTAAAATTTAGAAAAAATGATTTCTACTATAGTTGTTTCAGATCCTATGAAAACAATCATGGACTAAAAAAAAAAATAATATAATTAAATTAGCGGAATTGAAATGCTATTTAGCTTAATCAAGAGTTAATTTAGGATATAGGAGAAGAAGGAGAAGGTTTTTGTTGGAAGAAGAATAATGTTGGTGCAGCTAATGTTTCATGATGAGCTCGTCCAATGCAGGGTAGTACTGTCAGTGTGTTCTCTGAAAGGAATGCTAACTAGGGGAGTCTGTTTGTTTTGCAAGTCAATTTGCAAAGTTGTTCTTCCCTCTCCGACCTTCTACTATTTTCATTGAGTCCTACTGTCTGGCATTGTGGATATTTCTCAATTCGTTTTGTTCTCTATAAACAATGTTCAATATTATAGCAGAGGATGAATTACTTAACACACTTTCATTGCTTTATTGTATTCATTTTTGTTTTATATGTATCCTCACATATTCAATTCCATCTTTCCATAAAACATATATTACATTACTTATCTATCCTTTTGTATTTCTCTGTAACATTAATTTTACAAACACACATGTATTCTATCCCTACAGATTGAAAGTATCTTCACAAAAGCAGAAGATATCAAGAAGTATATGAAATTTAGATTGACCAAAAAATCATAAAAAGAAAAGAAATTTTAATTGAATATGTGCTGGAGTAACATACCGTTTATTAAATATACATAAGTGTTAAACAAATGTGATCTAAAAGTACTGATTACAGTTTACACTTACAACTTCCCACCGTTAATTCACTGAAGACGACCGCCATTACACCCGAAATATTGAAAAGAGAGTACTAATTGTTGCATTCTTTTCTATGTTCAGAGTTTAATTTTAGGTTATGTATATAATCAAAAGAAAAGTTTACCAGGACTCGGTCAGTTACTGTTTTGCTCCTATTCCACGGTCGATACTTTTATCAATCTATATATATATATATATATATACTCAAATTTTTCATTTTTCTCCAACTCCTAATTCAACACAATATTTAATATATATATTATTAGTATTTAATAAATGTTATATATTGATAAAAGTTACGACCGTCGAATAGAAACGAAACTAAAGTTTATCAGGACTCGGTCAGTTCTTCAAGTTCAAACTATAACTCTCATTGCCAACGTTTCAGTTTTTATATAAAACCTTTTTCATAGGCAGTAGTATAACATTTTTTAAACAGAATAATAATCTCTAATGTAATAGTTAATTTTTCTCTTTCAAATATTGTATACTGAATCAAAGGTGACATTAACATCAAAAAATAAATAAAAAAGAGGCTATTGCAGACTTGTTGTTGAGCAAAGGATATGTGTGAAGAAAATTTTGGAAGAACGAAAGGAACAAGTCTAAATTCATGATTTCCTCCCAACTCCCACCTTCGCAAAATTACTACTAAAAAAAAAAAAATTAAAGGTAAAGTAGCTTTAAACTTTAGTGGAATAATATTCCTTTTAAATTATGAACCTAATTAACGTAAATGTAAAAGTTTATTTTTAACTTCTAAAAATTAATTTTCAATATAAATTAGGTACTTATTATTTTCTTTTCTGAAAACTCTAAAAATATTTTGTTAAAAAAAAAAATTAATAATTATTATTAAAGTAGAAATACTAATTTATTTTTTTTTTTTTATTAATTTATTTCTAAAAATGGTGCTTATATATATTAAAGGTCTGTAGCTGACAAAATTAGTTGTTCAACTGAAGGGAGTTTATTTTGGAAGTGGGTAACCTTTATTCTGTCCCGTATGTAGTAAAGCCGATGCTAAGGGCTATATGCAGGCAGGGTTTGGATATCCACTTGCTCAGAATGGCTTTGTAGCCCAACACTCCATTTACATATGCTTTCATTTCCAACCTTTTTCCTTCCTACTTTCAGATGTATTTTTAGCCATTGTAAACATCTCTGTCGTCTTTCTTAAGGAAAGAAAATTTTAAATTTGTTATAAACCAACCCTATTATTGCATCTCCAAATAACAGAATATAACCAACCCACTCTTTAATCCAAATATTATTATTTAATTTTGGTCAAGGATATATTTTTAATAGAAACTATTTGACCCGGAGAATTTCGTACCATCAACTGTCAGTGAATTTTAATGTTAGCTTTAGCTAAGCTTAACTTGGTATTTAATTATTAACATAATAACTAACCCGACAGACACTGTCCTGCCTTACCTATAAATATTCTATTTGAAAAAAACTAAAAAATAACATACATGGAAAACCCTAAACTCAACTTTACTATAACTAAACATAATATCAAACTTGTTAACAACCAATTTATGTTCTGTTTGATTACTCAAACACTTGTTCGACAACCATTCATCGCACCAAGGACTTCATAAAAAATGTATCGTTGATTGGGGTTATTTCTTTTCTATTTAAAGTTAATTTGTTTAACTTTATTCTTCTAACATATCATATTAACTCATTAGAACATTTTACATTTTCTTTAATAAACCTTTAAATAACAATTTTATTTCACTCGTCTAATTCAATGTAAACAATGTAAATAAATGCAAACAAATCCGACCAGTAGGGCAGGTGATTAATTATTTCAAAAGAAAATTTCAGTTTTTATAGCTAATGTGGCCATAATTGACGGGTAATTTTTCGAAAATTCAGAGATGATACGTGGTATTCCAAAATATCATTAGAAATTATAGAATAGTAGGAAATATCATTATTATTACAGTGTTAAGTAAATGCCTCTGTATACACCACATTAGATGTCTGTTTCTCAGGTTTATGGAAGAACAAAGAGTTTGAACTTCTGGCTCTTGAGCAAGGAAATTACAGTTGACCACGTGAGAAAAACTTGGTCTCACTCAATCAATTCCTACCGTAGATAGAGTTTCCACTTGTGACTTTGTAACCGTGATTGCAAAACAGACGCGGATGGGACATTGCAATCGTTTGAATGAAAAAGGATAGTGGCTCGGAATCAACGGTATGCGTGGTATACACACAGACTCCCCAGTACAACATCCAATCATGATGTCCGCCTCTATGGCGTACCTATGCAGAGCATGAACTCAGAATCGTGTCCCGTTGCACATTTTTGGGGGCACTCAAGTTTCGTAACATTAAATTTGTTCCTACTACTAACTCGCATCATGATTGGTGCTCCTACTTTAAGTTTTTACTCATGAGCAAGCAGTCTAGGAGCAGTCACGTATTTCAGAGATACATAAAAGAATATAACTTACAGAAGTAAGAATTTTTTTGACTAAGAAAATTAAATTTACATTATTTAAAGAAACAACAATCTTAACCCGGATAAAACCTTCGACTAAACTAATAAGATAACATTACAAGTAACCTCAACACTGTTCACTTAAAGGAACTAAATAAATCAAATTTCACTAAACCTCTGCATAACACTCCAGAATAAATATTACTTAAATTAGTGCTATCACTTCTATGATTAATCAAACTTAGGTCCTTCTAAATATATAACATTTCAAAAGTTTATAGAGTTAATATATTAGCACAATAAAATTCGTCAAATCTTTAAAAAAAATATACGCCAAAGAACTATATAATTTATGATGTTCGCTAGGATGAAGGACGGTTGTCTAGCGGAAAGCTGCAGTCAGTCATGCAGACATATATTGTTGGTTTGTTTAAAAACTCAATTGTTTTTTGAGTAATATTGGAGTGTATAAGATACTTTTTCATTCTTTATGGCAATATAGATACTATTTTTAACTCACTTGTCCGGTGATTCAATAAATTTAAAAATTTATATCGTCAGACTACGATTGTGTCATGAGCACACATTATTGAAAGAGACATATTACAATAAAAATGACTACAGTTCTATCCATAGTAACATAAGGAATTTTAAATGAATAAGTATTTTTAAGGGACAACATACCTGCCAATTGCGAATCGACAGAATCAATTTAATCATGAAAATGGAGAATTTTTTCAGATTTATGAGAATTACCCTGGACTTTTGGTTATAGAAGAAGGTTTGTCTATACATAAAGTTCGTGAGTTTGTTAGTTAGTTTGTTTGTTTATTCACCCATTTTTGTTTGTTTTGTTCATCCATTTCTCACTATGTTCGTCGTTAGTTTTAATCCATCGGTTAGATAGTCTAAATTTTCATTATACGATATACAGGAATAGGCAAATAACAGGTTATAAAAAGATAAATTCTCCCTAAATTATTAAAAAATCAGCTATAACTGATCTGAAGAACAAAGGAAATAGGTGGCAAAGGTATTTTCATTCAAATAACTATGATATAACTCCCATACGTATAGAATTCTTTGAAGACACATAAATGTAAACTTAAATTTAAATTAAGTTTATAGTTTAGCAGGAAAAAAATATTTTTTAATATCACAAAAGTAGAGTAATGTTCATTTTTTTTGTAGTTTTATTACAAAGAATTATACAGATAAGGAATTAAATGTGATTATATATGCCAGCCCAATAAATGATTAAATAGACTGATGAATTTCTTGGCATCATAATAGAAGTTCAACCTGAAGGGGCAATAGCTTCATTAGACGTTGAGTCCTTATTTAAAAATGTTCCTGTAATAGAAGCTATAGATATCATATGATGTTATGTCATATATGTTACGTCTACTCCAACAGCAATATACCACCCTAATACATGAAAAAAGAGTACCTAGGTAAATCGGTCTGAGCCTGCTCTATGGAAAACATTTACAGGAGCATAGATGAATCCATGTATTTACAGACGGACAGTCCTGTCAGAGGGCCTCTCTGAGTCTGACATTCCATGATTACTACATGTGTCATATTGAAAGCAATATGATGTTCAACAGACCGGATATCAAACCAATAGTCTATTGTAGATATGTGGATGACTGCTTAATAATATCAAAGAGCATGAACGACATTGACAGCTTAAAAAAAGCCTTCGAAGAACAGTTCTGTTCAAAATTCGGAATAGAAAAACCAATAAATAAGAAAATAAATGCCCTTGTAATTATACCTTAATATCTTAAACCTGAATATTATTATTGCCATTAATACTAAACTATAATAATATTATTCTTAATGCTAGAGAAATATTAATATTATATAGTAGTTAAGATAAAGAAGTGAAACGGAAATGAAACAATTAAAATAATAATAATAAACAATAATAATTATATATATGTTCACTTAAAAATCGGGAAGATGACTGGTCATAATACGGGTTCAAAATCGAAGAAGAGAAACACAAAGAGTAAAAGAACACACTCATAAACTCAAATTTTAGGTCAGTCCGTCTTCAGGAGGAAAGAGAGAGGAAGGCCAAGCACTCTGTAGACGTAACTGTAAGTAACCCATTAGTTACAATGGCAAGTAAAACGGATTACTTGCCGTTGTGTCTACAACGTGCTCAGTCTCGCTTTTTCTTTTCTCCTGAAGACGGATTGGCCGAAAATTTGAGTTTGTAAGTTTGCTTCATTACTCTGTGAGTAAGTCTTCTTCGATTTTGAACTTGTAATTTTATATATATATATATAATATATATATATATATATATATACTCGTATTATCAACAGGAAAATGATCCACAAAGAACACTTGTCAATATTTCGACCGTTAGGGCTGTCGTCCTTATATATATATATATATATATATATATATATATATATATATATATATATATATATATCAATGATCAAACCACAATAAGAAAATGGGAAAACAAGACTAAGATCTTTCAACCGTAACAAGCGGTCTTCGTCAGAGTCTTAAGATCTTAGTCTTGTTTTCCCATTTTCTTATTGTGGTTTGATCATTGATTGTTGTTTCTCGTGTTTATGTGAAATCATTATATATATATATATATATATATATATATATATATATATATATGACAGTAATTTAATCAGAAAAATGACTAAAATCTTTCAAATAGAACAATTATTCTTCGTCAGAGTTACACTGATACTGGGATGATAACTTGTTTTCGTTGAAAGATCATAATCATTTTTTTCTTACTGTGAGTTTCAGCTTGATTTTGATTTTACGTGATTATTGTAAAATGTTATAATATATATATATATATATATAATGTATGAAAATATTATACGAGGATTACATGTAATACTTGAGATATGATCAAGACATATTTTAAAAATATAGTTTAAGAAACTAGATGTTGATATCTATAGTGACAATTTTTACACAAGATAAAATTTGAAGGGAAATTTAAAAAACGAGGATATCTTATGCTAATTCAGTGTCCTTAATCTATTAAAATTTTTCTCTCTTTATAGCAAATTTTCAACAATGGTTCTGCAACAGCAAAATTAAAATTTAGAAATAATGTTCTCGTGCTGCAGTTAAATGAATTACAAATAGTAGAGTTTTATAATATTGACGAAGTAGGTGTCATTCTCGGCGGCTGTATGTGTATGTATGTTGCATAATTATTTAGCAAGAGTAGATTTCATGATGATGGTCTATTGTTGGAACTCATGAAGCTTCAAGTTAAAATTTAATTTCAGAACTAATCAGGTCTTAGCCTCTATTCTATTGGGTGAGCTCATGTTTCAGGCAATCTTGTTAAAGTTATCGTCTTCTCAATTGTTAATTAAACCACTCAGTCCCACCAGTCAAACATAAGCCCGCTTAATTCTCAGCTAAAACTTCTCGCCTTATTTCAATTATTACTTCCATATTCACTCTTTGCAGAAATTTATTCAAAATAGAAAAATAAAAAGGGCTATAAACAATAAAAATGGTTCATAACTTGGAAATAGTCTGGTATTTAGTCATATTAGAGATTTTAAGAATTACGTCTCCACAAAAAAAAAAAGTTCAATATGAAAACTAACAACGCGTTTTGAACACTTAGTGTTCTACTTCAGGTTAACATCAGATGTTAGTAATTCTTGAAAAGCCTAAAATAAAAGTAGCAGTGCTACAGTAAAAATCAAATAAACCAGTTGGTGAAACAAAAAGTGAAGATTAAAACCTCATAGAAAAGAAAATCTCAATACATTATTAAAAATTTAAATAAATATGAGATTAACACATAACTTTTGCGTCATGATGACGTTTCTAATTTAGCGATGGTACCTTATTCACCTTATGTTTTTCTGTTAAAAATGGTTCATACATTTTTGAAAAGACCAACGAAAGCTAAACACAAGTATGTGGGGTTGCAAATCACAAACCGCGAGTATGCAAAGGTCTACTGTAGTACTAATACTTAATCAATATAATTTGTTTGTATTTAATTCGGCTTCTATAGTTTTTTTTCTATTTATATACTTGAAAACTACATAAATGCATAAAATACATAATGATATTGGGTATTTATCACAATTGACTGTTTAATAACAGTTTCCCATTTGAGAAAACCAGAAGACCAGAAAAAACAAGTGAAATGAGAGACTGCCCAAATAAAGCCAAGTGTAAAACCGTATACTTTATATATTATATTATATATATATATATATATATATATATATATATATATAAAATATTCACATATACTTCTTGATCTCTTCATTAAACACAGTAATATGTAAGTTTTCTTAAGAGCTAGGTCTTTGGAAATAAAACTTTTCCTTCTTGTGCCAACGTTTCGATGTATTGTTACATCATCATCAGGACTTGGAAAGATATTGCATTCTTTTTACATCTTCGTTGTTGCTTCTCTTAACTACTTGTTTTTTTTTATCAACCATAAAAACTACTATGATGAACTAAATTCATCAAGTATTTTTTTATCAACCATAAAAACTACTATGATGAACTACAATTCATCATACTAGTGTTTATCGTTGATAAAAAACAAGTAGTTAAGAGAAGTAATAACGAAGATTTAAAAAGATTCAATATTACTCCAATCCCTGATGATGACGTAAAAATACATCGAAACGTTGGCACAAGAAGGAGAAGTTTTATTTCCAAAGACCTTTATTTCCAAAGAAAATTTACATATTACTGTATATATATATATATATAAATTTCTTGCCGGTTACTTGCCGTTGCGTCTACAACGTGCTTGGTCTCCCTTTCTCTTTTCTCCTGAAGACGGATTACCCAAAAATTTGAGCCTGTAAGTGTGTTTCCTTACTCTGTGTGTTACTGTTCTTGAATTTTGAACTCGTGTATATATATGAATATAACAAAATTTCACAGAAATCCCTTGAACTAAGAATTAACGTTAAATATTAGTGAAGAAAATTAAAATGCGTTTAATTTCAACCAAAACAAGTAATCTTCCTCAAAGAAAATTCATACTAAAACAGGTGATGTAGGATATAGAGTGATTCAGAGTAGGGAGGGAGGCAAGAGAGGTATATTAAGGGCGGAAAGTGCAAAAAAAAAAGAAAACAAAGAGGTGGGTAAAGCAAGCTAGGGTAAACAAAGGGGTTCAGGGTGAAATAAATAAATGTTATCTTCTAGCTTTCAACCCTTACAGACAAAATTATTGCTCTGGTTAACACTGAGTCTAACTTAAATAAACCATTAGTAGTAAATTTTATATTATTTGATCAACTAAATTTAATCAAAGATGACTCAATAATATTTCTAAACAAAATCAATTTTTTTTTGGATGAATTTACACATTTTGAGGTCTTTACACTTCATTTTTGATTTTTTTCCATGATATGTGTGTGTGAGTGTGTGTGTGTGTGTGTGTGTGTGTGTGTGTGTGTGTGTGTGTATGTGTAGGTGAGTAACCAATAGTTTTGGCCATACCGTTTAACGGATCAAATTCAAATTTTACAGAAAACTAAGCCCTATATTACAGACGTGTCCTATTGTCATTGGACATTTGCATCATCAAATAAGTCATTTTTGGCCAAATTTTTTTTTTGTATTTTTGGTTATTTCGACTACAAAATTTTATGCATTCAGAAGTAATTATTTCAGGGGTTTGTCCTTTTTACTTTTTGATTTTGTAACAGGAATCGGGCGGACACCCATTGGTGGCACTTCGTAACTATATTTTATCTTTATGACGACAGAAGATCACGTGGCCATTGTCGTTTTAGTCGTCTTTGGGGGTTTGTGGGGACTACTAGTAAGAACAGATTATGAGCAAATGGGTTTGGATGAGTTGAGAGTTTATTGTGGAATAGTTTGTAGCGGTCTTTTAGTCGCGAACAAAGGGGACTTTAAGATCTCGGTGAATGATTATGTTTGAAACGTAAAATGGAAGATATGAGAGTTTTCTAAGTATTTTTGATTGAATGGCTTCTATATGATTTGAGAATGTGATTTAAGAAAACAAATTTTTTTTTCTAAAAAAAAAACTAATTAGATTGTTGAAATTTGAGTTGAAATTTCTTATTATGAAATTGACATCAGTATTATTTAAAGAACTTAAAATAGTAGTTTAATCACTAGAAAGGTTTGTTCTCCGGTTATATGTAAAACTTTTGACTTATAACTGATTCAGTTAGCTTAGGGGCCCACAACAGGACACACCATTTGACGCATCATGACATCATATCCACAAATAGCACTTTTTGAGAGCATGAGCTGAATATTTTTCTGTTGAAATTAATTGCATGGATGGAAATGGGTAGAAATGGTATATTTATGATTTTAAAAAACTTTTTTACTCTTATCAGCTGTCTACAGAAAATAAATTGTTGGGAGTAAAATCTACTCAAAATGTATGTTTTACAATAAAATATAAAAAATGCTGACTTATGATTGATTTTGAAAGGTTTTAAATACGATATAGTTGTATATTTTATTTATTATTATTATTATTATTTATAGTTGTATAGTTTAAATACGATATTAAACACCATTGAACAGATTTTAATGAAATCATACCTAAAAATAAAACATTATGAGATGATTAGCAGAATATTTTTTGTTTCAAATTACATGGATAAAAATGGCCGTTATGGCTCAGTTTAATACTACTATTAACACATCAGGGGACCAGGTTAGCTCAGTGGTTAACGTGCTCGCCTCTGAACTGGTGGTTCCTGGGTTCGATACCCACTTTGGCCTTCAATTTATTCACGAGAGAGTTGAATAAATCTGAGCACATCAACCCTCGGAGAGGACGTTAAGCTGTCGGTCCCGAGCCTCTACGATGTCAGGCACTCGTTAAAGATCCCTAGTCTCATACACTTGAGTTAGGTAAAATGTAGAAATCCAAATGTTGAATCTATCTTCATGTGTGTTCCGTTATGCCTACTTACTAGCATATCAGATTTTTCTAGAAATATTATCTTAAGTGTCATATCTGGTAAAAATGGATATAGCTACAATAAAACAAATGAAATCTTTAAATTGATTGTATATTTCTAGGTTGGATTGTGGAATTATTGGATTTTTTTTTATCCTTCCTAATTACTCATGTTTTTTTTTCTTTACAAATGTTGCCGGTAATGCTTTGACTTTTTAGTGAATTCTTCTATTGCATTCTTGTAAACAAATTTTAACTACCTCGAAAAAAATTTGATTGTAAAAATCAGTCAGTATATGCATTTATGATGACTCAAGTCGTAAGTTTTAGTCCCTTTAAATTGGTAGCTGATTGAAGTTATTTAGAATCGACTAGTTGTTTTATCTTTTGATCAAAATATCCAATTTCTTCTTGTTTTCATTATTTTTACTTTGCTAGGATATCAACATTCACCTTGATGTAAAAGCTATTTCTAAACAAACTTCTAAATCTGTTGACTACAAAGGGGGGAAAATAAATGACAAATCTTGAATTACGTTTCTTTCATCTATATTTTCACATATTATATGTTTACTCTTATATTTCATGAATATAGGTCACATTTTATTTTGAATTGATATTATTTGGAAACGTTTGAAGAATGGCACTATTTTTTTTTATTTTAAAATCTCTTTGATAGCAAATTGTATTTCTAAATATTTTGTTAAATGGATTGTAGACTGCATTATATTTAATTATTTCAGGAAATAATCCAATAATGTAAAATATCAGGGTAATATGGAGTAAGGAAAAAAAGAGTTAGGTAAAACAGATCACCATGTGCGAGAAAGAGTGATATAAGGAGCTGTAGATCTTTTCTGGAAGACATTTGCTTCCAATAAGATTAAAGACCATCTTACAGGGCTACCATTCTTTTGCATTTTTCCCAAGGTCTTGGGATGTCTATCCTGAGCTTCTAGGGTATGCTTCAGTAATTTGCCGAAATCTTGGAATTTTTGAATAGTAACTGTTTATTTATTAGTTAATGAATTGTCTGTACTTTCTATCTAAAGAACACTTCAATTTATTAAAAAATATACAAGAAACTTAATTGCTGTATCTTGCTGACTCGTCTTATACTCGTATTGAATATGTCTACTGTGCATTTAGCTAATGAGACACTTGTCTTTTGTACACAGTCATCAATATCTTGATGTTTCAATTTTGTAAATTTAAAAAGTTTCATATTATTATTACCACTGAGGTTAGTATGATTTATATTATTAATACGGTAAACCGTCATACCTCGTACGATGATCCCTGGAGTCGTTGGAGCGTTTTTGAACGTTGTCCATCTTCAATCACAACTAACCTACGACTACGACTACCTACTATGGTAGGTTAGTTGCGATTGAAGATGGAGAACGTTCGAAAGCGCTCCAACGACTCCAAGATCATCGTACGAGGTATGACGGTTTGCCGTATTAATATTTTAAAAAGTTTTGATAATATATATATATATATATATAGAATAGGTCGTAAATATCTTGTATTTTATTCGATTAATTGAAGCAAGACAAATATACAAAGAACGTAACAAAAAAAACAGTATTCTTGCAAAACAAAGAACGCAGAAAAAATTGTTTAACCTTGGAACTACAAAACTTTTAGTAAAAGATATCGAAAATGGCACTGTTCATAGAAGATATGAAAAGAGGATGATGATGATAGGCAAAGGAAAAACACCGACAATCTCTCTGCAGATGGACGATAAAAACGCGAGTTTTGTAAAGAAATTTTTTATTTTACGTATGTTATGTATTTTAGTACATTTATTTGAATCTTGGGAATTTTATAGGCTAAATCTTGGAATACTGTTCAATTTTCAGTGGCAACACTGTCATCTCACACATTAAACCTGCCTTAAAGTTGACTGAAAGAGAACTTTATATCTGTTTGACAGCTTTCAACACGCTGTGGTTTTATGAAACCATTTCACAGGCTAGGCCTTTTTACCCTTCCCCGAGGGTTATGTACGTAAGAGGGTTAAGGTCTGTATTTTATAATTCAGTAAAAACAGGGAATACGTAGGTAAACTTAAAATCGCCATGGCACTCAAGTAATTAAGGAAGCCATCAGGAAGAAACTGTTGTTACACAGCACCTGAAGAAATGCTCAGAGCTAAATTAAGTTCAAAACATATGAATAAAAAATGTACTATTATAAATAAAATCAACTGGTTATCAACAAAGATTCAAATTTTACAAAAAAAATTATGAAATCCAACCTATCATTAGTAAAGCCTGTTTTTTGAGGGAGGTTACCCTATATGCTTAACACATTAGTATATTGATAAATACGAAACCAAAGTAAGATGTCATAAAATCATTCAGAGTAATTTTATTTAGAAAATTTTCAGTACTTGGAGAAAAAGAAATAGCCAATATCAGTACCTCCTTTCATAATATACCACAGCAAAAAATATTAATCCCTTTTTTTCAACGAAAAAGTGTTTTAATTTTAAAATTTTGATACTTTGATTCAACAAAATGCAAAGTGTGGGATAGTAGTACTGAAAGTATTTTTATGAACAGATGCAAATGCATGAATCATGAGTGATAAATCATGAATCATGAATTGCCAGTGCATTGTTAGTTTTCAAAGGAGGATAGATTTCAATATATGACTAGACTTGAATAGTTTTGCTTAACGAAATATTATGAGATTCCCAGTGAGTATGTCTACCACTACTTTATTCTACAGTAAGTTTCATCATCATTTTCTTTTCTTGACAAAACTTATTTGTAGGTTTAGGTCTTGGAATTTAAACTACTTCTCTCGCTAACGTTTCGACATATATTTATGACTTCCTCAGAGCTGAAAATATGTTTTTACAATTACCGCTGTTGCTACAACAATTTTTGTTATTATTTACAATTATATATAAGTTTTAAATTTATAAATGAAGGGTAACTGGAAAGGTATAGTTATGATACCAGATTATCAATTACTACCTTTCCAGTTAGTCTTAATTTATACATTATAATCTGTATTATATATAAATGTAAACAATTTCTAGGGAGACCAGGGTTAGCTCAGTGGTTAACGTACTCGTCTCTGGATTGGTTGCCCGGGGTTCGATCCCCACCTGGCTCTCGATTTATTCACGCGGGAGGTGAATAAATCTGAGTAAGTCGTCTCTCGGAAAAGACGTTAAGCCATCGGTCCCAAGCCTATACAATGTCAGGTACTTGTTAAAGATCCAATAAAACTGCTCAAAATGCACTTGAGTTAGGCAAAATTTATGACTTTCAATCTAAAATCTGTAGAATCACCGATCAAACAAAAAGCCGGTAAACGGCTGACATTATAAAACATTATAACGGGATTGGTTTAAGCAATAAAAAAATAAAAACAATTACTAAAATTGCTGTAGCTTTAAGCTTACTGTAAAAATATGTTTTTAGCCCTGAAGAAGACATAAATATATGTCAAAACGTTGGTGAGAGAAGTATTTTAAATCCTAAAACCTAAATCATTTAACTGTAGGAAAATTCCTGAAAGCACACATGATTCAATATTTGGCCTCATTATATACTTCAAATTACTGTAGCTGGGTATTGATGAAGGGTTAGAGATAAGTTTCGAAACTTCAACAACACTTGCTTCCTCCTGGATAGAAGTGAAAGCAGAATAACTTGAACTTAGTGAAACAGCATTGGAGGCACTTATCCCTTTATAGTGTCTTGCCATTATTATGCAGACGTTTCAACAATGACTGTCATTCAGGCAAATTACAGGAACTGTATAGATCATAATTACGCCATTACGGGATACCTCTGTGCTGATTAGAAGCTTTATTTGAGAAGCTAACAAACAAAAAACAAAGTCACTGTTCATATTAATAGCTTAATTGTTTGACATTATTAGGTTGGCAAAATAAAAAGTTTTCCATACGAAAAACAACATATTTTTAAAATTACACTTTTCACTCTTCATTACCATTCATTTAAAATGTCTGATTTGACATATGCATCTGCTTTCAGTACTTGTAGTTTAAAATAACTGATAAGTACATATTTCTGTTTAGCTTATATATATATATATATATATATATATATATATGTCAACATGGTTATCTGACAAGGTTTCCACTTTATCTGAATCACAAAGGTTTAGAAATGGGTTGGGTTTAGACGAGAAAAGTTTCCTTCAATAATTTCAACCTAAAAAGGAAGGAGGAAATTGGATAATTTGACTTTACTGACGTTGGCATCATGTCTTTACCATTGTAAATTAATTTCATCAAACTTATCAAATATCTAACAAGAAAGGAATAATGTTCTTGATGGAATAATGTATTCAACTATTCCATCTGCTCTTCTTTGAGTCATATTACGAGTATCATTATCGAGCAACAGCATTTTACTTTCTTATAAGAAAAGTATTGCAATCATGAAAACATTTTACCACGGGGTTTCAATGGATTTAACTGTTTTGAGCTCCTCAAAGTATAGTTTTGAAGTTTTGGATTCCATCTGTGGGCATATATATATATATATATATATATATATATATAAAGATTTCACATAAACACGTGAAATAACTTGTTACGGTTGAAAGATCATAGTCTTGTTTTCCCATTTTCTTATTGTGGTTTGATCATATATATACAATGAAAAGAAACGGTCCAGCGGACTTTTTTAAATAAAATAAATTCAAAACGAAGGAAACACACGTAAAGACACAGACATAACTCACATCGATATTTCGACCATCGTCGTCATCAAGAGGTGTGAAGAGCGAAAAGTCCCGCAGGAAGGCAAGGCGGCGACTAAACTCGGAGACCGCAGCCAGCACCCCACCACTTACCACCAAGCGGGAAGGGAGGGAAGGAAATGAAGAGCCAAATTAAGACGTAAAAGGAACGAGTAAAAATCATAATTATTTAAATAAAAATAAGTCTAATGAAAAAATTATAAAAAATGTGAAAAGTATATAAATCAAATTAAAATTAATAAAGTAAAAGTAAAAAAGCAATGGAAAAAAAAATTATCGGTTGAGGTTGAGTCCAGGGGAAGAGCGAGCATTAAGTAAGCATATGGTTACTCGTTGCTTATATATAGAAAAAGCTTATAACACAAGTCCTCTAATCAATGGAATAGTCTATGAATTTATTTGTATAGAATTATACAACTATAGTATAGTATTATATTAATGCAATTCAATAGTCTATGCAATTTCTCTAATTGAATAGTCTATCCAGTGGTCGCTAAGGTGGGCGATTCGGCAACTGAGGTGGGTGGTGAGAAGCCAGAGGGCGATGGGTGGGCGTTGGACGATAGTTTTTACAATCTGTCTAATCTTATCTACTTGTACTTTCATTTCAGTGAGGCTGACTTTTAAGGAAGATAGCACGGCCGTTCATCAGTAGCATAGGGTGACTCATGACCGTTTTCTACGCGTAATAATAGGCGGTTTCAATCAGTCGGCGAGGCTTATCAGCGTTGTATCTGTTAGTTCCGTGCTGTTCAAATATTTTTTTTTAAGGCCGCTCAAAGTGAAGATCTGTAAACAATATTCAATCGACTACCTACAATATGGATTCGTTGCTTCGTCCACCAACACATGACTACCTATGTGTCCCCTATCCAATCAAACGTTTCCTAATGATACAATGAAACCGTCCTGACTCCGTGACCATCTTCAACGCATACATGCCAACAGAAAAGACAAGCCTCTCATTAACTGTTAATTATTAACATCGTAGGCAGACATTTCAGTGTTTTGTTTTTGTAACCCTATAGATATTAGATGTGGTTACTTTGTTTTGTCTTGGTGGGCGATAAGCGAACAATGTAAAAAATGGGCGATAGGTCAAAAAAGGTTGTCGACCACTGGCCTATAAAATTGATTTATATAATTTTAGTATAGTATTAGACTTATACTACTGTATGAATACACTTCAATAGTCTAGAATTACAATAATCTAATGCAAGAATAATTAATGTATTAGATCTACCACAACTACAGAGTAACCATTAACAACTGGCTAAGAGCATCCTCATAATTTTCTCAAGAACAATGAAATTAGGTGTCAAAAACAATTTAAGTATTAAGCTAGAAATATCAAAGATATGGAAATAGCCTTGACTTATTTTTAGATAAAAGGGTAAACTCGAAAAACAATGTAATGGATATATTACCTAGGATAGCATGTAATTTTTTAAAAAAATTCTTTACTAGAACATGGGGTCTTACCTTCATATCCACAAAATTACTTTTTTCCTATAATGAAATCAATGAGATCATATGCATTGCTCGTCTTGTAATCCTATGCCAAGGTAAATGAAAAATGTACCAAAATTAGCTTTAATAAACTTTGAATAAGGCAAAATTATTAAACTACCTCCCTCTCCCTTCACACTACCTAATAAGGTTTTAGTCTTCTGGTAAGAAATGAAAGCGCTTCTCTAGTTGATACTTTTAAAAATAATATAGTATTAAAATTTGAATAGAACAAAATATTTTGACTATATGCTACCAGGTAGAATGCCCCTAATAGAATATTTTAAGGAAGGATTCAAAGTGTCTCACATGTCTGAACCTTGAATCTGGTTTTTATCTGACTTATGATGGGTCAAACATTAATAACAAAATCAATAAAACTCAGTTAACTCTCTTGTGAGTACCTTAACGTAAAGGGAATAAGGCAGTGAACCGGTTGAAAAAGTTTAGATCCAAACAAAACTGGAACCCGGAGCTATTTTAACAAAAAAAAACACACAAACCCCCAGATTTCTGATGAATGGATTAAGAAAAAAGCAGACAAATGAAAATCATAAGAACAGCGCTAATGTAGTCTAAGAAACTTATTCCAACTAAATTAAATTTGTAAAACAAATTGACTATTTTCAATAAAAGGAAATGGAAATATATAAACACAAAAATACTGATAACCTAATAAATGAAGAAATCAAGTACCAGGCAGACGAAATATTTAAAGCAATAAAAAACATGAAAAGACGACAGGACAGAGACGACTTAAACTTTAAAAGACAAAAAACAGATTAAACAAAATAAAATAAAACTGTTAGGTAGGGAATTTAGGCATATATATTGGCACCATTGAGTTAAAATAGGTACTCATATACGTGATTTTGGAAGGTAACATTAGTCCCATTGGTGATGCAGCCATTGCGAAACAGGTCGGGCGACTTAACCAGCGATAGACGAGGTATGACGACGGTTGATAATGATATCCTCAATAAAAGTATTTAAAAATATATATTTACTACTACCTATGGAAGCTGCAATTAACAACATATGAAGAATAAAAACTCTCTCTGAAAATGTTACCTTTGATAACATTTTATGTGAACACTAATCAATCGTTACTAAGAGATCCAAGATTTTTGGCAAATCATATGTAAAACTAATTAAAGTGACAGATACTCCTACAAGGATACAGTTTAATACAGAACATAAAATTTAATCAAGCGCATTAGGATGGATATGGTTGCGGTGCCCGATGAGACTCAGATCCTCCGTTTAATAATAATGTATACGATTGTTCTGGTTTAGGTATGGCAAACTTGTGGCTCGCGAGCCACATGCAGTTCAATAAATATAATTTCAGTAAAAAAAAATGTTTTCATACTTTTTTTGCACACTTTTTAAATACGTATTTAATTATGGCTCGCGAAACATTTCAAATTTTCAAAAATTGCTCGGACTATCAATAATTTGAAGTTTGTTATAACTGATAAAATATAAAAAAAAAACATTACAAATAATAAAAGCATTAGATTGATTATCTATGTGCTTGATAATACATAAGTTGAGAGTTTCATGTTACATCTCCTTTACAATAAAATCTGAAGTGGCCTACACTCAACTTTACTACAAGTAAAAAAACTATCAGCCTGGTTTACAACATAATCATTCTTGTCTCCTCATAACATTCACTTTCAATCATAAGTCAGAATTTTTACATTTTATTAAAAAAACTACCTTTTGTGTTGCTATAACAAAATCAAATTTCTTTCATTTGTTCCTTCTTTGATTAAATCATGAATGCGTACTTTATATCGCTATATTAAAGTCCAATCTGTTTGTCTAATATAGTGTTTTCCAAAATCATTGCATCTTATTCTCTAAAACTCATTATAATGGATTAAATAACTATTATTATTATTATTATATATACTATAATTATATATATTATAATTATACTATAATTATTATTATCACTATTTCAACATTTCTATACGGAAGAATGCCATTAGCTAAGCAAATATATAAATTGAAAAAATCAAAATGCTTAATATATTTCTAATTATATTCCGCATAATAGGTATCATATAAAACTGTAATATGTTTATAAATTAGTGAAAATAAAATAATTTTTCAAACCATAAATTTATATGTATACTCGTTTATATATATATATATATATATATATATATATATATATATATATACATATTTCACTTAATTGAACGAAATACGATCCAAACTGGACACAATACGAGTTCAAAATGCAAGAAGAGTAGCACAAAAAGTAAGGAAAGGAGTAACACACAAAGTAAATTTCCTTACTCTTCTTGAATATTGAACCCGTATATATATATATATATATATATATTTGGGGAACAGTCCTTCATTTATACATGTGAGATTTTCTGCCCACTTTTGTCTTAATTAGTTTTTTTGATTTCTTTGCCAAATCTCGAAGCTTTACTTTCATTTCTTTAGGAACTAGGTGTAATAACTCACCATATGTTTTGTTGTCCATTTTTTTATTTATACTTTAATCAAAGAACGAACAATTTATTACACCTAGTTCCTAAAGAAATGAAAGTAAGGCTTCGAGATTTGGAAAAGAAATCCAAAAAACTAATTAAGACAAAAGTGGGCAGAAAATTTAATCTCACATATATATATATATATCTTGTATCTGCAGAAATTTTTGTAATATTGTTGTAAACATAGTTGCGAGGCCACCCGTATCAATTTCAGTCAGCAATTTTTTTTTCTTTTTTATATAGAAGTCTCTGACAATGTTTCCATCAATTTACGATGACAGGATTACACGTAAGATAATTGTATTTATTATTTCAAACAATGTTTTCAATTTTTAATTATGCTTTACGCTTTGATCTTTTATAAAATTAAATATTCGGTATTTTATTTCATGTTAATTTTTTTTATAAAGTCACTTTACTTTCCCTTTGTCGAAAATCATAAAAATTCAATTTACATTAGCAAGTTAAACTAGCATTTCCTGTGTTAGTAACATTTTAAAATGTTGTAAATATATCTTGAGAACAAAATATATCAGTATTAGCCAGTTTTGCATACTCAAATCAAATTCAAAACCGTCTATTCAGTATAATTAAAAATTTTTAAAAAAAAGGTTTGGAATTTTGTTAAACCATAAATATAAACTATAAGATTAGAATATTCAAAAAAACTGAATATTGTCCAACAACATAGCAGCTATTCTATTGATTGAAAGAGTCCATTACGAGTACTTCAATATTAGTATTTGAATACCCAAATATAATATGATCTATATACACAGGGGAATCTACACCTATTAAGTTTTACAATATTAAGGATACAACATTAGATTAACTAAACCATTTTGTAAGACAAATCCATCATTCCATAGAAAACATCAGAAATTGCGTGTTGATTGGAACTGATTTTTTACATGTAAGAATTTCATTCTTCTTATATCTCATATTAAGTCATTAAATCATTTAAAAGTCTTCATAAAACCTCTAGTACATCAATTTTATTTCAGTTGATTCACTCAATAAATTTCTACGTTAATGTAAATAATGAAAATAAATGTAAACAAATTCGACAAGTATAGCAAGTCATTCATTAGCCCAGCATAAATATTCAGTTTATATAGCTTCTTTGCTCTTTGCTGTAATTTCATAAATTTTTTTTATAAATTGCTAATTTTTATAAATTTTTTTTGCAAAATGTTATTGTTTTTAATGAACAATTTAGTGTCAAAAAAATATTTTCTGAAACTAAAAAGTATGTTATATCACTAGTTAATGTAGTTTTGAAAAAATGTACAGCAATTCAGTCCACATCTAATTTTCTACTTTTAGATGTAATTTTATTTTGATCCGACAAACGGTTTGGTTTGTATAGCCCTCACAACTTTTCAGATTGAACGATAGGTCAAAATTTTTAAATTTTATTGAAAAAATATTATTTTTAGTTGTTTTAAAAATCTGAGGATTTTTTTTTTCAGTTATTACTTTTTTTGATTTAAAGGTAGTGTCCAATTTTCAAAACTCAAAATTTAGTAGTTTAGGAGAAAAAAAATGTTGTCTAAAAACACATTTGGTCAAAAAAGATATGACTTTCCCATCATGCAGAATTGCTCCCAAACTATACAGTACATCTACACTATGAATCATTTTTTTTTTTGTAAAATATCAGTTTAATCTATCAAAGATTCTAGACCGTATACACAAAGACCGTATACTAGACCGTATACCGGTATACACAAACTTTAGGATACTCAACACACCCAACACCCAGTCACCCACCCACCCACACATACACAGACATCATCGAAAAAACATCATAGAACACCTTTTGGGACCTCAAAACCTGTATTTTAGTCAACATTTTGAGATCAATTTCTTTCAATATCACTATAAGTACGTCACGTATGTAAATTAATAAAGCGAAACTAAATTAATTAAAAACGGAAACATCAAGTGAAATATTCTGCTTACTTACAAGAAAGTTGATTTCAGATCACTCTAAATGTCTTTAATGTGTTGTTTATTGGCGTAAGCAGGTGTTCATACTTACAAGAAAGTTGATTTCAGATCACTCTAAATGTCTTTAATGTGTTGTTTATTGGCGTAAGCAGGTGTTCATAATTTAGATTTCAACTTTTGACTATTAAACAAAGCATTTTGTATTGAATTCTAATTTCATTCTTACTTAATAAAAAATGCATATGAGTTTTCTACCTTGGTTTGAGTTTCTATGGTTTACGAGGTGCGTAAATAAAGTAGTGAGACTGGCAACGTCGCTTTCGATCTGGCAACGCTGGAGACGCGTGGCCTTGAGTAGCGTCAGGTGCACGTGTGATGCGCCTCCAGTATGAATCTGAACTCGCCACAGTCATTTGTTTGTCCGTAGCGTTGGTTTTCGTGAAATGGTTTTTTCTTGAGCGTTTTAAAAATTAGTGACCTCAAAGTTGAGCAGCGGTGTGCAATCAAATTTTGCTTCAGACTTGGACATGATGCAACCGAAACTTTTGAAAAACTTCAGGAGGCCTATGGAGAACGTGTTTTATCAAGGGCACAGGTTTTTCGGTGGTTTAAGGAATTTTCAGAAGGAACAGAGTCGATTGAAGATGAACCACGAAGCGGAAGGCCTTCAAGTGCAAACACCGATGAAAATGTCAACAGAGTACGGAACCTTGTGCGTTCAGATCGACGCTTGACAGTCAGAATGATCGGGGAACAGTTGAATTTGAATCACACCTCCGTTCATCACATTTTGACAAATGAATTGGAGATGAGAAAAATTTGTGCGAAAATGGTTCCGAAAAACCTTTCCCAAGACCAAAAGGATCTCAGAAAGGGAAGGAGTCTTGACTTTTTGGGTTCAATTGAAAATGATCCCCGTTTTCTTGAACGTGTCATTACTGGTGATGAGTAATGGGTGTTTGATTACGACCCAGAAACGAAACGTCAGAGCATGGAGTGGCACACTGCGACTTCTCCAAGGCCCAAGAAAGCACGCATGAGCAAGTCGAAAATCAAATGCATGCTGATTTGTTTTTTTGATAGCCACGGAATCGTCCACAAAGAGTTTGTGCCACAAGGCCAAACGGTTAATCAGCACTTCTACCGTGAGGTCCTTGAAAGACTTCGAAAAAGAGTCCTTCGTGTGCGGCCAAACATCAAAGACAAGTGGGTGTTGCATCACGACAACGCGCCCTGTCACACTGCCATCTCAATAAACGAGTTTTTGGCCAGTAAAAACATTCCTGTTGCTCCTCAGCCTCCTTATTCACCAGACTTGAGTCCTTGTGACTTTTTCCTCTTCCCGAGATTGAAAAATCACCTCAAGGGAACTCATTTCGGGACACTACAAAACATACAAACTGCTGTAACCGACCAGCTGAAGGCCATTCCAGAATCCGAGTTCCAGCAATGCTACAATGATTGGAAGGACCGTCTCCAGCGCTGTGTGGCTTCCGAAGGGAACTATTTTGAAGGTGACAATATCACATTGTAATTATATTTGAATAGAAAATTTAAAAAAAATCAGTCTCACTACTTTATTTTCACACCTCGTATAATTAGCAGTCAATTATTTCGCTACAATAAGAATAAACGTTAGTGGGAGTTAAGTTTTATTAAGTTAAAAATTACAAGACATGAAGCACTGACGATTAAAATTCCACTTTTGAAAATCACACCGAGTAAATTTTGCTAGGGTGTTTACTATCAGAATAAAAAAAAAGTTAACTCCTACTAACATAAAATTATTATTACTGCTTACATTTACTTTTTTACTCCAAATTGTAATATTTTTAAAATATTTTGTAGATCACTTTATAAAGTAAACGATTCAAAGCTCTTTGGGTGGTACGTAAAAGTGATTCCATTTTAATTAGAAAATGTAAAACTTATTTTTACCTTTTTCCTTCCCACTGTCATTCTCTCTCTCTCTCTCTCTCTCTCTCTCTCTCTCTCACACACACACACACACACACACACACACACACACACAGACACACACACACACACACACACACACACACAAACAAACACACACACACACACACACACACACACACACACACACACACACATTTACCCTCCTCTTTGTTATTCAAGAAATGAAAGAACAAACAAACCTACTAAAGATGCAATAAAATAAAGACGCAGTTCTGTGAAGAATATGTGTTCTCTAGCCATACACATTTAAAGATTGACAAAAAAAAAGAAGTTATTATGAATTCACTGCCAGGACACGACAAATGCCACATAAATTCATATTTTCTTAAAACAAAAATGACTCTCTCCCTCTCATTCTCTTTCTTTACTTATTTCTCTCTCCTTGGCTTTCTGATCTTTCAAATCTTTAATTTAAGGGATTAGAAAAAAGGAATTTTATCTCATCTTTGGGTTGAGAGGAGAAGTGATTGATGAACAGGAGTACCGGCTCCTCTAAAAAAACTGACGAAGATGATAAATAGCAAGATCATGTTACTGGTTTTCTTATATTGTAGGTCCATGTAAGTAAGCTTTGACATGGGAGAAGATACCATGGTGAATTTATCATGACTGAGGAGGGTAATTTATTTTGTCAAATATCACTGGCCAACAAAAAAATTTTGCCTTGGTGCCTAAGACGTTTTAAGAGTTTTTACTTACTTTAAGGGTGCGGATTCCACAAATGCTGATACTTTTTCTCTATCAGGTTTAGTTTTTCTGTTATGGTATACACCTCTTTGTAGGAAGGCGATAGCTACAATTAAAGCAGGAAAATCGAAAGAAACAAGTGTTTTATTTAACTTTAAGATACATACTCATTAATCACACCTACATATTTTCAATAACTATACATTTGGATTTCAACGTAAATTCCCCGCAAATATAGCAAAACACATTTGGTTTTTTTTTAAGCAATATCACCTAGGAAAGGATGTAGTCATGCTTAACTTTTAGTCTAAAAATCTGCAACGTAAGTAAAAGATTTGTGATATCATGATCATTTAACATAAATCACAATAACAACCTACAGTTGTAATTATGACGCTACACTGTATTTAGATATACACCTAATTTTAAGGTAAAAAAAGGCATGAAATAACTTGATCTGATGAGAAAAAATTAGTATGATTTTTGGAATCAGCACCCCAAAATTAATCTAAATCAAGTTAGAAACGTTAAACAATGTGTTGACCAGTGAATTTAGTGGGGAAATTAAGGCATTTGAATTTAACTAGGACTCCTAAAATACATTACACGCTATGCTTGACTAATACTTATATTTTTAACCTCCCTAAGTTATAAAGTAGTTATTTGATGAAAACTAGGTCATTTGGTCAAAAAGAAAACGTTTAAAAAAAATTATGATCAAGAGAGCAGTGATTCCACTGTGTATAAATCTCGTTAAACTTGTTGAATTGTAATAGACAATGTATGTGAAATTAATTTATGTTTATACATTCTCTTAATAAACGGAAAGACGCTCTAAACTAGATACTGTATGAGTTCAAAATCGAAGAACTCACAGAGTAAAGAAACTAACTCAAATTTTCAGGTAATACGTCTTCAGGAGAAAAGAGAAAGTGAAACCAGGCACTTTGTAGACACAACGGCAAATAACGGCGTCTGCATCGTGCTTCGTCTCCCTTTCACTTTTCTTCTTCTTCTGAAGACGGATTGCCTGAAAATTTGAGTTGGTAAGTGTGTTTCTTTACTCTGTGTGTTACTCCTCTTCGATTTTTAACTCGTTTATATTTATACAGTTATTTGATAACAAGATGATATTTTAAATTCAAATTTTAATTGAAAGCTGAAAAAAAATTTGGTTTTATTTACTTAGGATACAATATCATTCTGGTGGTCACCTTGTTGAACTAACGGTATTAAAAGTCTGTAAAATAAGGGAGTAAAAGACCGTTTATGCAGGAGTGTATTGACTTCAGCGGTCAGTTTCGTGTATTTCTGTTTCTAAATCACTGACGCTGCAGAAATTAAATTCCCTTCGGACGTTCACCCCTTTAGTCCTCACCTCAAATCCTATAACATAAAGGTTCTATTTTGATAAAAACCTCCTTAAATTATTGCTTCAAATCTGATTTTGTAAATAGCTTTGAGCTTTCAGTTAGTATATTGAATGATATTTTTTTCAATTAATATTAACTTGGAATAAATATTACATCTCACCCTAAGTAAATATCTTCTCAAAACGGTAAAATCCTATTATTTTCTTTATTTTAGATCTAATTGTGCCATATAGAATTGAATAAGATACAAATTCAACCAATTACTGATTACTCGGAATTCTTAAATTAAGTAAAATCAAATTTAGAGTTTTTTACCAAAAATACGAACACAGACTTCTAATAGTCCCAATTTGTTAATTTTTGAAAAATAAAACATTAAAACTTTCGTAATATAAAGTTGATTATGTTTAAAAACAAGAAATATTTCTTTGCTTCTCTATTTTAAAGCATACTAGAAGATGTGCCCGTCTTTGACGGGTATTTTACAAAAATTCTGAGATGATGTTCCAAAATATTATTAGATATATTCATCAGATATATTAAAATATTATTAGATTATAGTAAATGTCATTATTAATTAGTACAGTCCATAACTGACATTAGATCTGGAGTTTCTTTTA
Source organism: Hermatobates lingyangjiaoensis (assembly GCA_026182355.1). Lineage (NCBI taxonomy): Eukaryota > Metazoa > Arthropoda > Insecta > Hemiptera > Hermatobatidae > Hermatobates > Hermatobates lingyangjiaoensis. The sequence goes on from JAPFBL010000054.1 coordinate 1,312,805, forward strand.
CGTTTTACAGCTTTAGGTACTGAGTCCAAATTCGTTTTTATTGTAGGAATACTTCTTTTTTAGTACGAGGGTAGGTAGGACTCACTTTTTTAAAAGCAAGAACGAACAATGCCTACTTGCTACGGTTATCAGGCACCTAAAAAGACTTGTATATTTTCAAAATAAAATTGTCTGTAAAGCTAGCAAAATACAGCTTAAAAGTCCCATAACTAATGCTTCTACGTTGAATTTTCAATCCATTCAAATCTTAGGATTTGTGTAAGTTAGACATATACAAATCTATTGAAAAAAAAGTTTCAGCTTTCTATGACTTATGGTGGCTGAGTTTACTTGTGACATTTTGCGGACAATATACAAGTAAATAAACAAACAGAAAGAAATTTTTCTCTAATATATAAAACGTAAAGATAACTTGAAATGAGTCAGTTTTAAGCAATGTACAGACAAAACTCTGTCTTTTATTTATATGGCTGATGAAAAGAACCGCTATTCAGTATTGTGGGTTTCTTGCAGACAAAACCTGTCTTTTATTTATATGGGTGATGAAGATAACCGCTATTCAGTATTGTGGGTTTCTTGAAGTGCAAAACGAAGTTACCGTGTCTAATCACTTCAGCTTTGACACAAAAAAGTCTAAGAACTAAAGTACTACAGTGGACGTCGCTTCATGTAATCACGGATAATGTTATCAATCGGTTAATATTATCGGTATTCTTGATCCCAATATACAATATGCACTGCAAATATATCGCTTATTGTGAATAGAACATAGGTTATTGTTATCAATTTTCTTCCAAACCTGGGGGCTTTTTGGAAATGCCCTGCAAGTTGTTTTAAGAATCTCGATTTTATCTGTGGCAAAGCAAGAGATAAGATTTCCTTATTTCAATGATCGTCTTCAGTTTTCTGCTTTTTAATTCATTCAGTTTCACTTAATGTAACAGATTACCAGTTGTGACGAGTTATGTGACCCAAAGATCAAAGCCACCATGATAATGACCTTTTTGTTTTCATTCATTTTCTTATCCCTTCAAGATGACGAAATGCAGAGATTTAACTTCAAAAAAAAAAAAAACAAGGTGTAATTTTAGAGAGCTATGATAAGCTGCCAAGACATGGCAAGGTGAGGTTGCTGCATAACTGTAAATATCCCAGCCGCTTCTATGCAAAATTTTAAAAAGCCACACAAGACTTGAAGGACGTCAAATGAGATGATGGGTGGATCTGAGGTGATTAGACCTTTGTGATTGTCATCAAAGGTATCCAAATTTGTTGTGCAAAAGAAGGGGGACTGGAAAAGACACTGAAGTTGAATTAGCTTTGAAATTTGAATTTCAAATGTGATTACAAATGCCCGAGAAGATGACTGGGAAACATGTTTCGGAAGAAACAATTCAAAACTTTTTCAATAAAGGAGGTTTCTCGTGTACAACTCAACCGTAACACTAGAGGACAATGTTTCCAAAAAAACCACGTGCCTAAGGAAGCTCTTAGCATATAAAGCTTGAAATGCAAACGGATCTTCTGAATTAGAACTTCATTATGAGTACGAGTCCTTTATAAGTGATTTTCTGCGAAAAGATGTGAAACAGAAAAAACCGGATGATTTCCTAAATAAATAACTTATTGCAATGCTTGTAGTTGAAATAGTATAATTATAACTTATAGTTTTACTTTTCATTACATATTTCAGTTATTTGATTTTTTTTTAGTTTTTTGCTAACCTCATGAACGATAAAAAGGCAATATCCATTTCTTTGGTTAATATTATCAATCGGTTATTGTTATCACTTTTGGTGTTTTGGAAGCGACATCCAGTGTACATCAGGAAGGAGGCCAGTGTCATTGATTAGTTGTAAAGACACAACATATTTAGATTTGTAAGAAATCCACATAGAGCTATATGAATGTCATGAAGACAATGTTTAAGTTGTCCATTTGGTATATATGAGTATTTAGATTTTAAAATACAGGTATTCCTCATTAACAACGTACTCTTTTAACGACAACTCCAAATAGGAACGGGCCTTCCAACTGCCCAATAGAATAATTCTCTCAGAGTTACGATGACACGAGCGAGACGATATTCGTCGGTATGCAGTAAGATAAGATCAGCTTTTCAAACCTTGTTCCACAACTTGTTCCAGTATACGATCCTATATTGTTGAATATTGCTGAAGGGTGACTACGAGTTGCGGAATTGTTCAGTATGTTCAGTCCAGTACTACCTAATGTAGCCTAAGTTTTCAAAATCTTGAAATTAATGAGTAAAACAATAAACAACATTCTGATATACATTGATTGATTGTTTGAAACGAGAAAAAAAATTGTTTAAGATATGCTAACCATGAGCTGATATATATATGCATATATATATGTTTTGTTGAACGACCTTTGTACTGTGGCATGAATCAATTTCATAGTCGATCTTTCAAGTTTTCTCACCTTTGATTTAAATCTTTCTGGTATTAAATACACCAGTTCTCCAAATGATTTATTTTTCATAACTGACATGTTTCGGTCTCCTAGACCATAGATCGACTATGAAATTGATTTATGCCACAGTACAAAGGTCGTTCAACAAAACATGCATAAAAGAAGGATTGCTCCCTAAATTTACAAATATATATATATATATATATATATATATATATATATATATATATATATATATATACTTTAAATTACACAAAGCACGACACAGAAAAGAGAATACAAAGAAAACTTACAGAATTCAATATTTCGAACTGTTGTTCGTCATCAGGAGAGTAGACTAGAAGAGAGGACGAAGTGAGAGAGATCTCCCCACGTCGAAGAACGGAGCGTGAATGAATCATATATATATATATATATATATATATATGCATTCATATTCGTTTAACGGCAACTTCTCTTAACGACGGCGTCGTTAGTCCAAATTACCGCCGTTAACGAGTAAATGTTCACGAGTAATTTAATTTTAAATTAAATTAATTTAAAATTACATGTCACAGTTTTTTTTTTCTACGAATTGCGACGCGTAAGTTGTCTTGTTGGCAAGACATTGCTTCCGGATTATATAAATAAGATATATTTAGATATCTGTAATGAACAATATACTGTATTGATAGTGATGTATCAACCCGCCAAGGAATGCTTAATTACCAGCTCAACGGTATCTTACAACTAGGAACGAAGCTGTGAGGAGCCGAGTCAATATTCAGTCTTATGGGAAGATGGATCATTGAATAAAAAATTTCAGTAAGTATTATACTACTATATGAGTGGTATCATGTAAAGAACATCTTTATTGTGAAATCTTATATATATATATATATATTAAAAATGTAAACCATAATTTGCGGAAACATGCTTCTTGATGTTTATTCGTCATCCTTAATATTGATTTCGTTACTGCATCTAAACTAGATAACATACTTCCTACAGTCAACATGTTTCAACTCTTTCCTAGACCAATCTTCGGGATGAGAATGATTCTCAAATGTTTTTCCTTTTATATAGGCAAAGTAGAGTCTTATTAAAAGGATTAAGATTGTTTGTTCAAAACTAGGGGGTGAGTGACCTAAGGGGTCGCTATTACTACCTGGTCCGGGTCTAATCGGCCTTGTTTTCCAAATAACTTCAACATTTTATGACTGGTTTCTAACTGAATAATATTCTTAACAGAGAAACTTATCAAGAATTAAGTTTCTGTAAATTATGGTTACATTTTTAATATGTACTTAAAGGAAGGACTGCTAACAAAATTTACAAACATATGTATATATATACACTTTAAATTACACAAAGCACGACACAGAAAAAAGAATAAAAAGCACACTTACAGAATTCAATATTTCAAACTGTTGTTCGTTATCAGGAGTAGACTAGAAGAGAGGAAAAGGTGAAAGAGATCTCCCCACGTCGAAGGACGGAGCGCGAATATATATATAAGATTTCACATAAACACGTGAAATAACAATCAATGATCAAACTACAATTTGAAATGGAAAAACAAGACCAAGATCTTTCAACCATAACAAGAGGTCTTCGTCAGAGTTGGTTTTTTGACTCTGGCGAAGACCACTCTTTAGGGCTGAAAGATCTTAGTTTTATTTTCCCATTTCATATTGTGGTTTGATCGTTGATGTATATATATATATATATTTCAACGACCAAACCACAATAAGAAATGAAAAAAAAAGACTAAGATCTTTCACCGTAACAAGCGGTCTACATCAGAGTCAAATCCTAACTGATCAATTGGGAACCACTTGTTACGGTTGAAAGATCTTAGTCTTTTTCTCCCTTCTGATTGTGGAGATTGGAAGCTCTTCCAAGACGACATCAGACTGCATATACTCGAAGCCCTATACATTAAAGAATATAACCCTTTCATTAAATATTCAAAATAGTGACCTTAAAGCCATACCGAGTTCAAAAAATTTTGATAATACTTTTAAGATAGTAAGAGAGGTAGGTGAGGGGACAAGTAGGTAGTTGGGGTGCAGTGCCCTGCCCTGCATGCCCTCCCACTCACACCTCCCTCCCTTCCGCATTCCTTGCTTTTCTATAATAGTTAGTTGTTAACTGCCCTTTGTACTGTACCTTTTTGCCTTGTTTAATATTTTCGTTTTTACCTGATGATGGCTAATGTGAGCCGAAAGCTTGTGTTTTAGATTAAGTTTCAAATTATAGTTTTAGTATAAAGTGTTAAAGTGTTTAGTGTTCAACTTCTTTCCTTTCATGTCGTTACCGTAACTCCTTTGGAAAATACCCGAAAGTTACCGAAAACTAGTTAGGAAACTAGAGAACATCAGTAAGAAATTGGTCAACGCAGAAGCTGCTGCCAACTTTAATTATACCTGTTTAAGAGAAGACCTTCATACACCAATATATATATATATATATATATATAATTCAATGTAGAAAAAGAAACATAGAGAAATTAAAAGCACACACTTACAGTCCCTAATTTTCGGTTTGAGCCGTCTTCAGGAGAGATAAGAGAGGGGAACCGAGCGCACTGGTACAGAGACGGTTGGAGACCAACAGTGTTGGCGCATGCGCACCCGATCAGAGAGAATAAGGTAGACAGGAATCAATTTAGAATTATATTAAATTAGTGGAATATGAAAACATAATAAATAAATAAAAGATAAAATTGAGGGATGAACAGAGAAATTGATACATAAATAAATATACGGACTAAGCTATGATAAAATAAAATAAAACTTAGATAAAAATAATAATATTAAAGAAATAAAGTAATTAAATAATAAAAAATGAAATAATTAAATAACAAAAAAACAAGTAACTAAATAATAAAGGATAATTGATAATAAAATATGAAAAGACAAGGAACTTATTAAACATTATATCTTTTGGTTGAGACCAGGTGTACTGTAATTGAATTCTTTTAATTTCTCTATGTTTCTTTTTCTACAATGATCTACTCGTATATTTTTCCGTTACGGATCGTAATTCCAACGAAAAAGTATATACACATATATATATATATATATATATATATATATATATATATATATATGTCTTGTTAAATTGTATGCCTACTTTTAATCTCACAACTTTTCTACTGAATCTCTCGGACTGAATGTCGGACTATGTAAATAAAATGCCTGTGTATAACCTCTCCTTGTCATCTAACCATTTTTAGTTATCACAAAATTAAGGCGTTGAATATAATATGTAGTGTTAATTTAATTATAAATGTTTTTAAGTTATGTTTAGTTAAGTATAGTTTATTTAAGATTTTGTACAACTATAATCCTTGATAATGGTCAGTGAGGACCGAAACATGTCGGACTATGTAAATAAAAACTTTGGTCAACTAATCTATCTTGTACCACAAAAATGGAGAAAGTGTATTAGAGAAATCGAGAGATTCAGTAGAAAAGTTGTGAGATTAAAAGTAGGCATACAATTTAACAAGACATGCATAAACGAAGGTCTGCTCCCGAAATATACGAATATATATATATATATATATATATATATATATATATATATGTATATACTTTTTCGTTGGAACTTTTTCTTATATATACTTTTTCTTCTTTCTCCTTTTATTTTATTTTCTTTCTTTCTACTCTCCTGAAGACGGCAAGACGCCGAAATAATCGAGATTCGTGAGTGTTCGTCCTTTTTCTTGTGTTCTCTAGCTGTAACTTTAATTATATATATATATAATATATATATATATTAGTCAACAAAAACAACAAAACCAGATAAAAGCACCTAATATTAAAAGTTCTATATTTGGACACTCTATAAAGTAGTTATTTATATTATATTAATATATAACTAGTTCTGAAAGTACCATGACTTGATAACTCCATGTTGAGAAGGGTAGTTTGAATACACAAGAAGGGTTGCACAAATCAATCAGAAAGGTAGCAGATAATGACTGATTCATGTTCTAATGGTTCGTATCGTCGGACAGGATTTATTTCTATCACCTCAGTGTGGGAAATGGAATCCAATTGATGGGAATTCAACCCAACTCCTAATCTAGGTGGAATGGTGTGTTGTGTGCTGCTTTCTAGGTCACTCATTCAGCTAACCTTATAAAGCAATCATTTAACCAACTTACAATCCATCTATATCTTCCTCATGTATTCAATAAATAAGATCATTTTTTTATCTTTTTCGGGTTTCGGATATCCCAGAACACATTTTTCATATTTTCGTGATATATACCTCTGTGATTATCAAATCCATTTTTTTTATCTTTTTCGGGTTTTGGATATCCCAGAACACATTTTCCATATTTTCGTGATATGTACCTGTGTGATTATGAATGAAATCCATTCTTTTTTAAAATCTTGTATTATATCATTTTTATATTAATAATTTGATAATAAGTAGAGGAGAGAATTCAGAAAAGGGGATAATTTTTTGCCCAATGAGGTCCTCAACAGAGATACAAGTTGAATGTCAACTAATTCAACATGTAACTTTGATGAAGACGGTTACTTGGTTAGAATATCTGTTTCTATTTCTGAATATTTTTTTCTTTATTTATAAGCATATATAAAACGGTATTTGATAATAAAAAAGAAAAGACGATGTAAGAGAGATATCCCCACATTGAAAGAAGGAACGTTCATTATCACTTCGTCCTCTCTTCTAGTCTTCTCCTTATGACGAACAACATTTAGAAATATTGAATTTAGTAAGTGTGTATTTTCTCTTTTTTTCTGTGTCGTGTTTTATGTAATTTTAAGTCTTATATGTTACATATAAATTAAACACAAAAAGAAAATACTACAAAAGCGCACTTCGATATTCCAACGAATCACGAGGCGATTCTCCACACCGAAGAATCATAGTTACAGGGAGGGGGAAAAATGTAATTAAATAATATAAATAGAACAAATAATATAGTAATAAATGAAAACAAGTAAGAATAATAAAAATTATAAAATCAAAAAAATAGGGACTATATTAAAAAGCTAAATAATATAGTAAAACTTGTAAAACAGAGTTAAAAAATAATAAACAAAAATAAACTACCGTTTGAAATAGAGTCCAGAATTATTCTAACACTAAGAAGACCGATTTGTGCCTCTTCAGAAGCCAACAAGGTGACGACGGTCTTTGAATCGGGGTTCTGTTTAAGAATTTATGTACAGAAACAGTCATTGAAGATTGCTGTTCTAATCTCCTAATGATTCCCAATTCAATTTTTGGGAAGTATCAACGCCTAAAACATATAAAATGAGAAAAATGACTAAGAACTTTCAACAAAAACAAATGGTAATCGTCAACATCGCTAGACTCTGACAAAGATAACTTGTTTTGGTTAAAAGGTCTTAGTCATTTTTCTGATTTCTTACTGTGGTTTAGACGTTGATATATATTTACATAATATATATCTCTTTTATGTAAAAGATAGTTAAAAAGTCCAACTGGACTGCCAACTCATTAATGAAAGGAAAAAAGCATAAAGATAGACATACAATAAATATATATATATATATATATATAAAGATTTCACATAAACACGTGAAATAACAATCAATGATCAAACCACAATAAGAAATGGGAAAACAAGACTAAGATCTCTCAACCGTAACAAGCGGTCTTCGTCAGAGTCTAAAACCCAGTTGGTTGAAAGATCTTAGTCTTGTTTTCCCATTTCTTATTGTGGTTTGATCATTGATATATATATATATATATATAAAGATTTCATCTAAACACGTGAAATAACAATCAATGATCAAACCACAATAAGAAATGGGAAAACAAGACTAAGATCTTTCAACCGTAACAAGCGGTCTTCGTCAGAGTCAAAAACCCAGAGTCAGTTGGGTTTTTGACTCTGACGAAGACCGCTTGTTACGGTTGAAAGATCTTAGTCTTGTTTTCCCATTTCTTATTGTGGTTTGATCATTCATATATATATATAAAAGGATCATAAAAATTATAAGCAGATTAAGAGGATTTTGTATTCTCAACGAGTTTAAGACATATTTATAATATTTAATTAATTTTAAACAAACAAAACATATTGTCTACAGTAACAAAATACTTCGAAAGATTCATTTTCATAATAAAAAGTTGTTTTATCACTTTCCCAAATATAATTAAAAAGTTTCCATTGAAAGTTTAGTCGTCAGCTTAAATATTTCCTTAAAGAACCAGTTACTTTCCAAACTTTTCATGTTAAATTTTCTGGTGTTAATTTAAACTGGAGGAAATTTATTTACAGTTTAAACAAAAATTTGTAGTTTTATATTTCTCGTTTCGCACTATTTGTTTGTTGTAAATAATATATATAAATCATAAAATAACAATTCTTTTGAGTTACTAATATATATTTTTCTCATTTAAACATTAGAATGTGTTTTTATTTTAAAAAAATTTGTATATATGTACCCACCGGTTTAATAACTTTTTCAAACAAAAAAATTTTGACAAACAATTCAAAGGTTTTAATATTAAAAAAAAAACATGTAAGTTTGTATTTCTCTTTTTTTTGGTCAACTTTATGTATATAAATATATATATTGTTATATAAAAAGCTTTCACATAAACACGTGAAATAACAATCAATGATCAAACCACAATAAGAAGGGGGTTTTTGACTCTGACGAAGACCGCTTGTTACGGTTGAAAGATCTTAGTCTTGTTTTCCCATTTCTTATTGTGGTTTGATCATATATTGTTATATATATATATATATATATATATATTATACACTTTTTTTCGTTGGAAATACGATCCAAAACGGACAAATATAGTTCAATATAAACAAAGAAACATAGAGAAATCAGAAGAAGACACTTACAGTCTCTAATTTTCGATTTGAACCGTCTTCAGGAGAGATAAGAGAGGGAAACCAAGCGCACTGGATCAGAGGCGGTTGGAGACCAACAGTGTTGCCGCATGCGCGCCCGTTCACAGAAAATAAGGTAGACAGGAATCAATTTATAATTAATTTATAATTTATAAAATAAAATAATGGAATATGAAAACAATAAATATATAAAAAAAAAAAATTGAAAAAATAAGGGAAATTGATACAGAGAAATTGATACATAAACAAAAGTGCTGACTAAGCTATGATAAAATAAAATAAAACTAAGAATACAAATAATAATAACAAATGAAATAATTTAATAAAAAATGTGAAAAGGCAAGGAACTTTTAGACATTATCGCTTTAGATTGAGGCCAGGTGCACTGCGCGCACTTAATAGCCAAATATGGGCTTCTTCGGAGGCTCGTAGTGTGAGATCTACGATATATATATATAATATATATATATATATAAAAAAAAAAAATATATATATATATATATATTGTATTATATAAAAATAATAGCAATCCCTTCCTGCAGGACTCTTAGCTTCCTGATGACGACGATGATCGAAATGTAGAAGTGAGTTATTCCTGTGTCTATCTGTGTGCTATCTTATTTTTAATTCGTTTATATATATATATATATATATATATATAGTTAACACATGAAAGAGAAAAACAAATAAAGATACACACGAAAGACTCACAACGATATTTCGACAGTCGTCGTCATCGGGTAGAATATATGTATATATATACCATGATAAACTAAAAACGGCCCGGCAGGACAGATACACTTAAAATAAACTGTGATACATAGACTGAAACATAACAAATACTCAATTTTCAATATTTCGACCGTAATGGCGGTGGAAATATTGAAAAGTGAGTCTTTGTTATGTTTCAGTCTATGTGTCACAGTTTATTTTAAGTATATATATATAAAAAGATTTTACATAAACACGTGAAATAACAATCAATGATCAAACCACAATAAGAAATGGGAAAACAAGACTAAGATCTTTCAACCGTAACAAGCGGTCTTCGTCATAGTCAAAAACCCAACAGTTGGGTTTTTGACTCTGACAAAGACCGCTTGTTACGGTTGAAAGATCTTAGTCTTGTTTTCCCATTTCTTATTGTTGATTGATCATTTTATATATATATATATATATATATATATATATATATATATATATAAACAAGATTTCATATAAACACGTGAAATAACAATCAATAAAAAAAATCTTTATTTTCCGAATTTTAGTCTCAGAGAACTTCAAAAGTGAAATCATTATAACTGTTTTTAAGACTATGCTTGTATACCCTTGGTATACATATAACGTGTGATAAGATCAACGGATATATAGCGCCAACAAATATAGATTTCCACTAAAAAGTGAGTAGTTTTTGAACAAAGTTAAGGAATTTTGTTCTGACCAATTTAAAAGCATCCCTAGTTTCTACAAGTAACGGGGAAATCCCCCGAGGAAGCTTAGATTCTTGAAGGCAGTGAAGCTAACTGTGGTACTTTAGTATAGACGAGGGGAAGCACAATAGTTCTTAGGACGGAGTACTATAATCACCCTCAATGCATAATAATAATAATTACAATAATAATAATAATAATGGGGAAAGCAACAATCACCCCAGTAAACACTAATATACTGCTTTTGTTTTTTAAAAAAATTTAAATATTTGATTAAAACATATTTTAAAACATAAAAATTCAAAATTAGACATACCTTTTAAATTGGTAGCAGATGCAAGTAAAGTGGAGATCGGGGGGGCATTTCGATGCAAGATTATTGTATCTGTAACAAAGGACCATGGTTTAATAAAATTTAAGGCTCCCTAAGGATGATACTATATCACTGTAAAAAAATGATTTCGATTTGTGCTGATAGTAAATGACGATTGTTCAATGAATACTTCATGTTGTGAATACTTTTTCTTTCAACATACACCACTTTATTGTATAACATGCAATATATACAATCATACAATGGTGTTAAGCATATACAATGGCTATGGGATAAGTATTTACGTTAATTTATACATTAATACAATAATAAGATAACTTTATAGGAATATAATTCATAATTAATACATAGTCACTTAGGTTACACTAATTTTACAAAATATAGTGTAACATCTGGGTGTATTCAGTACAGTGTTTAAATAAGTCAGATTCAATTTGATTTGCAGAACTTTTAATCAAATACTATCCGACCTGTGACCCCTTGTGTCACTCAGGGTGAACTCATCGTGGAAACCTCAGTAACCTACTAAAACAACCTCCTCAATGCTATAAACCAGAGTTTTTCAAACTTTTTTCGACGCAGAACCCTTTTTGTTTCCAGTAACTTGCCCAGGAACCCCACATTCTAATGATTTCATACAATCATAATATAAATATTTTCATATACTTTTTAAAAACTTATTACACTTCATGTTTAAAAACAATTAAAAAGTAATAATATCGCAATGTGTTTATTCGAATAAAAATTCAAAAAACTAAAAGATTTTAATTTTCATATTTTCACAAGTGCATAACACATAAAACAGAATTACTAGCAATTTTAACACAGACTTTGTTTTGTAATCATTTTTGGCTTTGTAGTTGAGAGTTTGTTTCTCAAGTTAGCCCCAGCATTTAGTCTACTTCGGTATTTGGTTTGTATGGCAGTTTAAAGGAAAAATCCAGTTTCACATAAGTAGGTAGTGGGAAATGGCAGCAACGTGTGAAGTGCTACTTTTTCAATAGCAGGAAATTCGGGAATCAGATAGTTCTAAAAACTGACTAGTGATTCATCCTAAATATGAATAAAATTTTTATCACTTCTACTTATGGGTATATGTAGATATAAACATTATTCGGTTTCATGATTCACAAGAAATATAGAATAAATCCATACCCACAAGAAAAATTTAGAAAAATGTTTTTCATGGAACCCCAGACAGTCCGTTAAGGAACCCACTTTGGGAACCTCTGGTATAAACCAAATTGAAAAACAAAAAACCGTTTAATTCTAGTTGTATTTGTTGATAATAGAACATAACCTTACTCAGATTAATGTTAGGTGAGGTAAAGTCAAGTTGCAGTGGCAGTCCCAAAATAGAACATAACTAGGGTGAACATTTGTTCTTTCTTTCAATGAACATTGAATAATTAGGTTATAATTAGTATTCGATTTGTAATATGGAACAAAAGAGTCCATTATTCATACTTCAATAGTATCCGTAGAAAATATGATTCATAAACACAAGAAAATCTACACCTGATATTTTCTTGTAGATAACGTTTTGTTCCTTTCAATACATCACAATGAATATTCTACAGCCGTATGGTGTACAGGAAGCTATTCTTGCTTGAGATACACCATTCTAAGAAATTACTTTCATGATTCTCATTTCTGTAATTCAATTTGACTAAACAATTTGTAAATTACTCTCAACAAAAATCAGTTGATGTATTGATTGCATACCATATTTATAAAGGTCTAAATTTCTTGATTCCTGTGTAACCTGACCACTCCTAACCCGGGTATGAAAAAAATAATATAAACCTTACAGATATATAAGAATCCTCCTAAAATTTAAGCTAACAAAGTGTGACATTTTCCTCACTGGAATGTTTTAAAAGATTTTTAAACATGTATCATTTTGACAGAAAGAACAACAGTTTCAGTATTATACTTCCAATGCCTTACTCTGAGTTAATCTTGGAAGTGTTTACCATTAAAGGAATTAAATATGAATTATTTCCACTGGATAAGCTGTAATAAAACTAAAACTTTCCAGTATTACATTTCCAAAGCCTTATTCTGAGTATAATCCTCTGAAAAAAGTATTTAGCTTAAAAAGAATTTAGAGGAATTTTAAAAAATTACGTCTCCAGACAAAAGAGTTTTATGTTAAAACTAACAACGTGTTTCGAACACTTAGTGTTCCTCTTTAAGTTTACATCTAAAAAACATTCATATGTTTTTCATATGAGCTTTAAGGAAATAAAAATGAAAATAAATGAATTTAGATGTAAAAACATACATATCTATGAGCTTTAAGAATATATGAATGGAAAAGAACACAAGAATGAAAAGAAATTAAATTAGATGTAAACCTGAAAATGATACTAAGTGTTCGAAACGAGTTTCAAAACGAGAAAGGCGTAATTTTGGGAATTTCCAAACATAAGTAAATACTACACTATAACAAATTGCACAAGCGAACGAAAAGATTTAAATATGAATGATTTTCACTGGCCTTGAAACAGTAATGAACACCATTCAGAAGATTAGTATACTGCTCGTAATTTTCATTATTGAATGCTATGCTTATGATTACTTACTTATTGTTAAACGTAAGTTTGCAGCACTTTTAATCAAATACTATCCGACCTGTGACCCCTTGTGTCACTCAAGGTTAAGAAATTATAGCAACAGTTAATAATATACATTCACTGAATGTGATTGACAGGAATAACTGCTGTTGTTATTTCTTGTTATTAAGTCATGAAAACAAATATTCTTATATGATCCAAGTATTTGATATAGTATTCTTAATATGAATCAAGATATATACACAATAAGTGTATTTAATTAAACAAAAAAAAATCATCTAAGAGAAAAAAATGTATTTATTTTAATACATAAATAAATGAAACATCAATTCAAGGTATATACACAATCAAGGATACTTAAAACTCACAAAACCTGTAAATTGAAATGATCTATTTATTTTACCTAAGATAAAATAACATTAATGAAAGGATTGTGAATGTGAATGTGAATATTATATTTGGGAATATAAGGTTATAATATAACCTTAGAAAAATCGTATTAAGCTAACATTTCAAGTTTTTATTCCTAACATTATTCATTTTAAACATCTAATGTAATAGTTTATTATATATACTATCGGAGTTTTATACATCCGTTTAATGTTTAAGTTCCAAATGCAAATTTTAAATCAAAAAGTTGGCTTTGAAAGTATAATTTGAACCTGCAAAGCTGACCGATTCCAGATAAATAAAACTTGTTTTATTTATATGTATAATAAGAATTAATAGTAAATACGTGAAAAAAACATCGTCTAAACAGCAATAAGATTTACAAAAAAAGGGACTAAGATCTTTCGTAGAAAAATTCGTTAGGTTTATTCTACAGCATAAATAGATTTTACATCTGTTGTCATTAATTTTACTTGACTTATGTTGAGAGAATTTATTTTTCATTCTTCTTTCTTTTTTATACCGTTATTTGTAAAGTAATATATTATTCACTATTTTCTTTAATATTTATTTGAATAATTCGTTATGAACTTGAATTAACAAGTATTCTAATTTTCATCTGTGTGCAAACATTTAAACAAGAATATCAGAGTTTTATAAGTGTATAGATATGAAAAACATTTGTGTTGTGGTCAGCTCATCCCAAAAGAATCTTTAATGTAAAACACCTATTAAAATATTCAAAATATATATGATTTAACAAATTTTTAGGTACCAAGAAACTTTTTAACTTTTTGAAAGAAACATAAACATTTTCTATTGCGAATGAAGCACCATTACCTTTATAACCATTACTGCAAAGTGCCAATTATTATTTGTTTATCATTCTAAATATAATCTTTCTAATAATATTGAAATCAGTCTTTTAATTAAATAAATCATCCATTAATAGTAATGAATTTGATTAATCATTCATTAGTCAATTATTCATTATTAATGAACTCAATTGAAAAATAAGTTCATAAGAGATTTGGTTTTTGTTTCTTGTCTTGTTTAATTAGTTAAATTTACTCATGGCTAAATATAATTCCTAAGAATTTTATTGGTAAGTATTAATATTTACTTTTTGTAATTATTATAATTACTTGTAATTGTAATAATACAATCATTATAAATAATTACTTGTAATTATTACAATTCTTGGTGCCCAAGGTTTTTAAGATGGTTTAGATTAGTTTAGGAGTGCTGATTCCAAAAATCATACTAATTTTTTCTCATTAGGTCAACTTATTGAGATCATTGCAATTTAATAACTTTTTTTATTTGAAAATTAGGAGTATTTCTAAATACATTCTAGCGTCATAATTACAATTGTAGGTTGTTATTGTGATTTATGTTAAATGATTATGATATCATAAACTTTAAAGATTTTACTTACGTTGCAGAATTTTGGAGCAAAAATTAAACACGGCTAGATCTTCTTCTAAGCGACAATCCTTAAACAAATCAAATGTTTTTTTTTTTTTACTATATTTGCGGGGAATATACGTTGAAATTCAAATGAACTGCATACAGATTGGAATATTTTGGTATGATTAATGAATATGTGTCTTAAAGTTAAATAAAACTATTGTCTTTTCGATTCCCCTGTCTTTATTGTAGCTATTGTCTTCCTAGATATAAGAGTATGCCAGAGTAGAAAAACTAGACCTGATAGAGAAAAAGCGACAGCATTTCTGGAATTAATGCCCTTAATTTTGGTAAATTCAGTTAAAACATCTAGTTTTGGCCCCTTTCCAATTTTTTTTTTTTTTTTTTTTGTCAGCCAGTGTTACTAATAGTATTATTCATAAGTATTAATTTATTTTACTTAAATTTATTTAATTTTAACTAAATATTTTAAATTTGATAAAATAAATCTAAATTTAATTAACTTCATTGAAATTAAAGTTAATTACCGACTGTTCCATGTTTCTATTGTACGTTCTTTATTCGTTTATTATATATATATTATTTTAAACAATTTCACAAAAATGTGACGAGAATGATAGCTATTATAATAGTCAAAAGATTAAAACCAGCAATTTATATGAAATGGTTGCAAAGTTTTGAAGAGAGCTCTTGTATTGTTTATAAATTATTAAATGAGTTTGTGCCCACATCTACTCAAATGTCTGATATGAAAAGATAATTTCAAATTCTATTATCTCTTGACTTTTTTCTTATAGCTTTATTTACAATGTCACTCAGACAATGTCTGCATGACCTTTTATTTTGAAATGGAAATTATATTCATGCAAAATAATTCTCTAAACAAAGGATAACTAATTTGAATTTAAATAATAATTAGCTCTTCTTTTTTAAACCTGTTGAAAATTATTACCTCCAAACAGGGATTTTACATTTATATTGATAAAAAAATTTCTCAGAATAACCTAATAATTAGATAACAAGCTTTAATGAAATTTCATTGCATAAAAGAAAGAGGACTCATTTGAAAAATAAGTTAATTAATTGGCCTTTTTTTTAAGTCTTCATTTGTTCATTTTTTTTAAACAATTTCAATTCAATAAATAATCTTTTAAAATGCAATTAAAGCTATTAATTAATTAATTAAATACCATATTTTTGTGGGAAGATGAGTTTGCAACTGGCACGTGTCAATTAGCAAAAATTAATTAGGAAATGCCATTAATCCTGCTGATGAAGACCTATAAAGTGTAAAGTTGTATGGTTTCACTGAATATATTCTAAAATATTGTAAAAAATCGGGAATGGCCTACACTCAAATTTACTATAAATAAACACAATATCAAACATATTGACAACTTGAGTAATTTGCTTAAAAGTAAAATATCGTTCATATTTTGAATTAAAATCTCAGTAGGAAGCCCATTATTTATCCATAACTTAATAGGTACACCATAATTTACAATGTAAATATTAATACTAATATAATTAATTACTATGATAATATTAATTACTTCTTAAATTAATATTATCTCATTTATGGGACATCTAAGCTGTAATATACTTCATATATGCAATATACAATGCTTAATACTGTATTATTTGTGAAGTATAAAAATGTACATCTGTAATATGATATATATCAAACATATTTTGTCTAATTAATGCTTCTAAGTTATAAAATTTATAACTTTCATAATTCATTTTAATAACTTAATAGATAGAATATTTCTTCATTTATCTTTAATGACAGTAATTGTATAAAATACATTAAATAAACATATCTTAAGAAATTAAGTATAAATACCTTAATTTACGGCATATTTATAGTTAAAAAAGGTCTAATTTTTATGTGATATATTATGAAACAAATATGTACTGTTCTAACGTAGTGTAATCAGTTATTATGTGGTGTTTACTCATTGAAGGGTAAAAAGCTAATGAAATAGTCTCAACGTTGTTTATACGATTAAATTTTTATATGTGGAGACCAGTTCATTAGCTTTTTACCCTAGAAATATGTACTGTTAATAAAGTAGGTAATAATACTTCATAAATAAGGCATAATAAGCATTTTAAATCTTTTTTAGCATTATGATTAATCCACAAGATTTTATTTTAGCAAAAGTATACAAACTGTATTAATCAAAAAGAATGCTAATGTAAAATCAACCGCCATATTGATTAAATGTAATCATTAAGTAATTATCTATATATTTCCATATGCCATTATTATTAAACTATTTAAGTATTTATTATACTGCACAAAATAAGTTGAAACAAGAATCGTACTTACTGTTTGAAGTTATTATTGTTTGAAATATTAAGTTGAGTGAATAAACTTGTAAATAATTATAACCTTATTGAAAGGCATTCCTGAAAGCTTATCACTTTACTGCCGAAAATGGCGACAGTTTTGTTTATTTATAGCATTCTTAAAGTAAAAATTATTTTCATATAAAATTTAATTTGTTTTTTTTTTTAAAAAAAAAATCTATTTTGCTCTCTACTCAACTGTAGTATAATTAAAAGTATTATCAAAATCATGAATAATCAATTTAACTAAATGATTTTTTTCAAATGTGGCAGGCATGGTTTTACAATGTATTAAATATTTATTGCTTTACTATAAGAGGCCGTTACATTGATAATAATGGTAATGATTACAACGTTATATCGTTCAGATTATTATTATTATTATTATTATTATTCTAGCAAGTATCAAACTAATCTTTAATATGTAGTTAGAGGTGTTTGGAGGTATAACTAACCACAAATTGTTTGTATCAAAATTACATAGAACGTGTCAGTTCTAGCCGTTGCGTCTACAACGTGTTTGGTCTCCCTATCTCTTTTCTCCTGAAGACGGATTGCCCGAAAATTTGTATGCAATGTTGCCTTGATTGGTTCATCTTACAAGTTTATTTCTAGAATTCAAAATATTTACACAATAAGTAACTTAAGTTTCCTATTGATATATACTTGTACTTGCTTCAGCATTACAATACAACCAGCCCAGAATAGACTAGTATGTTACTCGTGAGGTACCGAGTGAGTCAGCAAACTTATGTATATGCAACTTTTTAGTTACATTTATTATATGATAGATTCATAACTAATTTTTTATAAAAATTTTGGTTCCATGAAGTTTTCTATCAATAATTTAATTATTTATTATGTATTTATAAAAAATATTAAAATCTTTCAACGAGGATTATAAATATAATCAGACTATTTACATCCTATTCGGCGGAATGAGACGAATGCTTTGTGATGAACAAAATCATTAAACGCTAATATCATTTCATAACAATAAACAGAAATGTGTTTCTTTAATCAAAACGATAGACATTTATAGAAAGGTTTTCACTGACAGTAATCAATCATTCAATTCAAGAATAACTCTGACGAGAAGCAGCTGTTTTAATAGAAAGATCTTAATCATATTTCTACATTTCTAAAAGTCTTTTTAGAAAAAGATTTTTATGCCTCATATTTACTGCGAAATCTTATTATATATAAACAAATTAAAATATTATCAAAACTCGGTATGTTATTTAGGTTCAAATTCAACTCTCATTGCCAACGTTTCGGTTTTTTATTTAAAACATTTTTCAAAGGCCTACAAAGCAGAAGAAATATAAGTAATAATACAATCATCCAAAAATAAAAACATATATAAAAAACGTAAAAAAGTAACAAATAAGAAAATACAATAGAAATTTTAACATTGCCGAAACGTTGAAATGAAAGTTTTATTGAAGCTGAAAACAGACCTATCTTGATAAAAATTTAACTTTGTCCCTACTTCAGGCCTGATACTTTTACCAAAATTTATATATATATATATATATAAGAATTTTTATATAAAAATTCTTACTCAGCAAACTGAGTAGCACTTTGCTTCTTAACGCGAGTACTTCGCAATTCTTCCCGATGACGACGGATGTAAAAATATCGAAGCGTGTTCTGTAGTGTCTTTCCGTGTTCTTTCCTATTTGTTAAAGTATATATATATATATATATATGTTCTATTAAAACTTATGCCTATTTCAATTTTGACGCATTTTCGAATTAATTTTCAAATTTCCTTACCTCTGTAAAAACGAATATAAAAACAGAGGTAAGGAAATTTGAAAAATTAATTCGAAAATGCGTCAAAATTGAAATAGGCATAAGTTTTAATAGAACATGTATCAATGAAGGCCTGCTCCCAAAATATACGAATATATATATATATATAAGAAGCATTAAACACCGCATGCGATTGGTTGACTATACTAGCCAGCCCAACCAGTCACCCGGCCTCTCATGGCTACTCAGCCGATTGGTCATCACCATTCACAGGGGCATCGAATTCGCTTACATCGATTACTAATTTGTAGGAGATATCAAAGTTTCTACAGCTAGGTATAACATTCATATCACTTATTTGTACATTTAGAACAGGATTCAAATCTTTAATATAGAGTGCATCAATTATTTTTACATATATATATATATAGGTGTGTTCTTTAATGGGGGTTCGGTCAATTTTCCAGGATAAAAAATCAAACTCTCGTTGCCAACGTTTCGGTTTTATTGAAAACCTTTTTCATAGGCAGAAGTAAGAATTTTTTAACTAAGAAAATGAAATTTAGTCTGTCTAGACGAAGGTTTTGGCCGGTTAACATTGTTGTTCCTTTAAATAATGTAAATTCCATTTTCTTAGTTAAAAAATTCTTACTTCTGCCTATGAAAAAGGTTTTAAATAAAACAGAAACGTTGGCTACGAGAGTTTGATTTTTTATCCTGGAAAATTGACCGAACCCCGATTAAAGAACACACCTATTCTATCTAACGGTTGATATATTATTGAATCTGTTATATATATATATATATATATATATATATATATATATATATATATAATAATAATTTTCCAATAAAATTGTATTTCAAGTTTCAAACTAATAGGAAGTAACTTTAAGTTAGTTAAGAGAGTGGAAGGAAGTAGGTAGTTTGGAGTTCACTTTTCATTGACAGGTCACATTTTATGACACTGTCATCTGCTTCCGGTGACTCATCCCGCCTTCTTACCCCCCCCCCCCCCGCCCCTACTTCCAGTTCTGACTGGAATTTAGAGCTGGTAATATTTACAACTTTGCTTATTGAATTTCTTTATTTTAATTGTGTGCATATCCGTTATGTGTAAACCGGAAAATAACATATGTATGTTGAAAGCTCGTTTATTAGTGAAAGGTAAATATATATATATTTAGATTACTGCATTAAATTTCTTTCGTTCCTCCAACTTATCTACTTGGAAATATCTTTGGCAAACCTGATTTATAGTTTACCACCTAGAAAAATAGCCAGGAGGCTAGAATCTGTTAATAAAAAGGTCGTGAATGGAGAAACTGCCATCACTTTGAATAAGATATATAAAATAGATGTAAGAATGGTATCAAAGTGTTTTAGTTCAACTTTTTGTAACTCTTATCTAAATAATTTATCCATCCATGCAATTAACATTTTCATTTATTGTTAGATTGTCTGAAATACAAAATGATTTGGACAAGCAAAAAGGGTTTAAGAAAATGATATTGATTGTTTTGTATTCTTTTAATGTGGAATGATTTTTTGTGGCATATTGTAGTTAAGAATGATGTTTATTTGATGTTTTATGTTTGGATGAATGTTCTTGAGATGAAATATGCTATTTTAACCCTTCATTACTTTAGTGTGACATTTTTTCATCATATTAGAATACCCAAAGGTACCAGGAGCAGGGTGATATTCAATTATTTATTGTAAATTTACAGTAATTTACCAGTTGTAATATAAACATAACCATTGTTTCTACTTTATAAACTACGTTATTTCTTTTTTGTGTTCTTCAATTTATGATATCTTCAAAAGATAGTATCATAAAGGGTATTATTGCTAAAATGCCTTAGCAAGATGGTAGAATAAAATGTTATTGTTAGTTTCAAAGAGGTTGTTAGTAGGCCTATGGGAGCTACCTTTGCATTATCTTCACTCGACCAGTTTAGACTCGTATGCCAGACTCCAACTACCCAAGAAGATCACCTTAGGTAGGACTATTTTTTGCAAAACTAGGTTGCTATTTCCCCAACAGATTATAAAAAGGTGAATGTGTAAATCGGACATCTTAATTCCTTCTACATAAATTAATCTTACTTACTTAGCACTTGTGTCTGATCTGATTGACTAGTTCCACTTTTTGAAAGCTTATTAAATTATTTATCTATAGAAATTTATCCGCAGTTTCATTTGGCCATCATAACGTCCACCTTCATAGAGTAAATCTTCTATGTATCTTTTTCTGTTTATACATCCAACTATTGCGATAATTAATTGCATTGATAATCCAAAATTACTAACTCATGTATCGTTATAACAATAAATTAAATTACTATTAGTAAGGTCATATTTAAATAATTAACTATTGTTTTCTTATTCAGTATCATATCTTTTATCAAGCATTATAATATGTTTAGATAAAATTTTAGTTTTGGGTTATTTAGTTATTTTTTTTATTATTTCATTATCTTTAATTTTATAGATATGTGAATATTCAACTGTTTTCTTAACATTGTAAGGTAAAATACCACATTATAAATACTACATGAATAAATATCACATAGGGGCCAGGTTAGCTCAGTGTTTAACGGAGTTGCCTCTGGCCTGGTGGTCCGGTGTTCGATCCCTAACATTGTTAGGCTCATTTATTATTTGGCACCCATTTTTAGTAATGGGAGATCCACATTATCTGTTGATTCTACATTGACAGTCATAAATTCAGCCTAACTCAAGTGTATTTAGAGTAGGGATCTTTAACGAGTAGCTGACATCGTAAAGGCTAAAGGACCGACGGCTAACGTTCACCCCCTCCGAGAGCGTTTCTCACATTCTGGAGGTATGCCCCAGATATGCAAGAGAACGCTTTCAGTATGAAATGAATACAGGTGTGTTTGTGGAGGCCACATATAGGACGGCATTGACCAAATACAGGGCTGAGTTTCTGAAGTTTGTCCACGATATAGAAAGAACCAGGAAGACAGCAGGA
Source organism: Hermatobates lingyangjiaoensis (assembly GCA_026182355.1). Lineage (NCBI taxonomy): Eukaryota > Metazoa > Arthropoda > Insecta > Hemiptera > Hermatobatidae > Hermatobates > Hermatobates lingyangjiaoensis. The sequence goes on from JAPFBL010000054.1 coordinate 1,335,384, forward strand.
TTGCACCTTACCTGACCTCCATATATAGAAGAATGGCCTTTTTCCTTTTTTTGTTTTGTTTACTTTTTACGTTTTTGTTTACTTTTGGTTTGAAGTGTAATCATATGTTTTTTTATCAAGATATGTTGTATGTCTTGTTTTTGTAGGACATACGTTTTCATTTATGTGATGTAGGGTTGTGGAAGCTCGCCTCCGCGTGGTCCACCTCGGGCTTATCTCGGAGGTTTTGTTTGTCTCTATCCTCGGCTAGAGCTTGTAGCTCCCGAGATGCGGTGAAAGTGCTTTCACGTAAAAAAGGCATCAGTCTGTTTTGTTGTTATTATCAGCGATATGGCTGAATAAGCTGGGAGATTGAAATAATACTAAAACACGTTAACGTTCACCTCCCACGTGAATGAATCGATGGCCATCTGGGTATCGAACCCCAGACCTACCAGTTTAAAGGCAAATACATTAACCGCTGAGCTAACTTGGTCCCTATTACTAACCTCTATGAAACTAACAACCTCTTAATATAATATTTTCTTCCACAAAAAGTTGCAGGAGCATTTCAAAGCCATACTTTCATGTACTTCCCTTTATATATTCTGTAGTAAAATCAAATTAAAGTTCACATGGTATTATCGAGAACTTAATTAAAAAAAGGTAAGAATTAACAACTATAAATTGATGTTGGATTATTGTACAAAATAGCCTTATTTTTATGTTCATTATCGTGTTGTGTTTTGTTTTAAAACTATTTTGTTTTAAATTATCCCCAAGCTATGGCCTATGATGATACATTTTAAAATTACATGAAATTCAAGAGAGTTTATGCTCTGCAAGGCGTGTTTTTTCTTTTTCCAGTGGCCGAGACTCCCAGAGGGTCCTGTTTCGCCCTGTCAACCATCTGTCATCTGCAGGAGTTCCATCTGCAAGATATCAGTAAGTTCTGTTCTAGCATTATACACTCACAACATATATTGCAACCAGTTTTTTTAAATACTGTTTTATTATTTGAAGCTTTTTATTAAATTCATTCTCTGTTTGTTGTCCGGTCTGATTAAAAATTTATTATTGCTATAATAGTATTAATTTTTTTCAAACTTATCGCAATAACTTTTTCACTAACTAGGATAGCATTATTTTTTCAGTGCCTTTTAACCCATAAAAAACCATCTTTTTTGCACACTCACTCACACACACACACAAACACACACACACACACACACACACACACACACACACATATATATATATATATATATATATATAGAGGATATTAACAATAAACATGTGATGTAATCTACGATGGAAAATACCAAAAGTGGAAAGAAAAAATCTTTTTTCCTTGTGATATTTTAATTCATATATATACACTACCATGAAAAAAGCGATCCAACAAACGTTCATAGTAAACTATAGTATAGTCGGTAAAACATACAGTCTTTAATTTTTGATAACCGTCATCAGGAGAGAAGAGATAGGGACTCCAAGCGCACTTGAAAAGCGACGGTTGGAGACCAATCGAGTATGTTTTTCTATTTACTGTGTACATATAGTTTACTATGAAATATATATATATATATATATATATATATATATATATATATTATAAATAACACCATATCTCACGGTAACATTTTTTGTTAGACCTCTTTCGTACTTCTCTGACATTCCCATTACTGGTCGAACATTCTTAAGCCATTCCCATCGAACTTCTCTGACATTCCCATTACTGGTCGAACATTCTTAAGCCATTCCCATCGAACTTCTCTGACATTCCCATTACTGGTCGAACATTCTTAAGCCATTCCCATCGAACTTCTCTGACATTCCCATTACTGGTCGAACATTCTTAAGCCATTCCCATCGAACTTCTCTGACATTCCCATTACTGGTCGAACATTCTTAAGCCATTCCCATCGAACTTCTCTGACAGTCCCATTACTGGTCGAACATTCTTAAGCCATTCCCATCGAACTTCTCTGACAGTCCCATTACTGGTCGAACATTCTTAAACCATTCCCATCGAACTTCCCTGACATTCCCATTACTGGTCGAACATTCTTAAGCCATTCCCATCGAACTTCTCTGACAGTCCCATTACTGGTCGAACATTCTTAAGCCATTCTCATCGAACTTCTCTGACATTCCCATTACTGGTCGAACATTCTTAAGCCATTCCCATCGAACTTCTCTGACAGTCCCATTACTGGTCGAACATTCTTAAGCCATTCCCATCGAACTTCTCTGACAGTCCCATTACTGGTCGAACATTCTTAAACCATTCCCATCGAACTTCCCTGACATTCCCATTACTGGTCGAACATTCTTAAGCCATTCCCATCGAACTTCTCTGACAGTCCCATTACTGGTCGAACATTCTTAAGCCATTCTCATCGAACTTCCCTGACATTCCCATTACTGGTCGAACATTCTTAAGCCATTCCCATCGAACTTCTCTGACATTCCCATTACTGGTCGAACATTCTTAAGCCATTCCCATCGAACTTCTCTGACAGTCCCATTACTGGTCGAACATTCTTAAGCCATTCCCATCGAACTTCCCTGACATTCCCATTACTGGTCGAACATTCTTAAGCCATTCCCATCGAACTTCTCTGACATTCCCATTACTGATCAAACACTCCTAAGCCATTCCCATCGAACTTCTCTGACATTCCCATTACTGGTCGAACATTCTTAAGCCATTCTCATCGAACTTCCCTGACATTCCCATTACTGATTGAACATTCTTAAGCCATTCCCATCGAACTTCTCTTACATTCCCATTACTGATTGAACACTCCTAAGCACAGTGATAAATCTTACATTTAAGCCTCAATATTATTTATTACTGTTTCTCTCTGTCCCTACAAAAATAATATTTGTAATATTTAAAAAATATCGCTTTTTAAAACAAATTTTAAATTCCTTTTCCTTTTGTTCAGAGACCACAAAATGGGACAAATGAAAAGATTGGTTCCGTCAGGAAGTGAAGATGATCCTACTCATTCTGGTAAGTAGATGTTTTTCAAATCCTATTTTGTATCAATAATATAAGGGGTTGCCATTTCTGAAAATATATTGAATATAAATATATATTCTATATATTTTCTATTCTTTATATATTCTATTCTATATATATATGGTAAGATGTGAAAAATTAACAAACAACAATAATACGAGGTATTAAAACAGAGAAAAGTATAGATGGTGTTACAGATGTCCTGAAAAAAATCCAAGTTGAAATTAGTATATAATGTTCATCTAAAAGCATAATCTGTTATTCAAAACTGTTTTACTTATTTTCAGCAAATTCATATTCAAAATAAGTAAACATTGTCAGTTAGATAACAGATGCTTGTATAGTTTCTTATTTACTTCAATAACAATGTATTATTTGAAAAATTTTCTGTCTTAAAACAATATAATAAGGATCCTACGAAAAACATATGTAAATTTTAGCTGACTTTAGGATTGGCTTTTGACTATTAAATTAAAGGATTTGAACCGATTACCATTCATTGTTGAATAAAAGTCTTCAGAGACGAATCATCAATAAATATTTTAATACAATTTAGTGATTTGATTAATAGTATCCTTCAGTAATTGTCAAGAATATAATTTATTGGTAAGGGATTCTTGTCTGACCTTATTATTAATAATTTTAATTGCTAAATAATTAAATTTAAAGTGTTTATGTTACCTGTTACATTTCATTAATGGTGTACAGTCATTCATGAGTTCTATAACCATCCAAGTCATTACCACTTGTTATAAGTGTTGGATTTTCGTTTTTAAACAATATATTTCGATTTTAGAACTTTTAAATCATGCTCTAAATAAACAGTCGGAAGGGAAACAATAGCATGCAATAAAGAGACGTGTTTTGCTTCAGTCTGTTACTGGTTCTTTCAGCCATATCATGATAAAGCAGAATAGGTTTATGTTTTTTTAACATGGAGCCTTTTTGCTGCGTCACAAGAAACCAACTGTCTCCTCGCGAATGAAAAAAAATTAGACATTCCTTGTGAAGAAAAAGCTATTAACATAAGGCTTGTAGTCTTTATAAGAATATTTGTAACTTGATGAAACAGATTATCAAGAATTATGGGTAAAAAATGAAAAAGGGAAAAACAAGAGTAACAAGCAATAAGTTATAGAAAAGAATGGATAAGCAAGGAAAGGAGTCAGAGATTACAAGAAAAGATACAGGGAGGAGGATGGAGGAGTATCCAGACCTGAACCATATCCCGAGTGGCCAAGGAAAGCTAAGACCAGTCATAACCAGCCACAGTCAGCAACGTCTGAATAAGTCTTGGACCTAAGGGGAGAAAAGAAGTCTTAAAAAAGACAGGTACAAGGCCGAAAGAAGAAAAAGTTTCTTGAAACCCAGCTCTCGAATGACCGTAAGGCTGAGTAAACTTCACCTGCGGACATCAGCCCAAGATTGAGGATTCCAAGGGAATAGCTAAGCTGCTGTTGTGCCACTACAGTAAGAAAGAAGTTTTGAAAAAGACAGGCGATAGCCGCACGAGGTTAACACACTTTTGTTACAAGGTCCCTGGTAATAACCTTACTCCGGTATGCGGTGCTCTGTCAAAGCGGACAAAATACCACCGACAAAGCTTCAGGGATTTTCCTCTGTATGGTACCAAGGAGAAAGAAGTCTGGAGACCGTCCTCCGTAAGTGCAGAGGGTCCAAAAGCGCTAACTAGTGAGAGCCAACATCCCACAAGTGCACCTAAACACTCGAAGAAGGAGAAAGGAAGTCACTTTCTCCCAAAACGTAGGGAACCTGAATGGGCATTATCAATTATGGTTTGTGCAGATTCTGCAAAGAAGAAGAAGAAACACCGTTGTACTTGCTAACTGACTGTCAGACAACTTTGCAGCACAGAGGTAGGTGCTTTGGGACACCCAACAAAACCATATAAAAACTTTTACCGCTAGACTCAGTAAAAATGCTGAGCATCTTGGAGGCGTTGAAGCTAACTTCTGGGATATTTTAGTACAGAAGGAGGAAAATACATTAGGTTTTAAGACGCAGTGCTATAGTCACCCTCAAATAATATTAATAAAGCCTCTTGTGGGGTAATCTAACAGACCAGCGAGTGGACCTACCACCCGAGGACCCCAAACCAGGGATACAATACCCCACCAGGCCCTACAAGAAAAGTGCTTAAAAAGATCGGCCTTGAACACATCAGACTATAAAGGGTGGACTCCCACTAAGCCAACTACTTGTGCCTTTCTTAGTTCATGCCATGAGGGAACAACCACCCAGGCATGTTAAGCCCCCCCACCACGACAAGGTGAAAGCACATCGGGGGGGAACAGTAATCGGACGATCGAATTCCTCAAACTATACCTAGGCTCTATACAGGATATTTCAGACTGACTACAGGCAACGATTTTCTCAGTAAACATCTCCATTGAATAGGTGTTGTAGTCATCCCAATTGTCTTATACAGAAATCCCACAACCCGGTAGCCGATATCTTCAAGATTGCAAAACCATCATGAATTTTAGAGTAGGCATTTCAGATGACTCACCAAATAATGGTATGACGAATAAAACAATCCTATCTGGAATAAATACTATACTAGGCTAATTTATAATGCACAGCTCCGTCATCTAATAGCCAATCTCCAATAAGACTCTGGTATTGTTTAAAAAAAAAATTGATTTTCAAAACCACAATCAATAAATCATATTTCTACTACTCACTGAATATTATGAGGACTAATATTGAATCCATTGAAAGATATCTTCATCTAATGAAATTATTAATTTACAGTAGTCGAGTTCACACTGTTAATTTTTTTTTTTAATGATGTTGGATCTCATTTGAGAAATTTTATAAACACATGATAATTCTTTTTATGATTGCATCGTCTTATGGGTATTATTAAAACACTCATCTAATTATTATCCAATAGTAAATCATAAAATTGTAAAAAATCAATATAAATATATATATATATATATATATATATTAAATAAATAATAAACCTGCTCTAAATATTCTAAATGTAACAACATAACAACACAAATATAAACTTTTTTTAAAACGAACGAAGGAGTATTTTCATTGCAGTATAAACCTTAATAAATAAACGACTTGAAAATTCTATCGGCGTTCAGTTATTCATTTTGATCCAACAGTACTGCTGTTCACGAGTATTGCTAATTCTCTAGTTCTGGAAAGTTATTGTGTGAAAGTTACTCATCCTTACAAATTATTGATAATGCCTGTACAGAAACAATGTTTTGATGTACCATAACATTTCTCGAACAGGTCTTTTGTTTTGAACTTTCTTCAAGTTTATCAATCATACAAAAGTATTATACACGTCAAAATATCAAAATCTATTTTAATTCTGACCGCTATACTTTAGTTATAATAAAGTATAGAGGTCTGGTAACAATCTAAGTAAGAGCATCACTTTTTGTATCCATAAGTGGTCATTCTTAGCAAACAAAAATATAAAATGTTTGCTAAAGAATAATAAAATGTACAAATGTATCCAACAATTGACATTCCTCCAAATGTCTATACAATTTTTACAAAATATAATATACCACACAAAATCAACAGGAAATTGATTTAATTTTGTATTGTTTTGCATTCTTAGGCCCATTAGATATGTATTGTAGCTCATTCAGATATTTAGACGTAAATACCCTAGTCTAAAGGAGTAAAAATAAAAAAAATCAATTCTCAAATATAAATGGTAGCTTTGATCATGTCAACTTCTTTGATTATGAATCAACTTGTTGATTTCATTCAAAAATCAAAGAATGAATATAATAGTTGTAAATCATTCCATCACTAAGAAAGCAAACTTTTCCCATAATATCTTCATTTTTCATAAATATATATAACTATATTAATTTTAAGGTATTGTTTTCTTGACCACAGTTACTAATAAACTCATTCTCTTCTTCTCGGACTTTGGTCAGAGTTAATATTTGAAATCAGGTGAAAAGGTGATTCCAAATATTAACCCTGACCAAATTTTGAGAAGAAGAAAAAGTGTTAATATTAATATAGTTTCTTGATCACTGATTTTTAAATTTCAAAGATGCGATTCTTGAGGATTCTGGTCCAAAGAAATTACACTCCTGTTTATATGCCGACGATTCACCAAAAATTGTTTGACATTTTCAAGGTTTATGTCGTAAATGAATTGTTTCTAGTCTTGAAAATCCTAAACAATTTTTGGCGAAACGTCGCCGTATAAATAGGAGTGTAATTTCTTTGGACCAAAGTCCTCAAGAAACCCATCTTTGAACCATAACTATATTTTATATTTGTATTATACTTATAATCTATTATAATCTATAACAAATTTATTAATATAATATATTTTGTTATCTTGTGCTTAATTGATTTTTATTATGATTTTTACATACTTCATATATATTAACAAAAAAAGGATTGTTTTATTAATAACAGCACGGTTTTATTCGAGGCTTAATTTTTTAAATTCAGTTTTGTTTCTTATTAAGGAAACCATTTCAATTACAATGGAATCAGTTTATAAATATACGAGAAAAAAATATTTTTGTACTTCAATTACTCAAAGAAATATATAAATCTACTCAAAAGCTCGCAAAAGAATTTCTGTCTCTATTGCAGAAATACTTAACGGTACTTCAAATCTGAAAGAAATAAACTTTGCTTTGAAAGTCAATCAAGTTCTTTATTATTTCAATTTAGTCATTTACGGTACTTAAGTACTTATTTGGAACTATGTAATCCAACAATTAATTCTCGATACGACAGAGGAGAAGCAGGTTTATTTGTATTAGTGACTTTCGTATTTTAAACAAAAGCAACATAATTATTCAACATTTCATACACATTTTTTACCGGGTTTTATTATACGTTTTAACCTTTTTTTTTAACATTTTCTAAACTCTTCGATATATTGATTTCTACCATTCTAGTAAATATCAACATTACTATGAAATATAGGTCTAAAACCTCTTGTTAGCTATTCTGTCCTTTAAGAGCTATGGTCAGTTGAGTAGCAAGGGAGGGGGAAGGGCAATCCGCCCAGGGCAGCACGTGCCAAGAAGGGGGGGGGGGCCATTTTGGGTGGGTAAAAGTAGAAAAAAAAAATTAAAATGATAAAAAGCTAAAAAAAATCAGAAATTTTATACCAACATGAATTTTTAAAGTTGTAATTTTTTTGTGTGTGTAATAATATTTGTAAACGGATTTTTCAACTGTAATATTTGCAAATTAAAAATAAATTTATTTCTATTTTTTTTAAAAAAAAAACTAGTTTTTTAAATGGGTTGAAAGTTTTTTTTATATTTGTTTGCGTAACCAATTAATTTAATTTAACAATTTTTTTTATGAATTGATTTATATGTTTTTGTTTTGAAAAACCTTTGGTTTTCTTTGATGATGGCTGTATATCTGTACGAGTACTATGGTATAATAAGATGAAAGTCTGGTACTAATAACATCAGTCTAAAATTAATTAGATTCTTGATTGTAATTTCATGAAAATAAATATTTTGAGGACTTTCTGGACTTTGACGGTTAACGGATTATCAACGGTCATCTGGGCGTGGGGATCTTACGGCCGCCCCACTTGGCAAAAATAGTTGCTACGTCACGGACTACCGTTGCGGAAACTGAAAAGTCTATGCGCTATTGTAAATGATTGACAGTTGTAGGGAGAAAATACTAAACCAAAGATAGTACAGGAAATATTGAAGGAGGAAAATTGTTTTTTTATTTTTTCAGAAGCTTGAAATGAAGAGCAGGACATACACGAAGAGTACCCTTTTTATTACTTCTTATTTAAGAAGATTTTAAAATTTTACAAGTTTATCTTAACTTGACCAAAGCACTAAAATAAAGCACCAGAATAAAGACTTTTTTTTATGTTATTGTTCCGTTAAGCATTAAACAGATAAAATAACAAACAAGAACTGCATCTAAGTTGTATAGAATAAATGTGCCTGCCTTATAGCTAGGGCTCCATGGTATGCTAGAAATGTAGATATTCAATATAATTTGAGTTGGGAATCAATTGACTTGCCAACAATAAAGACAAAAAACTGCCCATCAAAATATCCCTGTTCGGGAACTGAATTCAAACATAAAACCTTTCCCAATCCCAAGTCCTAACAGCTGCCGTCCTAAACTAAATATGACGACCTGACGACTTATAAATTATACTCGTATAGTACCTCAGACAATGCAAAGCCGCAAAACCATACGACCACGAATAGGACTCCCTTCCACTGACAGACTGACGTCCTCAGTATTCACAATGCTTACTGGCCTAAACAAAACAGCAGGATCAGAATTTAGCAGTAGTAGACATCTGGTCCGGAACTTCTAATTACGACGTGTACTGATGTGTATGGATATTGGTTGGTCGTTAGCCGTTGGACAGAACAAAACATCAGTAAGTCGTTTTTATTTTAAAAAAAAATGTAATGAAAATTAGAAGCTTTTATTAAATTTAACCACTCTTATTTTTCTAACCCGTTTTTTAAATAAACTTATATCATTAAAAAAAAATTTCATTATTTTTAAAAATTCTTATTTTAATTATTTTCTATTATTTTTTGGAAGCTTCTGGCGACCAGTTAAAATAAATTTTAACTATAAACCGAAATTTTATGCTAGGAAATTTTCTAATTAAAAAAAGTGTTACGTTTTAAAAAAAAATGATCGTATTTGATTAACTGAGGTCAGTATTAGTGAAGTCAAAAATTAATTAATGAAATATTAAAACTGAATTTATGAGACTACGATGAAAATAGGTCAGTCCCACAGTAGTGTTTTGTTTCAAGGCAGCCCTACGTTTACTGTATTTCTTTGGGCACAATAAAGTACCCCTTATAAATATTTTATAACAACTCAAAGTTCGTTACATTAGTTTTGATAGCATTTTTATCTGCAACTATTGATGTTAACTGAACAAGAAAATGACGCGTTTGAAACATGTTTCATCATTAAACATTCCTATCTTCAGAATTTTTTTAATATTCTTTGCTAAAATGTGTAAATACCACATAATATCTGATTGCACGGCTTCTGAATTATGATCAAATATATTACTTATCATAAATTAAACAAAACTAATTTTACATTGATTGCAATTTATGTAATGTAGTTTTGTCCTTTATGTAATGATAAATATCGTCAAGAAGAGAGCAATGTTTCTTCTAAATTAAATTTTAAAGAAAAAAAATGAAACACAATTATGCACAAAGTTTAGTTTTATTCTTTTGAAAACATTTATTAATTTATTCTTTTCTTTACAAGCGTGATAACTTATATCATCAAAGTTAAACGAATCGAAAGATTTTACTCTAATTAAGGACAAAAATGCATATTCCTGTCTTGAATTTGCCTTTTTCAGTCTTTAAGAAAGTTTTATAACTAACCTCAATAACTCCCCTTCAAAGGGAAGTTTTCATTTTAAACCTTGTTAATTACCACCATCTGATTTTCTTTAACTAAGTACTTGAATAGGTTTCGTTAATAATTAATGCAGCATTAGTTATTTTTAAGAAGTTTAAATTTATTCTTGCTTAAATCGATAGCGTTATTTGAACTAACAGCAGATTTGTTTTCATTTTTTATAACCTGCTGAAAATAAATTTTATTTTACTATAAGAATAAACTATGTTGAAAAACGGTAATTGTGTTGATTCATTTGGCTATGATGTAATCACTGTACTGAAGAAAAGAACGCATACTATTCTTACGCCACACATCCTGGATTATTTTATATCAGAACTAGCAAATGTACCCGTCTTTGACGGAATCAAAAATTCTATTATACTTGGTATTCCAACATATCAATTATAGTATTATTCTAATACTATAATTAGAAATTATAGAATAGTAGAAAACACCATTATTAGTACAGTGTTAAACAAATGCCTCTGTATACACTACATTAGCTGTCTGTCCTTCAGGTTCATGGAAGAACAATCAGTTGAAACCTCTGACTATTGAGCAAGTAAACTACAGTTGACCATGTGAGAAAAACTTGGTTTCGCTAACTTGAATTCCTGCGTTAGATAAAGTCTCCCTTTGCGACTTAGTTAACGTCATTGCGAAATAGACTCTGAGGGGACCTTGCAATCATTTGAATGGAAACAGACAGTGGTTCGGAAGACTCCCCAATACCACATCCAGTCATTATGTCCGCCTCTATGGCATATCTGTGTAGAGCACGAACTCAGAGTCGTGTCCCGTTGCACAGTTTTTGGGTCACTCATGTTTCGTAACATGAAATTTGTTACTGCTATAAATTGCAGCATCATTGGTGCTCCTACTTTAAGTTTTTACTCATGAGCAGGCAGTCCAGGAGAAATAAATTCAGAGTCAAGAAATTCAATTAGATAATGAACTGCTTCTTCATCACTAATCCAATCTCTTTACTGACTTGTAAGTTCTTTCCTCGGCTTCATATAGCGTAAGAACTTGTTTGTTGATTTTTCCTCCCTGTTCATATTAAGAGTTGAGAATTGCTCGTTTACAAAACATTTATTCTCAATAGATAGTACATCCTTAACTCTGTGAAACACCATTTCAATGATGTCAAATACGCAATATATTCATGTGCTCAATTGAAATTAAAATCAACTAACAATACCTACTTGCCACACCTGTGTATTTTCAAAACAAACTTGTCTGTGAAGTTAGGAAAATACAGCTAAAAGCCCCATAACTTCGCTTCTGTACTGAATTAATAATCTATTTAGAGCCCATATTTTAAGTTAGGCACACACAAATCCAGTGTCAATGTTTCAGCTCGCTATGTCTTATGGTGGCTGAGTTTACTTGTGACAAACATTTTTGCGTTAAACGTCCATAACTTCACTTCTACGTTGAATTTCCAATCAATTCATAGCCTATATTTTAAGTTAGACCTACACAAATCTACTGTAAAAGTTTCAGCTTTATATGTCTTATGGTAGCTGAGTTTACCTGTGACAAAGTTTTGCGGACAAACCGACAAACCGACAAACCGACAAACCGACAAACCGACAAACCGACAAACCGAAAACCGACAGAAATTTTTCTAAGGGTGGATTCGGTTTCTCCAATGTATGAAACGTAAAGAAAACTTGAAATGAGTCAGTTCTAAGCAATGTACAGACAAAATCATTATTTTATTTATAAAGATTTATTAATCTTAACTAATTCAGATTTACTTGTTTTGTTTACAAATAACATTATTAAACACTAGCAAACGTACCCGTCTTTGACGGAATCAAAAATTCTATTATACTTGGTATTCTAAAATATAAATTATAGTATTATACTAATACTACAATTAGAAGTTATAGAATAGTAGAAAATACCATTATTAGTACAGTGCTAAGCAAATGCCTCTGTATACAAAGATTAGATTTTAAGTTAGACATACACAAATCTACAATCAATGTTTCAGCTTTATATGTCTTATGGTAGCAATATTTTTTGGACAAACCGACAGACAGAAATTATTCTAAGGGTACATGTGGCTACTCTGAACTATGAAACGTAAAGAAAACTTGAAATGAGTTAGTTCTAATTAACGTGCTCCCAGTCAAAAGCTAGCACGCAAGCCACTGGGCTACTCTGGTTCCATACCTTACTTTATTACCAGTGTTTATATTACGCAAATATTAAATTAAAAAAAAATATTTTTGTTGTATTTATTTATAATACATTTGCACTACTGTCATCGGCGAGCAAGCAAGCTACTGGCTACCCTGGCTAGATCCCTTTACTTTATTACCATCTTTTATATTATCCACATTTTAAATTCAAAAAAATATTTGTTTGTTACATTTATTTATAATACATTTGCACTACTGTCATCGGCGATCACGCAAGCCACTGGGCTACTCTGGTCCCATACCTTACATTATTCCCAGTGTATTTATTAAGCAAATATTAAATTAAAAAAAAGTTGACAGTTATATATAATACATAGCAAACGTACCCGTCTTTGACGGAATCAGAAGTTCCTGTTTTGGTTTATTGCCGTGTGCCTATGCCTTTTGGCTATACCACTGAGGAATCAGAAGTTCTGTCATTTTTGGTATTTCAAAATGTCATTAGAAAATATAGAATAGTAGAAAATACCATTATTACTACAGTGTTAAACAAATGTCTCCAGCTATTACACTACATTAGCTGTCTGTCCTTCAGGTTCATGGTAGAAGAAAGAGTTGAAACCTCTGACCGTTGAGCATGTAAACTACATTTGACCATGTGAGAAAAACTTGGTTTTGCTACCTTGTATTCCTGCGTTAGATGAAGTCTCCCTTTGCGACTTAGTTAACGTCATTGCGAAATAGACTCTGACCGGAATTCGCAATCATTTCAACGTAAACAGACAGTGGCTCGGAATCAATGGTATGTGAAGTATACACACAGACTCCCCAATACCACATCCAGTCATTATGTCCGCCTCTATGGCATATCTGTGTAGAGCACGAACTCAGAGTCGTGTCCCGTTGCACAGTTTTGGGGCACTCATGTTTCGTAACATGAAATTTGTTACTGCTACTAAATTGCAGCATGATTGGTGCTCTACTTTAAGTTTTTACTCATGAGCAGGCAGTCCAGGAGAAATAAATTCAGAGTCAAGAAATTCAATTAGATAATGAACTATTCACTAATCTTCATCACTAATCCAATCTCTTTACTGACTTGTAAGTTCTTTCCTCGGCTTCATATAGCGTAAGAACTTGTTTGTTGATTTCTTATGCCTGTTCATATTAAGGGCTGAGAATTGCTCGTTTACAAAACATTTATTCTCAATAGATAGTACATCCTTAACTCTGTGAAACACCATTACGCAATATATTCATATGCTCAATTGAAATTAAAATCAACTAACAATACCTACTTGCCACACCTGTATTTTCAAAACAAACTTGTCTGTGAAGTTAGGAAAATACAGCTAAAAGCCCCATAACTTCGCTTCTGTACTGAATTAATAATTTATTTAGAGCCCATATTTTAAGTTAGGCACACACAAATCCAGTGTCAATGTTTCAGCTCGCTATGTCTTATGGTGGCTGAGTTTACTTGTGACAAACATTTTTGCGTTAAACGTCCATAACTTCACTTCTACGTTGAATTTCCAATCAATTCATAGCCTATATTTTAAGTTAGACCTACACAAATCTACTGTATAAGTTTCAGCTTTATATGTCATATGGTAGCTGAGTTTACCTGTGACAAAGTTTTGCGGACAAACCGACAAACCGACAAACCGACAAACCGACAGAAATTTTTCTAAGGGTGGATTCGGTTTCTCCAATGTATGAAACGTAAAGAAAACATGAAATGAGTCAGTTCTAAGCAATGTACAGACAAAATCATTATTTTATTTATAAAGATTATTTCAAACAAAGACCCTTAAGGACGTTTCAAAGTGTATGATTGGAACTGATTGTATTAAGCCCTATCAGTGTTGTAATGATATCTCTCCAAACGAAATGTCCATCTCCTCCCGGGAGAAAAAATGCAGAGTCATTGCGAGAGAAAAAATAGTTATTCGATACAATACACCTCACTTCATTGTGGAATATAAAACTCCGGATACTGAGTGCTAGCTGTAAGATACCTATTCATTACACCTGACTTCATTGTGGAAAACAAAACTCCGGATACTGAGTGCCAGCTGTAAGCTAGTTATTCATTACACACATCTTACCTCATTGTAGAATACATAGCTTCGGTTACTGAGTACCAGCTGTAAGCTAGCTATTCATTATACCTGACCTCATTGTGGAATACAAAGCTCCGGACACTGAATGCCAGCTGTAAGCTAGCTATTCATTATACCTGACCTCATTGTGGAATGCAAAGCTCCGGATACTGGGTGCCAGCTATAAGCTAGCTATTCATTATACCTGACCTCATTGTGGAATGCAAAGCTCCGGATACTGGGTGCCAGCTATAAGCTAGTTATTCATTACAACACATCTGACTTCATTGTGGAATACAAAACTCCAGATTCTTAGTGCCAGCTGTAAGCTAGTTATTCATTACACACATCTCACCTCATTGTGGAATACATAGCTTCGGTTACTGAGTACCAGCTGTAAGTTAGCTGTTCATTACACCTGACTTCATTGTGGAATGCAAAGCTCCGGATACTGGGTGCCAGCTGTAAGCTAGTTATTCATTACAACACATCTGACTTCATTGTGGAATACAAAACTCCGGATACTTAGTGCCAGCTGTAAGCTAGTTATTCATTACACACATCTCACCTCATTGTGGAATACATAGCTTCGGTTACTGAGTACCAGCTGTAAGTTAGCTGTTCATTACACCTGACTTCATTGTGGAATACAAAACTCCGGATCTAAGTGCCAGCTGTAAGCTAGTTATTCATTTCAACACACTTGACTTTATTGTGGAATACAAAACTCCGGATACTGAGTACCAGCTGTAAGCTAGCTATTCATTACACACAACTCACCTCTTGTTGAATACATAGCTTCGGATACTGAGTACCAGCTGTAAGCTAGCTATTCATTACACCTGACTTCATTGTGGAATACAAAGCTCCGGATACTGATGCCAGCTTTAAGCTAGTTATTCATTACAACACGTCTGACTTCATTGTGGAATACAAAACTCCGGATACTGAGTACCAGCTGTAAGCTAGCTATTCATTACAACACATTTTAATAAAAAAATATTTGGGGAATTGGAAGTACACGTCTCTCAGAAAAGATTTTAAGATACAAGTACAATTATTCTTCTTTAAGATCCTTATTCAAATAAACTAAAATAAGGCAAAGTTTAGACATCTTTGTAGAATCACCCCGATAATTTCCACTATGGATGGTGCAATATTCCCTAGGGAAATCAGAACTTAGAGCTCCACTGACCTCGTATAGGCAATAAAAGCTCCCTGAAGCAAATGCAAACTAAGACCTTTCGACCGAGCCCATTTTCTGATATCATTTTCTCTACCTGATGTTGTGTTTGCGGTCAGCATCAGCAAATTATATTTGATTTCTCTCACGTTCTTTGGGTTAACTGTTATCTCATTTTAACTTCTGAAGTATTACTCTTCTAATTTATGTTGATGTATTAAGACTTTCAAGCTTAATAACTCGCTTTTTCTTATTTTCGTTTTTTTTCTCACTCAAAAGAGAATTTTTAAGTTGATTTTTCATATTTTTTTTTATTTCAACCAGCAAACCTTGATTAATTGGTGTAGCGGCATACACTATCAAGTATTATCGTGTTCATACCTCATCAAGCATATACGAGTAGGTATATATATGCAAATACAACAAGATTTTACAATAAACGCGTGAAATAAAAATCAATGTTCAAGCCAGAATAAGAATTCAGAAAAAACGCTAGGATCTTTCAACCATAACAAGTGGACTTCGTCAGAGTCAAATCTCAACTGATTCAGATTTGTTACGGAGACCACTTGTTATGGTTGAAAGATCTTAGTGTTTTTTCTGAATTCTTATTCTGGCTTGGACATTGAAATATATATATATAAAACACGACACAGAAAAAAGATAAAACACTCACTTACTAAATTCAATATTACAAACTGTTGTTCGTCCTCTCTTTCAGGCTTTTCCTGATGACGAACAACAGTTCAAAATATTGAATTTAGTAAGTGTGTATATTATCTTTTTTTTGTGTCGTGTTTTGTGTAATTTAAAATTTTATAGTCCGTGTGTACCGTTTCTTCAACTTTATATATATATATAAACTAGGTTACTAGCCGTTGCGTCTACAACGTACTTGGTCTCCCTTCCTCTTTTCTCCTGAAGACAAATTGCCCAAAAATTTGAGTTTATAAGTGTGTTTCTTTACTTTGTGTGCTACCTATCCTCAATTTTGAACTGATATATATATATATATATATATATATATATATATAGTCCAATGTAGACAAAAAAAAACATAGCTGGTTGGTCTCCAACCGTCTGTGTACCAGTGCACTTGCTTTCCTCTCTTATCTCTCCTAAAGACGGTTCAAACAAAACATCAGAGACGGTAAGTGGGTGTTTTTAATTTCTCTATGTTTTTTTGTCTACATTGAACTTTATTTGTCCGTTCCGGATTGTATTTTCATCGAAAATGTCTTCACCTCCTTGAGTTCGTGAAGACCACCTATAACACCTTGCTTTCAAACGTTCACGCTGACATCTACTTCCACTTGTCCACTAAACTATCCTTATCCCCTACTCCCAGTGATTGCACTCACTACTAAACCACCCTTACATCCTGCTCCCAATGATTGCACTCACTACTAAACCACCCTTACCTCCTACTCCCAGTGATTGCACTCACTACTAAACCACCCTTACCTCCTACTCCCAGTGATTGCACTCACTACTAAACCACCCTTACATCCTGCTCCCAGTGATTGCACTCACTACTAAACCACCCTTACCTCCTACTCCCAGTGATTGCACTCACTACTAAACCACCCTTACCTCCTACTCCCAGTGATTGCACTCACTACTAAACCACCCTTACCTCCTACTCCCAGTGATTGCACTCACTACTAAACCACCCTTACCTTCTGCTCCCAGTGATTGCACTCACTAAACCACCCTTACCTCCTACTCCAAGTGATTGCGCTGAGCACTAGACCACACATACCTGTTAGTGTGTTTGCCATAAACTACAAACACTGACTCCCTAAATTCCTTGCTAATCATATATTACACTTACCCTCTAATATCAGTGACAAACACTAGACTACAATAGCCTCTTATGTCTTAATTGCTATGACTATGATATTTAATTACTTTTACTGACTTCTATGATATTTAATAATTACTGACTATAGATATTGAATAGTTGGCACTGTTTTCAGGAGAAGAAGAATCAGTAGCTTTCATCGATCTGCCTCAAAACAACCTGGCCAAATTACCTGAGAAAGGTATATTGAAGAAGCCTTGCCCGTATGTGGACGACGTCATCCACAAGAGCAAGTGGCTTGAAGAGGCCGACGGCCAGGAGGTCTTCCCTGCCGACCTCCTCAACGCTGCCCCTCCCCTGTCCGACGTCAGTATACCTCTTTATCAAGTCAAATCTCCACCCTTCTTTATCTTATCACATTTACCATGCTTGTCACAATACTTAACCATTTGTCACTTACCTAATATCAGACATTTCGCCAATTTCACTCATTCTTTAGTGACACTCTAGGATAATGTCTGTTCTTTAATTTCTATATAATTTCTATATTACACAAGCTGATCTACTCGGCCTTGCCCGGGCGGTAGATTATGCCACGGCGTTTTGGCTATGGGCAGTAGATCAAAAAAAGGACCTTAATCAAAATTAAAATACCGTAGTTAGCACCCCTGTAAAAAAGTTATATAAGATCAATACATTTCTTTGTATCAAAATGTCTGCATGTTTAATTTTTATAGTGACAGACAGACAAACTTTGTATTTTATTTATACAATTGGTGGTAAATTTCAAAAAAGGAATGTATTTTTTTTTATTTTTCATATAAATAGGGTATAATATTCCCTGCATTGTAATTGTGGATATGCCATCTGCAGATGCTATGTAATAAATAGAAAAATGTTGTTATTTTTAAAAAAAAAATGTAGTTCCCCGAAAAAAGTTATACAAGATCCATATGTTTCTATCGAAATATCTCCAATTTTAATTCTATAGGACAGACAAACAAAGTTTGTATTTTATATATACAGATTCATAGAGTTCCATATTAACCTTAGCTGTGAGTATTATTTTCATTCAAGAAGGAAGCGACTATAAGAAAAGTTCACTAAATATTCCATGAGTAAAATACATTCATATCCAAGTATGAAATTTCATTTTACTTCGGTTCCTATATTATATTAAAATGAATAATCAATAAAATAGTGTATTGACTATCCTCAACAATGTTGTCTTCTAGATCAACATCAAATTTTTAAAACAGTAAGAACATTTTCTTTCCTTTATTGTCTTGAAAATGGTGTAGTAAAAAGTAAAGGGAAAGGTGAGTTATCTTTTTTTTTGTGTTTTAACTTCAATTTTTACTTATCATATTAAATATAATCCCATTTTGTTGTAAAAATGTCCTTTTTTCCAATTTTTTTTCTCATTGTTTTGATATATCTTCACACTTGATCATACGTAATCTTTTGTAAGAGTGTTCCATCAATATTTTTAATGGTATGTATATATATATATATGCATACAGTTGGAAGCATCGTCCATCTAACATAGGAGCAGGCAAACTAACTGCGATGCACATACGGCCTGACAAGAATGACTCATTTTACTGTGACATATAAGAGCAAACTGTTAACCTCAAGCAGGTTATACCTGTGAAGGTTAAACACAATAGTGAATAAGACTAATCTAAGAACTATAATACACCGTCTTACCTCGTAAACTGCTGCTGCAGCTCTATGACCGGTTTCGGGTGCCATCTATCTTCAAAAAGAGCTGATCTAAGGAGTCATACTTCCTCTTACATAACTTACCTAATTTTCCACTGCTATTACCATTATTTTTGTTAACATTATTTAGTTTAATTCTTTTTCTCTTATTATTGTCATTGTCAAGTCTGTCAAGTCGTCGTTTCATTTTCTTTAAGGTTTTAAACAATATATCGGTTTGATGATTTATTTTTTCGTTTATTAAATTACCCGACTCTTTATGCTTAAATATTTCTAAGAATTAAATACACATTTGAGGAATTAGAAAGATTTAAGCATAAAGAATCGGGTAATTTAATAAACGAACAAATAAATCATCAAGTCGATATATTATTTAAACCCTTGAGGAAAATGAAACTTTTCCTTCACTTGACAATGACGATAATAAGAGAAAAATAATTAAACCAAACTATGTACACAAAAATAAAATAATGTTAAAATAATTAAATAATGATAATAGCAGTGGAAAATTAGGAAGGTTATGTAACAGGAAGTACGACTCGTTAGATAAGTTCTTTTTGAAGATGGGTGACAGCCGAAACCGGTCAGGGAGCTACAGCAGCAGTACACGAGGTAAGACGGTGTATTATAGTTGTAATATTAATAATACTACCCAAGTGGTAATAACAAATTGCATGAAGGGAATAATACAGTAGTCATAAGCATGTTAACGGATAAATTATTACATTGACTTTCACTTCAGTGTCCTGTGAGACAGTATCTATCAACCTTTCGTAACCAAAACAAGAATTCTGAAAGTGTTGCTCTATACTATGAATAGTTACAAAATATGAAAACACTTTCAAAATATAATAATAATTAGATACGTTTGCATTAACGTTCATTTGTGAGAAATCCTTTCTCTAAGTAAACTGGTTATAGCTCACAGCCTAATCATTGTTCATATTTTTTTAATGGACAAACGCAACTAGACAACTAATTTTTTTTTATCATATTTATTTACAAATATGCAACTACGCATATTATGCGTAACAAGCATATTTAGTGATAGATTACACAATGACATCGATGCACATGAGTAAAGAATGAAACCCACTGGTTCAACTTCTCACTTTGGGTTTTTAGACAACTAATTTGAAAAAAAAAACCAACTGATAAATGTTGTTTGTTTGTTTTCCAACGCCCACACTTATAAGGCTTTTAGTTTTTAGTGATGTTCTAGGGACAGAAATTGTGGCCCATTTATTATTGTGGCACCCATTTTAGTAATGGGCGAGCTACATTACCTGTTGATTCTACATCAACAGGTGTACTAAATTTTGTAAAACTCAAGTTTATTTAGAGGAGGGATCTTCAACAAGTACCTGATATCGTATAGGATCAGTACGGCTTAACATCCTTTCCAAGGGTCGACTTCATCAGATTTATTCACTTCCGACGTGAATAAATCAAGGGTCAGAGTGGGTATTGAACATCGGTTCTACCAGTGCGGAGACCAACGGTTTAACATCCTTTCCAAGGGACGACTGGATTTATCCGTGTGAATAAATCAAGAGCCAGGTGGGGATCGAACCCAGGACCTACCAGTTGAGAGGCAAGTACGTTAACCACTGAGCTAACCTGACCCCATACAACTGATAAATAAGTGTAGACAAAAACAAGTAATTGCTTTTTTAATGTTGAGAAATTAAATTTAAAAACATTAGTTTTTTTTTTAATTTAAAACACAAAAATTTATAAAAGAATATAATTTTTAAATGTGGCCTTTGCACTGGAAGTTTTTTTCGTCCAGGATGTAATAAAATTAGATTAAAATAACTTTTATTTTAAAGTCTGTCAGTCTTCTAGGTTAAAAAAAACAAACTCCCATGGGCTGGGGATCCGACTTTATTTAAAATCTATTTCATATGCGCGAGTAAAAATTTAGAGAATTGAAAAGTATTGATTCTCTATAACAGTAGGAATAATTATGGAATAATACTTTGAATAAAAATGAAATAGTAAGGAAGATAATAAACCAAATAACATTAATAGTGCTAAAGGGAACAAACTGGAAAAACAAACTCTTTTATCGCCATCAGGATAGAATTTACAATGCTCTATTTGGCAACAGATATTGATATGAATTTCTGTTGATTTTATCTGTAGATTTTATTGTCTGCTTATATATACAAGAAGATTTCACATATGAAATAAAAATCAACTCTAAAGCACAGCTTTTGGTCTGCAATCAAAACAACCATATTTGTCTGAGTCGCACTCAAATTGAAACAAGTCAAGTAGAAATTTGATTTTATTTGAGGGTGGGTGGGAAGCAAGAGAGGTATTTTAAAGGGAACAAAAACTGACAAGTCAGGGTAAACAAAGAAGTTCTGAAAAAAAAATAAAACAGTATCTGCTAGTCATCAAAACTGATGGACAAATCTATTACTCTTGTTGATATTGAGTTTAATTTAGACTAACCAGTACTACTTTTTTATATTATTTGGTCTGGTATATATAATTAGTGAAGACTCGAAAATATGTCTTACTAATACTGTTAAGTCATACTTCAATATTTCAGCTTCTGTCTATTTTATATGAAGGTTCACATTTTTTCGAAATAACGCGGTATCACATCCACTATTAATTACGTAGTATTGGTGTTATTTGACATATTCAATCTTGACCAGTCAAACTTAGTGGCGTAGCAAAGGGAGAGGGGAGAGGGGGGTGGAGGGTCCGCCCAGGGCGACACGTGCCGGGGGGCATTTTGAGGGGGTAAAAATAGAAAAAAATTAAAATATTAAAAAGCAAACAATAAATCCAAAATTTTATATCAAAATGAGTTTTTAAGGTCGTAATTATTTTATTATGAGTGTAATACTGTTTTTAAACGGATTTTTCAACTGTAATATTTCCAAATTAAAAATACATTTATTTTGGGTTGAAAATTTATTTTATTTGTTTTCGGAGCCAGTTAATTTAATTTAACAATTTTTTTTATGATTTAAATTATACGTTTTTGTTTTGAAAAATCTTTGGTTTTCTTTGATGACGACTTTATATGTACTGTAATTATAAACAGTATATTTATATATATATATATATATATATAAAGATTTCACATAAACACGTGAAATAACAATCAATGATCAAACTACAATAAGAAATGGGAAAACAAGACTAAGATCTTTCAACCGTATCAAGCGGTCTTCGTCAGTTGGGTTTTTGACTCTGACGAAGACCGCTTGTTACGGTTGAAAGATCTTAGTCTTGTTTTCCCATTTCTTATTGTGGTTTGATCATTGATATACATATATATATTCTGTAATAATTAGACATACTGTAACTATAAATACTGTATGTCTTATTACTATACAATACTGTAATAAGATGTAAGTCTGAGACTAATAACAGCAGTCTAAAATTAGATCCTGGATTGTAATTCCATGAAAATAAATATAATGAGAACTTTCAGCAGTTTTTATGGTTAACGGCGGGGGGGGGGGCACTTACGACCACCCTGGGCGGCAAAAATAGTTGCTATACCACTGGTCATACTTAAGTATATTTTATGGCAACATTTACAAAATTTAATAAACACCATTATAATATAGTCTAGGAGAATTTTTAATTAAAAAAAAGTACCTACGTTATAACTATTACAAAAGCTACATTAAAGACAAAATTATGAGCAACGTAGAAAATGGGTATAATGCATTTAACTACGATATGAAAAGGGTTTCTGTTACTCCCTTAGGAAACATTTTTTAGCACTCTTTAAAGCTTTGTCGGTATAAGAGGTGGGGGTATTTTAATTAATTAACAACAGAAATAATGTGAGCAATACAATTTCATCATTAAGAAATTCAGTCGAATAGACTCTTAATACCCTCAAAAACAGATGTCTAAAAACAGTTTTTTAACATTTCTGGGATGAATAGAACAGAAATGGTTGGAAACAAGTATATTACTGGGTTTCCTGGACTTAATAGAACATAACTCTTTAGGGAATTTATTGAAAAAAAACATCAATTAGGGGCAATTCAAATAATGAATTCAATTTTGTTAGATAGACACGATTCTTTTGGAGATTTGGGATAGAAGCATAATACTGAAGAGCAGGCAATAAGGCATCGTAAAGAGAGGCCAGGTTAGCTCAGTAGTAACGTGTGCGTCTCCGCACTGGTAGAACCGATGTTCAATACCCACTCTGACCCTTGATTTATTCACGTCGGAAGTGAATAAATCTGATGAAGTCGACCCTTGGAGAGGACGTTAAGCCGTACCGATCCAAACGATATCAGACACTCATTAAAGATCCCTACTCTAAATACACTTGAGTTAAGGTAAATTTTAGAATGTAAAATCAATCTTCACTGTGTGGTATCAAAAAGGGCCAACGTTCGCCCTATTTGTGTTCGTTCTGGGACTGCCTCTCCAACCTAATCTACCCACCGTAAACCTACATTTTTGCCTCTAAAAGTTATTTTCAAATTGAAGATGACAATAAAACAAGCATAATTTTATTACATGGATTATAATGGTAGCAGGTAAAGGGAGGTAATAATTAAGAGAAAACTTGAAATATAGGTACGTGCCAGGGGGCGGCACTTTGAAGGGGTAAAAAAAGAATAAACTTAAAACCATAAAGAGCTAAAAAAATAACTGAAATTTTATACCAAAATCAGTTTTTAAGGTTGTAATTGTTTTTAATGTTTTATGTATGTAATACTTATTTTAAACAGATATTTCAACTGTAATATTTACAAATTAAAAAAAATTAATGTATTTTAAATTTGTCAATACTATTTTTTTAAAGTGGTTGAAAATTTATTATATTTGTTTACGTGGCAATTTAATTTAATTTAACAATAATATTATGATTTGAATTATACGTTTTTGTTTTGAAAAATCTTTGGTTTTCTTTGATGACGACTGGACTGTATATGTATACGAGTACTGTAATAAGATGAAAGTCTGGGACTAATAACAGTTGTCTAAAATTAGATTCTTGATTGTGATTCCATGAAAATAAATAATTTGTGGTCTTTCTGGAATTTTGAAGGATTATAAAAGGCCAACGGGGGGGGGGGGGGGATGTTACGAACGCCCCTGGTGTCAAAACCGCTTACTGCGTCACTGAAAGAGTCATTACATCAAAAATAATAAATCTATAACTTTCTTTAATTTACTAAGTAAATCTATATTGTTCTTAATATGGCTTCCTGAATTTTACCTTTTATTACTGAACTCAAAAAAACTAACTAACCATTTAGATAGGTTATATGAAGTTCAACCAAACAAACTCAAAATTAAGTGTTTGGAGATGAATGAGACTTCAACAACACTAGTATCTATAGAAATTTAGAAAGAAATGATTTTTAAAATTGTTTTTATTTCTTCATTAAAAGAACGAAAGAGATTAATTTATCCTATCTAAAAATTAAAAACTTACAATAACCATTTTTTTCGCCTTTTCCTAATTTTTTTAATTTCATATTTAAGTTTGAGTTAGTTATTTGATAAAATTACAAGCAGCTATATTGAAATCTATATAGTTTAATCAGTAAATTAAGGTCGTCAATGTTAAGGAGGACTATAGATTCAACTCCAGTCTGAACTCAAAATCAAAATTCCATTCATTACTTATATTAAAAATATTTTTGTATTTATTGGTTACATTGTTTATTCATATTCTTATATTTTTTCTTAATTTTCTTTATGAATTCAATATATTTTATTGATTTTAAGTTTTATTTACTTACTTTACCCTTTCTTGTACAAGGTAGCAATATTTCAACGTTCATTTATTTGCACAATATTTCGAGTACTTTAGTATCAGTTAAATGGATCACTTCCTCCCCTGAAAACAAGAGATGTCAAAATATCAAAGTTTTCTATAAACTTCATTTATTTTAATCTTTATTAATCTATTTATTACCTATTCGTCTATTTATATTATTGACCTTTCAACTCTTTTATTCTAACCGCTTTGTTTCTTGTTCTTTATTAACCTTTTATCTTCTATTTATATTAATCTTTATTAATTCATTCAATCTGTTATTACTATTGACAACTCATTGATTTTGTTTAACATGTCACTTGGCCAGCTTCTTTTCGAATCCTGTTAGCAGGAAGTTAGTTCGTAGAATCGAATTTCTCAGTTTGAAGTTCGTGAATGCCGAGACTGCGGTTAATTTTAATAATATATAAATAATAAGAGTTCACAATAAACATCTGAAACAACAATCAATGTTCAAACCACAATAATATGGGGGGGGGGAATAATAAGATCTTTCAACCGAAACAAGCGGTCTTCGTCAGAGTCAAAACCCAACTGAAACATATTTCGATGTCCTCGTCGTCAGGAATAGATGTGATAATGACTGGCTTGGCGTTCAACCTGAAGCACTCAAACAGTGTTACCAACTTTCGGAGGAAAGGGAGACAAGTAAGATAAAAAAATAAAAGCCAAATAAAAATTAAATGAATGAAAACATTTAACTAAAATCAAATTAAATGCTATTAGCAACTTATAGAAAAAATAAATAAATAAATAAAATTAATTAAATTAAAAAATAAATAAAGGAGCAATCAACGATTGAGGTTAAGCCCAGGAGCAGATCTACCACCCAGAAGACTAATAAGTGCTTCTTCTGAAGCTCTCAGAGTGACTCTCGAATTAGTCTCATCAATCTGCCTCAGGACCTGTACACGGAAACAGTCATTGAAACTGAGTCCCTGAGAACCAGTATGAGTAGTAACGGGAAGGTCACTGCGTTTGCCAACGGACGACCTGTGATTATTCATACGAAGGCTTAGTTTGGTGGAAGCTAAACCCACATAAAAGGAATTACACTGGGTGCAATCCAAACGGTAAACGCAGTTACCAGAGGTTCAAGAGGTCTTGTGAGCGATAGGGTAGGTACGTTTACTATGGAAAGAGGTAAAAGAAGGAACAGGATTGATGATAGGACAAGTAAGTTATTCACGACCACCAGCAGTTGAACCATACCACCAGCAGTTTTAGGAGTCTTAGGAGAAGACATGTGAGAAAAGATGGATTGAAGATTAACAGGTTTGCGGTAAGAAATGGAAGGTGCCTCACTAAAACCTGCAGTAGTAGAGGAGGAAGAAGAAAGTATAGGGAAAAACTCCCTGATAACTGGACCCAGCCTAAGAGCACCAGGAAAATAAGTGGTGATGAGGAATATATATATATATATATATATATATATATATATAAATCTGTCAACGCAAAAACCACCCTATTGCTATCCACTCTAATTCCCATGGACTGGATTTTAATCACTGCTTCCGGGTCCAAGTCCTTAATCATATCCCTGTTCCGTCTTCTCGGGTTACTTTAAGAGCTTCAGAGGAGACAATTATCTGTCTTCTCAAAGCTCGCTCTCCTCCTGGCCTTAACTTGTACCGTTAATTTAATTATTTTTTTTTATTATTATAACTTTTTTTTTAATTGTTTATTGCTTCATTTACTATTCTTCTCCTTCTGTTATTTTTATTTGCTTTTATTTGTTCTTCTTAGTTATTTTTCTCTCTGTAGTTAGTAGCTTACCTAGGGCGGCCGGCAGAGTGCGTGCGTGTTCGTTTGCATTCGGCCTACCACTCAGTTAGCTTCAGCTACTCAAAGGGACTACTTCTACCCGATGACGACGACTGTCGAAATATCGTTGTGAGTCTTTTGTGTGTGTCTTTATTTGTTTTTCTCTTTCCTGTGTGAACTATATATATATATATATATATATATAGAGCAATTAAATAAAACAATTCCAACAACTTTATATACCTAATCTTAGTATATATATATATATATACTCTTGATTTTTGTATCGTATATTGACTAAAATTATTGACTAGTGAAAATACTTCTTAAACAGTTTACAAATGATTTATCTCTAATTTAAGTAAATATTGTAAACAGGTATTAATATTTGTAAATCGACATTTGAAGCTGGGAATTACTGTGGATTATATATTGCGTATTAAAAATAACTGACAACCTCAATAAGGGCTTTAACGTAACATCGTTAGACTTAATGGCCTTATTTAAATACTTATATTTGTTGGCTGAATGAAATCCTTTCAATATAGAATGAAGTTTTAGGGCTGAAACTAAAAGGGCACTCTGCGTTAATGCCCTTTGATGGAAGAATGATTGAGTTAATAGCCATAAATAATCGAGAGCCAGTAAATTCGAGTCCAGTTTTTAGTAATTCCTGCTTGTTTTTAAAACAAGTTGGCTTGTCATGCAAATGCGGATCAATTGGAAATTCTGTTGCTAATTATGTCAGTGTTTGACGACTTGTGTTTGTGTCAAAACACCTCGTTATTGGGGAATTATACAAAAAATAAAAATAATGTCTCCGCACAAAAGAGCTTTATGTTAAAACCAACAACGCGATTTCAAACACTTAGTGTTGTTCTTATAACTTCACTGTTAAGGGTGTTATGGCAACAGTGCAAATATAAACCTGAAGAACACTAAGTGTTCGAAACGCTTTGTTAGTTTTAACATAAAGCTCTTTTGTATGGAGAGGTAATTTTTTTAAAATTCCCCATCTTGAGTAAACACCATTGTATAACAGATTGGACAAGTAATGAAATGACTAACAATTTCTCTCTCTCTCTCTTTCTCTCTCTCTCTTTCTCTCTCTCTCTTTCTCTCTCTCTCTCTTTCTCTCTCTCTCTCTCTCTCTCTCCCTATATATATATATATAATTTGTTAGTACTTTTAATTAATAACAACCCTGAGGACCTGTTATAACCTGTATAACCTCCCACTCAATTCATGTAAATATTTCTTATTCCGTTAGGATGTTAATAATTGTGTTAATAATTTAGATAGTTCTTATTTTTGTATTTGAGTTCTATGATGATTTATTTATTAGTCCCTGAAGATGGTCAGAGCTGACCGAAACGTCGTATATAATTTGTATATATAAAGATTTTACATGAACACATGAAATAACATAAACACGTTGGGTTTTTGACTCTGACGAAGACCGCTTTTTACGGTTAAAAGATCTTAGTCTGTTTTCCCATTTCATATTGTGGTTTGATGATACATATATATATATATATATATATATATATCTTCGCCCCTCCCCCTTCTTCATACGCTCTCTTCTTTAGTATAAAAGGAAACAAAGAACAGACTGACTGATCAAAGAAACAATGAAAGAGAATGAATAATTCTGTAGAATATTTTTTCTATTCACTATAAATATTTAAAAATACGGCAAAACCAAGTAACTATCCAGAATAAATTACCACGGCAGAACAATTGGTAAATAAAATAATATTTTCCTATTCTATAAAAATAATATAATATCGAATATCTGAACAGTCTAATTTGATAATAAGTTGAACCATTTTTCTCGAAGAGTAGCCAATATAAAAACTTGTTCCACCAGTTTGAAATAATTAATTCTTGAGATTTTGAATTAATTTTGAATCATTTATAAACCCTAGACTACTAATGTTAGGCGCCGTAAGAAATTAATTTTTTTTAATTAATATTTTAGGCTTTGATAAACTGTGGAAGGCATTTTGAAATATCAAATGAATTCGGTTTTATGTGTACACTGAACCAAAATACGAGAATTGTTACCGGGCGAAAATTAAAATTACTTTAAAATTATCAATTCCTATAGCCCCATTTTTGTTTCTACTCTCGCAATACACAAAGGTATATATTTTTCAACTTGAATATTCCAATATTTAATTCAGAAATCTGAAGAAAAGTACTACTTGTTTGAAAGTTGTTATCTTCACAAAGCACTGTATATATGACAACAAATATAGGAATCATACAGGAGTACGATTATAATGCAAAAACTATTTGTCTTTCTTATTCAATTTCTATCCTTAAGATTATCACAAAAATAATGATATCACTAAAATGTTATAAATTCTGACTTTGACAAATAGTCAATTTATATGAGGCACAATGTAACATAGATTGGGTTAGGCTACATAGGCAGTCCCACAAGGGAACACACATAGGCCGACTATTAGCCCTTTGTGATACCATACAATGAAGATTGATTCTGCATCGGGTGTCCTAATTTCTCCTAACTCAATTGAATTTAGAGTAGAGATCTTTAGCAAGCATCTGACATCGTACAGTTTTAGAACCGACGACTTACGTCCTCTCTGAAGGACAACGTCTTCAGATTTGTTCACCATGAATAAGTCATGGAGGGCCATAGTGGGTATTGAACCCCAGACTCACCAGTCCAGAGGCGAGCACGTGGTCACTGGGCTAACCTGGCCAACCCCCACTGTGTAATATAAAATTCAACTCATTGTGTTACAGTGTTTTACTTAATAATCAAATTAATTAATTAAATTTACACTTGACCTCAATTGGAGCCAGGGTATCACTGTGCTTTACGTGATCGTCTCTGGACTGTAGATCCCGAGAAACTAGTATAACTAGTATAAAACAAACAAAATATTGTTTAGTATTCTCCATTTACCCCAAAATAATATTTAGTGTAAATATACTTGACATGAAGTGGAGCCAAGGTAAGGCATTAGCTTGCATTCTCGTATCAGGTTTGGTAGATCTCAGGTTCAATTCTCATAATGGTTTCGATTTTATCATGCAGAATGTGAACAAATCGGACCATGTTGTTCCTCGGAGAAGACGTTAAGCCATAGTTTTCGAATTCTTGCAGATGTCAGATACTCCTTAAAGATCTCTAAAGAAATTAAGGAACCCCCAAATGTAGAATCAACCTCGTTTGTGGCTTGCCAATTACTAAAATGGATGACAAATCATAAATGAGCCACACTTTTCACACCTAGAACAGTAGTAAAAGAAAAAAGCCTGTAACTTTGACCACTGGAAAACAAATACTTGATTTCAACTCTATTTTCACGAAGATTCATTTAATCTTCAAAATAAAAATAGTTTAACTACCTTTATCATTAGGAATGGCTGGTTGAAGTTGTTTATTAGTTAGTTTTTAATAATTATAATCTTTGACACTATTTAAAGCGTATGGTGGTAGGATTTATTGTTTAATAACATTACAAGTATAATGGACACTAGGAACTCCTCACTTGTGATAAAATTAGTTCCGATTCTGATTATGCAAAAAAAATGTTCAATATTTTACTCATCGTTCTCAAATGTCCCAGAAATATTTGCAATGAACTTGCATTTTTATCAGTTCTAGCTGAGTTGATATTACTAGGGGCCAGAGTAGTCCAGTGGCTTGCACGGTCTCCTTTAGGCTGGTAGATCGGGTTCAATTCTCACTCTGACCCTCAATTTGTTTTCGTCTGTGCACGTTGTCCCTCGAAGAGGATGTTAAACCGTCGATCCTAATCCTGTTTGATGTCATGTACCCCTTAAAGATCCCTACTCTAAATATACTTGAGTTAAGCAAAATTTAGGACTCCCAGTGTATAGAATCATTAGGGAGTTACAATATTCCCTGGAGGAATCAGCATTAGAGTTATAGCTTTCTAAAAAAACCTTCAATCCCACCCTTGAAAAAAAACTACCCTTTCTAACCACTCAGGGTTGTAAAATCTGTCCTTAATTTAAAAAAGCTGCTCTTTTCAAGACAGGGTTTGATTTAGAAGTAACAAAACATTATCTTGACATTTAAATATGTCAAAAGAAACATAAAATATTACAATCATTAAAGCCAAAAAAGATAAAAGCATAAAAAGGTAATAGGATTAAAAAATGTGTCAAAAGAAATTCCATTACTTGTGCAATCTGTTGCAATTTCTGGGTGTTCTAAAATTGACTCTGAAGTTTGTTTTCTTATTATTTTTTGCGATTTTTATTGAAGGATTTCCTCACTACGTTGTCATGTTTTATTAAGGTTTCAGATTATTTTAATCATTTGTCATACCAAATTCCCTTGTTATAAAACCTAAATAGTGCAATTCAACATTCATATATTGTATTCAATTTCAAATAATTTACTCTGATCTCCTTTAAGCTCACAGATGTATATTTTTTATATGTAAACCTTAAGAAGAACACTAAGTGTTCGAAACGCGTTGTTAGTTTTCAAATGAATTTTTTTGTGTAGAGACATATTTTTTTCTAATTCCCCAATATGTCAAAAGAAACATAAGATATAAATGATTCAAGTCATTAAAGGCGAAAAAGATAAAAATATTATTAAATAAAATACCAAACATACATTTCTTTGAAAAAAAAAAAGATGTTTAATGATGCATTAAAATCAAATTCATACAATTAAAATAACTGAAATGAAAGGTAAAATATGATGCCTTTGAGTTTCATTGGGCAAGTATTTGTTATTTAATGGCCGTGATTTTATGTAGGTTTGAACCTCACACATCCTTTGAGATTAAAGTTAGAGGCATACGTTTTACAGCCAAAGCTTGTCTGTGCGCTTCAGTACCTCGTACATATTTTACAGCTATTTTTCCTTGCAACAGTCCATTATGGCACTCTGCCATATCATGTAGTTCATCGCCTCTCAACCCAACACATTTCTTTAAAATCAATATTCTGAATGGCATGAAAATCTTTTAATGCTAAAAGAGGCTTAAAAAACATTATAACACTCTTTTAAATACAATTTTCATCAATATGTGCGACAAATCATACAAAACCACCTGCAATGCCGTGTTTCATTCCAAAGAGGAAAATATTTTTTTTTTCTACCAATTTCTGTTTCTTCCAAATAGTTTCCCATCTATATCCTCTTTTTTAACTATATTATTAATCAAAAGTGTTTTTAAAAATACATTCTGTTTATCCATTCTTCATAACTAAGAATTATTATTCCTTCGTAAATGAGATAGTGACCTCGGCTATTATTTACAACATTTCAAAGAAAGTTTGTATTTCATGAATCCAGAAAAAGTAAACATTTTCATTATTTTGGTGAATCTATCTAAATCACTTAAACTCTATGATTTCAAAATTAATTGGATTATTATAATAGTGGGATAATTTGATTGGAAGATCGTCAGCTGCATTTCTTTCCTTTACTTGTCTCCATTACTTTGAAATCTCATTGCATGAGGCCCTAATTGCCATCATTTAGGGCAGACAAATAAATATATATCATGTATTTTTTACTTATTATATTTAAAGTATACTATATTTAAGTATTAGGTGTTGAGATTTGAACAGATTGACTCATGTATTACGTATTACATGATTATGCGTACATCACGTACATAATGGCTTAGAGTTCATTTGTTATTATTTTTTTGTATGATTTCCATGTCTGGACGGATGTTTGATGTGTGTCTTAAATCTTGTGGTCTGGAAACAGGTCACACCCTTTGGTGCTATTATCCCTAAAAATACCGTTACCTTATAACTTATAATACGTTATAACTTAATGTGCTGCACAGTTGTTGGATAACACAGCCTCATTGAAAGTTCTCAATGTAATATTACTTTTTTTTATTAGGTCAGAGGTTGTTAGTGACAATTAAATAAAACTATTACATCTTTATCAACTAATTGTTTTCCTCGCCTACATATTGTAGTTATGGATCACGTCCATCTTCACTAAGTGAAGATGTCAAAACAGACTATCATGTCCAAGTAGAGAATCTGTCTGGTGTGAGTGAACCGTTCTAGCGAGGAAAGAAATTTACTACGATGTAAATGTTATACTTTCTACTTTACTATAAATAAAGTAAATTGCAATCGTGAAAAAATTCTATCTCCAAATTTTGACAGAATTACATGATTTGAGGCCCTAGAAGTTGTTTTATGAAGTTTTTTTGGTGATGTCTGTGTGTGTGTGGGGGGGGGGGGGGGGGGGTGAGTTTTTGGACACGTTACGATTCGATCTTTGATGCATCAAATTGATATTTTACATAAAAATGTTTTTTTTTTATACACTACACATAGTGTAGATGAGCACTATTGTTTGTTGGCAATTATGCATGATGGGAAAGTCACTATTTAGCCAAAAACTTGTTTATAGACAACATTTTTTTACTCCTAAACTACTAATTCTAGAGTCTTGACATTTTTGCATTATCTTTAAAGCTACAAAAGTAATAAACGAAAAATATCCTTAGGTTTTTACAACAACGGAAAATATTTTTTTCAATAAAATGTAAAAATGTTGACTTATAATTCAATCTGAAAATTTGTGAGGGTCATAAAAGCCATACAGTTTGACTGATCAAAATGAAATTGTGCCTAAAAGTAGAACTTTAAGTAGAGAATGAGTTGAAGCATTTTTTTTTAAATTACATTTACTAAAGTGAAACTATCGAAATTGTGATGATCAATGGAACTGACGCCTTAGTTATAGCACAATGTAGATAAAACCGCAATCCATGATGTTTCTAGTATTTTCACAAATTTACAAATACACTAATATCTTGTTTTCAAAACTTTGTTCCACTATTTCATATCATAATTTTATTTTGATCCATCAAATGGTTTATTCCAAAGGTGCTCACACCCCCTGGAGGTGTGAGGCATCATTCCAAGGGATGTGAAAAAAAGGGCTGTAACTTTGAAAAAATTTCCTTAATTTTAGAAAAATTTCAGCTAATTTCTAAGGATATGATATTTTTTTTATGGTAATTCTAAGGAAATTTCCAAAACAATAGGACAATAATGTCAAATAAATTCTAAGTTAATAGGATTTTCATTCTTGGTTAAAACTTAAGAATCATGATTCTGAATAAAAGTAAAGATGAGTCATAAATACGCCTGGCTTTGCTAGATTGGAGTTGGGGGCCAGGTTAGCTCAATGGTTAGCATACTCGCCTCAAAGCTGATAGTCCAGGGTTCGATCGCCACCTGGCTCTCGATTTATTCACACGGGAGATGGAATAAATCTGGGCACGTCGTCTCTCGGAGAGGATCTTAAGCCATCGGTCCTGAGCCTGTGTACGATGTCAAAATGCCCTCCTCAAAATGCACTTGGGTTAGGCAAAATTTAGGACTCCCCAATATGAGAATCTGTAGAATCACCGATCAAACAAAAAACCGGTAACCGGCTGACGTTAACACCGCTATGAGGATCGGTTTAAACAATAAAAAAAAAAGTAGATCTGAGCTTTGGGGACTTCTAATTATTAAAAGGTAGCGAAAGTGTCGGCAAATCAAAAAAGGGTTTCTCGTATAAGACCCACCCATACTTCACATTCACTCTCAAGTGGCTCGTCCTCCAGAAGCGTTCGCCTTAACAAGAAATTGATCCATTTATTTCTCTCCTTTCTAAGCGCTTCCAAGCTAGTTCCTCATTTTACTATTTGACATATTTCAAACAGGAGTTATTATATTCATCAAGTTTATTTAAATATCAATCTGTGATGTTTCTTGTCTAAAAACCTGATTTTTTTTTCAATATATATCAAAAGTGAAATAAATATCTTATTTCGATAAAATTTATTATGATTCCACATCTTTTATCTTTGAATGTAATATAAAATGTAGGGGGTACAAGATCAGAGCAAAATTTTTTTAGGGGTGCAGGAGTAGAAAAAGGATAGGAAGCACTGCTTTTGTCATTCAGAGAATGACTTAAGCACTTAAATAAATAAATTAATAAAAGAATATATAAATAAATTTAAGTTCTTAATTTCCTTTGTATTGTAGACCTTTGAAAAAGATTTTGAATAAAATCGAAACGTCGGCAATGAGAGTGTTTGATTGGAAGTGGAAGAAACTGACCGCATCCCAATTTATCCTTTTTATGTTATATATCTGTCCCACGGTCGACAATTCATTACTGTTTTGTATATATATATATATATATATTATATATATATTATATATATATATACTTCGAATAAAATGAAAGGTCCGTGTGGACAATAAACACTTTAACACATAGAAAAGAACACAGAAAGACACTACAGAACTCACTTCGATATTTCGACATCCGTCGTCATCGGGAAGAAGTGCGAAGTACTCGCGTTGAGAAGCAAACTACTACTGGCCTCCAGAGTAACTCGTGGAACCACCGCAATGCTGCTCCCCAGCGGAGGAGAGGAAAAATAGAAATTCTTCCAATATTTATTTAGAAAACAAGATAAAAAATATATAAAATACGAAATAATAATAATAAAAAATAAATAATAATAATAAAATAATAATAATAAAATAATAATAATAAAATAATAATAATAATAATAATAAAATAAAATAAAAAATAATTAACGGTACAGGTTGAGACCAGGAGGAGAACGAGCCCCAAGGAGGCATATGAATGCCTCTTCGGAAGCTCTAAGGGTGACATGGGGATTAGACTCGGGGATTTGTTTGAGGATTTGTACCCTGAAACAATCATTGAAAGGGAGGTCATGGGAATTAGCATGGATAGCTATGGGTAGGTCTCTGCGCTGACCAACGGACGCCCTGTGATTGTTCATACGCAGGCTCAGCTTGGTTGAAGCCAAGCCAACGTAAAAAGCATCACATCGAGTACACTCCAAACGGTAAACGCAGTTACAGGAAGTGCAAGATGTATCAGAAGGAACAGGATAGGAGTCGTTACTGAGAGGGGAAGTAAAGTAAGGACTGGAGTTAATTAGGGGACAGGTTTGGCAGTTACGGCGTTCACATCGCTTCATCCCTCTGCTAGCACAGGGGCTGTTGGAAATATGGGTAAAAATGGATTTCAGGTTGGAAGGTCTACGGTAGGAGAAAGTAGGGGACTGACTGAAAATAGGAGAAGTAGACGAAGAAGAAGAAAGTATAGGAAAGAACTCCCTAATAACAGCGCCGAGCCTGTGGGAGCCTGGGAAAAAAGTAGAAATAAAGGGAGTAGTAATTCTACGATCCCTTCTAGCTGTAGGGCGGTGAATACTCTCAGCAGGAACGACGGAACTGTTGATTATATTACGAGGGTATCCTCGTTCAATAAATTTTTCTTTTAATAGATTAATTTGTTGGGTTCTACTATTAATGGAATTGCAAATTTTATGGATTCTAATTGATAGGGATCTAGGGATAGCTTTCTTTATATGTGAAGGGTGACAACTGTTATAATGGAGGTATTGCTGAGAGTTAGTGGCTTTTAAATGAACAGAAGTGGAAAATGAACCGTCTTTAAGGGTGACATCAACATCTAAGAAGGAGAGGGAACTGTTGGATATCTGATGGGTGAAGGAAATAGTGGAGGAAAAGTTCTGAAAGGACTCTAGGAAAAGGTCTAGCTCATGCTTACCATGGGGCCAGATTAGAAAAATGTCGTCAATATACCGGGTGTAGAAAACCTTTTTATGTCCAAATTAGAGCAGTCTTTCCTTTCCAGTCGTCAACTTCTCCCCCTTTTCTACACCCGGTATATTGACGACATTTTTCTAATCTGGCCCCATGGTAAGCATGAGCTAGACCTTTTCCTAGAGTCCTTTCAGAACTTTTCCTCCACTATTTCCTTCACCCATCAGATATCCAACAGTTCCCTCTCCTTCTTAGATGTTGATGTCACCCTTAAAGACGGTTCATTTTCCACTTCTGTTCATTTAAAAGCCACTAACTCTCAGCAATACCTCCATTATAACAGTTGTCACCCTTCACATATAAAGAAAGCTATCCCTAGATCCCTATCAATTAGAATCCATAAAATTTGCAATTCCATTAATAGTAGAACCCAACAAATTAATCTATTAAAAGAAAAATTTATTGAACGAGGATACCCTCGTAATATAATCAACAGTTCCGTCGTTCCTGCTGAGAGTATTCACCGCCCTACAGCTAGAAGGGATCGTAGAATTACTACTCCCTTTATTTCTACTTTTTTCCCAGGCTCCCACAGGCTCGGCGCTGTTATTAGGGAGTTCTTTCCTATACTTTCTTCTTCTTCGTCTACTTCTCCTATTTTCAGTCAGTCCCCTACTTTCTCCTACCGTAGACCTTCCAACCTGAAATCCATTTTTACCCATATTTCCAACAGCCCCTGTGCTAGCAGAGGGATGAAGCGATGTGAACGCCGTAACTGCCAAACCTGTCCCCTAATTAACTCCAGTCCTTACTTTACTTCCCCTCTCAGTAACGACTCCTATCCTGTTCCTTCTGATACATCTTGCACTTCCTGTAACTGCGTTTACCGTTTGGAGTGTACTCGATGTGATGCTTTTTACGTTGGCTTGGCTTCAACCAAGCTGAGCCTGCGTATGAACAATCACAGGGCGTCCGTTGGTCAGCGCAGAGACCTACCCATAGCTATCCATGCTAATTCCCATGACCTCCCTTTCAATGATTGTTTCAGGGTACAAATCCTCAAACAAATCCCCGAGCCTAATCCCCATGTCACCCTTAGAGCTTCCGAAGAGGCATTCATATGCCTCCTTGGGGCTCGTTCTCCTCCTGGTCTCAACCTGTACCGTTAATTATTTTTTATTTTATTTTATTATTATTATTATTATTATTTTATTATTATTATTTTATTATTATTATTTTATTATTATTATTTATTTTTTATTATTATTATTTCGTATTTTATATATTTTTTATCTTGTTTTCTAAATAAATATTGGAAGAATTTCTATTTTTCCTCTCCTCCGCTGGGGAGCAGCATTGCGGTGGTTCCACGAGTTACTCTGGAGGCCAGTAGTAGTTTGCTTCTCAACGCGAGTACTTCGCACTTCTTCCCGATGACGACGGATGTCGAAATATCGAAGTGAGTTCTGTAGTGTCTTTCTGTGTTCTTTTCTATGTGTTAAAGTGTATATATATATATATATATATATATATATATATATATAAACCAATTAAAAAAGATAGCCCACAGATAGACACAGGAATAACTCACTTCTATATTTCCACCATCGTCATCATCAGAAGGCGAAGAGTCCCGTAGGAAGGCAGAGCGGTGACTGAAGAAATGAGGAATGAAGAATGAAGGAAGGAAGGAATGAGTCGCCGCTCTGCCTTCCTGCGGGACTCTTCGCCTCCTCATGACGACGATGGTCAAAATATAGAAGTGAGTTATTCTTGTGTCTATCTGTGTGCTATCTTTTTTAATTGGTTTTTATTTAAAAGTCCTTTGGACCGTTACATTTAATTATATATATAAATAAATAAATAAAATATATATATAATATATCAATATATTATTACAATATAATATATTATAATGTTATATTATAAATATATAATATTAAATATAACAAATATTATAAATATAAATAAATCAATAAATATAAATAGTGAAATTAGTGGAAATGGAAGATTTGAAGACAATGGAACCATTGGAAATGTTCTGTACATTTTGGATGAAGACGCAAGAAGATTATTCCAGTCCCTTGAAAAATTTACGAGGAAACTAGTTAATCGTAAATATGGCGTATTATTTAATCAAACCTGTATAAATGAAGGACTGCTTCCTAAATATACCAATATATATATATATATATATATATATATATATCAATGATTAAACCACAATAAGAATGGGAAAACAAGACTAAGATCTTTCAACCGTAACAAGCGGTCTTCGTCAGAGTCAAAAACCCAACTGAACACTAGATGCAGAAAACATCTGGTGAGGAGTTGAGAAGAGTGGGAGGGAAGAGTGGTATTTTAAAAGGGTGAAAGCACAGGAAAGGACTAATGTCCAGAAAGGGATGTTTGGGGAAACAAAGGAGTACAGTAAGAAAAAGTAAAAAACTATCCGCTAGCTGTCAACCCTCTTTGAAGAGGCTATTGCCCTCGTGACGAAAGTATCAAGTTTGAAGAGACCGTTACTAATGTTTATAATATTAGATCTATTAAATTTAATTAGAGACGATTCAATAATATTTCTTAACAACATTGATTTTTCATAGGTAATAAATTTAGCTCCTGTCCAATCAATATGATGATTTTCATTTTTTATATGCAAGAATAAGGCACTACTTTTTTCCTGTCTACTTACGTTATATTGGTGTTCTTTTACACGTGTCTTTAATGATTTACCAGTTTGACCAATATAAATTTTATGGCAATTTTTGCACGGAATTTTATAAATACCAGCGGACTCCAATTCGCTTGGAGAGTTTTTTATTAACATATTACCCACGTTATTACGATTGGAAAACACTATATTAAAATCAAGTTGTTTGGCTAATCTTGGAAGGGGGTCCAATGATTCGTGGTATGGCAAAACTATAGCATTTGCTAATAAAAGGAGCTCTTTTGAAGTATTAGAGAAAGTTTTTTTAGCACCCTTCAAAGCTAAATCGATATAAGAAGAGGGGTATTTTAATGAAAGGGCAATTGACCTAATGTTATTAATCTCTTCATTAAGAAATTCTGGAGAGGAAACTCTTAAAGCTCTCAAAAACATATTTCTAAAAACAGAAATTTTAACATTTTTTGGATGCGATGAATAAAAATGAACGTATGCAAGTACATTCGTAGGTTTTCTATATACACTAAAGCGTAACTCATTAGGTAACCTATGGATCAGGACATCTAAGAAGGGCAAATTACCACTTATTTCTTCTTCCATTGTGAATTTGATTGTCGGCACTAATGAATTCAATTTTGTTAGGAAATCAACTTTATTTAAAGAATTGGGACAAATGCAAAGAATATCGTCAACATATCTATACCATTTAACATTTTTGGGCAAAATTGAGCTTAACATTTTACTCTCAAAAAACTCCATATATAAATTATTTAGGAGGGGAGATAAACAGATCTTAGTCTTGTTTTCCCATTCTTATTGTGGTTTAATCATTGATTGTTGTTTCACGTGTTTATGTGAAATCTTTATATATATATATATTATATATATATATATATACACTTTAACACATAGAAAAGAACACAGAAAGACACTACAGAACTCACTTCGATATTTCGACATCCGTCGTCATCGGGAAGAAGTGCGAAGTACTCGCGTTGAGAAGCAAACTACTACTCAAATATATATATATATATATATATATATATATATATATATTTATATATATATATAAAGATATTGTTTCCA
The DNA here is from genome assembly GCA_026182355.1 of Hermatobates lingyangjiaoensis. Lineage (NCBI taxonomy): Eukaryota > Metazoa > Arthropoda > Insecta > Hemiptera > Hermatobatidae > Hermatobates > Hermatobates lingyangjiaoensis. The sequence continues at coordinate 1,375,701 of JAPFBL010000054.1, forward strand.
AATTCCTAGAAGAAAAAAAAGTATACATATATATATACATAGAAATCAATACATAGATAATTATGGGGAAAAAAATTGAAAGTCGTTATAATTTAGGAAATATTAAACAAAATAACAATAAACTAATTTAACAATCAATGATTGAAATTAAGCGATACACTCAATTGAAGTTGTATTGGGATTAAGGAAAGGAGTAGTAGGAGGAGGAGGAGGGGGGGAATCCTTTGAAAGGTAGGGTTTTTAAAGTTTTTACTTTCAAGGATTTCGGGCTTCAATAACCTTCTTCTTCCATTTTCAATAAGTTGGCAAGTAACTTAGAAAGTTGGCTCACAAAATCATTAAAGTTGAAACATCCTTGGTAGAAGTTTGTCGAAGCGTAATCATATCTTCTTGGAAACTCTTCTAGTTACCAACTTGGGTCTCTTCTTTTATTTAGGATAGTCAACAGAATCAGATTTTGTGGAAGCAGTTTTACTATAGATTTGTAGTATAGTATGGTAAAAAGTAATTGGAATTTAGACTGAGTAATCCATAGTTGTTATTAGCCCATGTTTTATATCATGAGAGGTCATACTTATCTCTGTAGTTTCGAGTCATATTTAATTCATATTTATACACCAAACATCTTAATCTTCTAATTCTACATGTAGGGAGAGTGGTCATCTACCAAAATAGTGTTAAAATGGTAGTTTAGTAAAAACCAATTGAACTTTAAACTTTGTAATCCATAGTTCCATAATAGTTTCTACTGTATAGTTAATTTTTTTTTCTATCAGAACAATATATATAATTCAATAAAATATAAAAAGTATTATTCTTATCATTTTGAAATAGACAGTATATATATATATATATATATATATATATATATTATATATATACATATACTGAATATTATCATCAAGAAAACGATCCCAAAGAACAAAAAACCTTTTAGGCTAAACTGTCGATACGCAGTAAATTGAAAAACACACTTATAGTCTCTAATTTTTAGTTTAACCATCATCAGGAGAGAAGAGATAGGCACATCTTCTCTCCTAATGACGTTTAAACCGATAATTAGAGAGTGTAAGTATGTTTTTCTATTTAGTGTGTATCTATAGTTTACTCTGAAACGTATATATATATATATATATATATATATATTGTAGGGTAAAAATCTAATGAAATGGTCTCCACATATAAAACTTTTAATGATATAAACAACGCGTTTCGAACACGTAGTGTTCTTCTTCAGGCATTAACTAAAAAAATACAATGACACCAGAGAGTTATCTATAGTACAAAGTAAATAAGTACAAAAATTAATATAAAATAAAATAAGGCAGAAAGTACGAACCTAAAGGTGAGGGCCTCTGAATAAGACTGACTGGAAATGGAAAGGACATGGGTGGGGGTATATAGGGTACATCTGTTTCTTATTAGAGCAGGTAGAGTTTTCTCTAAAGTTAGGCTGAGCCTTTACATTTTCTTTTAGACTAAGTGTAGGAAACATATTGAAAAAATAACACACAGAGCTATAACGAAATATAAACCAAATATATGTATAAGGAGGAAGTAGAACTTTTTTTTTTTTTTTCTTTTATGTTATTATTATTTTTATATAAATAAATTAAGAAACGTTGGACATTTGGGGATTTGCTCATTGAGGCAAGTAGAAGAATTCTTCTTGAGCAAATCCCCAAATGTCCAACGTTTCTTAATTTATTTATATAAAAATAATAATAACATAAAAGAAAAAAAAAAAAAAGTTCTACTTCCTCCTTATACATATATTTGGTTTATATTTCGTTATAGCTCTGTGTGTTATTTTTTCAATATGTTTCCTACACTTAGTCTAAAAGAAAATGTAAAGGCTCAGCCTAACTTTAGAGAAAACTCTACCTGCTCTAATAAGAAACAGATGTACCCTATATACCCCCACCCATGTCCTTTCCATTTCCAGTCAGTCTTATTCAGAGGCCCTCACCTTTAGGTTCGTACTTTCTGCCTTATTTTATTTTATATTAATTTTTGTACTTATTTACTTTGTACTATAGATAACTCTCTGGTGTCATTGTATTTTTTTAGTTAATGCCTGAAGAAGAACACTACGTGTTCGAAACGCGTTGTTTATATCATTAAAAGTTTTATATGTGGAGACCATTTCATTAGATTTTTACCCTACAATGAGTAAATACCACATAATAACAGATTGCACTACATTAGAATATATATATATATATATATATATATATATATATATATATATATATATATATTATATATATAATAACAAGATTGCTCATAAACACGTAAATTAACAATCAATGATCAAACCATAATATTAAAAGGAAAAAAAAAGACTAAGATCATTCAACCACAACAGGTGGTTTCAAATCAACCCTCAGTTGTGTTTTTCACTCTGATGAAGAACGCTTGTTATGGTTGAATGTCTTAGTATTTTTTTCCTATTTCATATTGTGGTTTGATCATATATATATATATATTTTTTGTTAAAAGTAGCAGCAGCTTCTGCTCTCACGATTTTTGAGCTGGTCGCCTCGATCTTGCGGGCGATTCTTCTATTTTGTGGTTGGAGCTTCCACATCAATTGTCCAAGGTACATCAATTCATACGAGCTTTCGACCATAATTACGTTGGTCATCGTCAAGTAAAATCTTCTTCTGGAAGGATACTTATATAAACTTTTCTTAGTGGATGTGATTTCTGATTGGTCCAATAAACTTGCCTTATTGGTCAATCAGAGTACAGGTTTCAGTTTTCGTTCTTCTTCCATTTCATTTTAGACTCTATTTTCTTGTTGTTAGAATAACAAACATTTCTTTTACCTGAAGATTAATTGAGGGGCTTCTTTCTTTAATATATAAAGCCTCTAAAATATGTAGTTTATCAACATTTTCCTCTCGCTGGATAATACTAGTACCTTGCACAAGCATTTCTCTGGTTAACTGTACATTGTGCTTTTCCTGGGCATGTGTCTTTGGAGCGCCAGCAGCCAAATGAAGCGTTAATCTCCTGGAGAGCTTTGTTGTAGTCAACCCGATGTACTTTGAGGGTACGTTCTTACATTCACCTGTAGTACAAGTATACTCGTACACCAAGTGACTACTTTGAAGCTCCTGGGTATTCTTCTTTGGACTGCTTCTTAGCAGCAAGTTATGTGTTTTTCTGTTCTTGTACTATATTACAAGTCTTATTCGGCTCTTTTCATTCGTAGGTCTCACATGAGCAAGAACAATTTTGTGTATGGCCTTTTCATCCTGTCTGTACTCTGTGTTCATGTAAGCCAGATAGTTTGATTGTTTCATCATTTGGAGCATTGGCATTCACATTTTTCACGTACCATTTTTCCAACTCATATTGGATAGTCTTCTGTACTTCTTTGTTTGTATAGCCGTTATTAATTGATTAATTAATATATATATATATATATATATATATATATATATATATATATATACACGAGTTCAAAATTCAAGAAGAGTAACACACAGTGAAAGGAAACACACTTACAGACTCAATTTTTCGGGTAATCCGTCTTCAGGAGAAAAGAGAAAGGGAGATCAAGCACTTTGTAGACGCAACGGCAAGTAACCCGAAAATTTGAGTCTGTAAGTGTGTTTCCTTACTCTGTGTGTTACTCTTCTTGTATTTTGAACTCGTATTGTGTCCAGTTTGGATCGTGTTTCGTTTAATTAAGTGAAATATATATATATGTATATACCATGATAAACGAAAAACGGCCCGGCAGGACAAATATCAATTAAAATAAGCAGTAACACATAAACTGAAACACAACAAAGACTCACTTTTCAATATTTCGACCGTAATGGCGGTCGTCCTCAGGAGAAGAAGTGAATTGACGGAGGGACGACAGTAGTTGACTGTTTCAAAATTGAGTCTTTGTTGTGTTTCAGTTTATGTGTCACTGTATATATATAAAGAACTATTAAAAGCAGTTAGCTTACCACTCTCAAACTTGTTTCTTTTTTGTTATGGTGAACAGCATGACTGCTATGGTGATATCGTGTACCTAGATAATCTTAATATTGTGATTAATTAAAACGATTATAAAGGAGCTTGATATTAAGTTTACTTTTCTTAAGTCCAATGAAAAACACTAATTTTCTTCGGAAAGTATTAGATTCAAAAAGCTTTTTAGTTGCCTGATTAAATTTAATCAGGAAATTTAATTCTTTTAAACTTATAATGTTAAATACCATGCTAAGGAAGGTCTGAAATCAATAGACGGGAAGATTGGTGGGATTTATCCAACTGAACAAGGGGAGCTAATTTGTCTTCAATTAAAAGCAGGATTTTACACAAGTTTAGATGAATAATTATGATCCTGGAATAAAATAAATTTAGAATACTCCTTCAACAGAGTTAAATAAAGGTTAATAAGTAGAAAAATAGAAAAAAAAAATTAAAAGATCAATTCTTGTTGAGATGGTAAATACCAATATTGTGATGGGCCTTCTGAGCTTTTATATTTCTCCGGGATGTATTTCTTTCAACCGAAGAATATCTATTTGAATTTATCCAATCTCTAAATACAGTTTACTATCAGACTAAGATGTTTTGGCCAAAATAACTGGCCTTCTCAGAGTCACACTATTTTGAAGGCTAAAGGTTCAAATGATTCTGATAAGAACCAGATAATTCGGTCAAAATAAATAACTGGTCTTTGTCAGATTCACAATATTTTGAAGGCTACAGGTTCAAATAATTCTGATAAGAACCAGTTATTTTGTTCAAAAGATATTGGCCTCATTTCTAAATTTCTTACTGTAGTTTACAAGTTGGTCTTTTTATTTCACGAATTTATTGTACAATTTTGTTTCATATACGAGTAATATATCTGTATTGTTTACAACAAATCAATATATACAATTAATAACATCTACAATTTGTCTACACATTCAGTAGGAATACATGATCTATTCATCTTAATTAAAATTAAATGTCGTATAAAAAGCATCTACTTGTATTATTATTCTATATACATTAAATATCTAATATCAATTCATATACAGCTACAATTCATCTATTCATTTTACTTAGTACACAATTGGCAGTTCTTGGAAGTGGATATTCTGACCATATGAAAGCTGTAAAGTGTCTTCTACATTTGTCTATCTTCAACAGTTTTCAACTTTTGTATGAATGGCCAATAAACTTTACCCACCAAGCGCAGGAGCATGCTTGTTCCTATCCACGCTAATAGTCGTTGTTTTTCGTTTATGGACTTTTGAAATTTATGTTATCAATATAGCAGGCCTCACATGGTGGTCCTATTACTTTGAAGCACTTTGAAAATGCTTCCCTGTTCTACCTCCTTATCTTTTATTATTAATATTTAAATAGAAACCAATTAAAAAGAAGGTAACACACAGATAGACAAAGGAATAAATTGTTTTTATGTTTCGACCATAGTAGTCATCAGGATGTGAAGAGTCCCACAAGAAGGTAGAGCGGTGTCTGAAGCTGTTGAGTCACCTCTCTGCCTTCCTGCTGGACTCTTCGCCTCCTGATGACGACGAATAAGAAGACACTGAGAAAAAAATAAATAAAATAAAAAGTAAATAAATAAAAAAGAAAAAATAATGCAATGGTGTCTGACCCCCCCCCCCCCCCCCAACCCTTCTATCTCTAACATCGAAACCCCCTCGCCTAATCCAGAGATGTCCTTTTAACCTCAGTTGTTTATTCTCACACAGAAACTTAACCTCAGCGAGTGATACTCGCGTGCTTAAGGGAGCTGAATTATGTGGACGCCGAGGTTGTCCCTCCTCTCACATCATTAACACTCCATCCCTTTGCACCTGTAGTCCGGACAACACTCATTCCTAATAGAGTTCCAGTAGCTCTACTAAAATTGTGTTTACTGTTTGGATTGTACCAAGTGTGATTCGTTCTGCAAAACTTTGGTATCTATCTATATTTGTGGCAGTTATTTTAAAGTGCATATCAATTGGCTTGTTATTTAAACTGTTATTATTAAATATTTAATTTGTTGGTCGATTCAGGTGGAGAGAACGCTTAAGTCACTCAATGGCTGTCACGAAGACTTGCTAGAGGCTCTCAGAGGAGTGGTCTCGCACCAAAGGCAAGCTACTTCGTCCTCAATGTCTTCGGAAGACCTTCTGCGAAGGTCGGTTGCTGCTGCTGCCCTAGAGCGGTCCTACTCTAGAGTCAACTCTCAAGAAAAGATGTGTGAACAAGGTAATTATTCTTCAAGTAGGATAAAGGTTGCAGTTCTGAAAGTACCAGTGACGTAGCAAGGGGGTAGGGGTCCATCCTGGGAAGTACGTGACAAGGGGTGGCATTTTGAGGAGATAAAATTAGAAAATAAATAAAATAATAAAAAACCAACAAAAAATCTGAAATTTTATTCCAAAATGAATGTTTAAGGTCGTAATTGTTGTTATCTTTTATTTAGGTAAGACTGCTTTTAAACGGATTTTCAACTGCAATATTTCCAAATTAAAAATAAATTTATTTTAAATTTCTCAAAACTAGTTACTTGATGGCGTTAAAAATTTATTATATTTATTTGTAAAGCTAGTTAATTTAATTGAACAATTTTACTTATGTTTTGAACTATACGTTTTTGTTTTGAAAAATCTTTGGTTTTCTTTGATGACAACTGTATATGTGTAATGTAATAAGATGTAAGTCTGGGACTAATGAAAGCAGTTTAAAATTAGATCCTTGATTGTAATTTTATAAAAATAAATATTTTCAGGGCCTTTTGGAGTTTTGAATGTTAACAGATTATCAAAACGGTTTGACAAATCTTACGACCACCCCGGGTGGCAAAAATAGTTGCTACGCCACTGAAAAGATATTCTAAATATAAGCTCAATCACTTTCTTAAATTTTTAAAGTGTATGCTTTGCAAGGCAGTGAAATTTTACACTGTTCCTTACAGTGCAAGGAACAGCTGAATGAATCTACTGAGACCTAAGGGGTTCAACAAATAAATCCCTTTTCATTACACGTGCCTCATTATATTTTAAACAATTACATTTATTGTACTAAATGTTTACCAGAAAAAAATAAAATCAAATTTTTAAAAGTAACTAGAACATGTTTTAATAAATAAAGTTTAAATAAAATAAAAAAATAAATTTATTTTTTCTAATACATAAAAAAATTTCAACTTACATATATATAATATATTAACAGTATTAAAGAAGAGTAAACGCTTAATAAACTCTATCACTTAATTATAATTATTTGGTTTGGTTGGGAAAGTTGGTACGTGTGCTTCATTTATTATTTGTCACCCGTGTTAGCAAGGGCAAATCACATTATCGGGTTAATTCTAAATCCACATCCCTTCATTCTGACTACCTTTTCCCCGGATTTCCTAAATAAGAACTTCTTCTTAGGCAGGATATACAAAATTTTGTTATAAAGATATTAAACTAAATCAACAAAGATAAATTGATTAAAGTGATTTAAGACTAAAACAAACATACTTTAAATAAAGGAAACAAAGCAAGTAGTAAGTCAAAGCTCTAGGAGAGTTTGTCTGAAATATTTCGTCTAAAATACAATTTGTCTAAAGTACAGTTTGTCTAAAAATTGACAGCAATGAGAAATATATTAAGACTGAGAATTTTGTCTAAAAATTGACAGTTAGCAATGAGAAATGTATTAAGACTGAGAATTTGGTAGATATATGTATAATAAAGTACAATTCGGTTTCCATTCAAAATTTATATAAATAAATTTTATATCTTTATTATTTTTATTTTAAATTTAAATTTTTATTTTTTTTTTTAGTTTGAATTATATTTAAACAAATTGTAATTTAATTTAAATATTTTTTGATTAAAATTTAATTTAAATTATATTTTATAAACAAATTAAAATTTTATTAAAAAATTCTGGATTTATAAACAGTACAAAAGCTTCATTAAAGCATTCTTAATTTGTCAACATAATTACAGCTTTAATAAAACGTACAATCTGCAAAGAACGATTTCTTTTGTAGTTGGAAAGAAAGGTTATGGGAAATCCACCGGATGTAATTAATGTTATTATCGAAAGCCTGAACAAGTGGTTATTGAATAATAGATCATTTAAAATACATAATATGATTCATAAGATCTGTGTACATACCCTTCATTATATATTATACTCATATACATAAATAAGATATGCATATATATTAATAGGTATCAAAATTAACCAATTTGGTTTATATAAAGAATAAGATACCAAAGTTAGCAGATATCTGTTTCTCAACAAGTTTCTCAATTTTTCTAAATAACACTCTCATTAATTCGTCTACACAATAAAGTACATCTTCTGTAGTCGACATGTTTCAAATGATCAACATTCATTTTCAGGACGTTATTGAACAATATATATATATATAGTCCAATGTAGAAAAAGAAAAATACAGAAATTAAAAGCACACACTTACAGTCTCTAATTTTCGGTTTGAACCGTCTTCAGGAGAGATAAGAGAGGGAAACCAAGCGCACTGGTTCAGAGACGTTTGGAGACCTAAGACTCCACCCAACGTAAGTTGAGCTGCGTAGAGGCCATACCAACGTATAATGCCTCACACTGGGTGCATTCCAAACGGTAAACGCAATTAACTGAGCTACATGAGGTGTGGGGAGGACAAGGGTAGTTAATCTTGCTATGGGGGGGATGATTTCAAACCACATATATAAAATGGGAAAACAAGACTAAGATCTTTCAACAAGTGGTCAAAAACCCAACTGAGTTAAAACTCAGTGGACGAAGACTGCTTGAACCGTTGAAAGATCTTAATCTTGTTTTCCCATTTCATATTGTGATTTGATCATATCACGTGTTTATGTGAAATCTTTATATATATATATATATATATATATATATATATATATATATATATATATAGAGAGAGAGAGAGAGAGAGAGAGAGAGAGAGAGAGAAATCATAATTAAACAGTTGATGCAATCAATGAAGTCCAAACCACAAGGAAAAACAAAAACAAAAGAAATAAATGCTCTAAGACCTTTCACTTTATGTCATCAGAGAGTAAACAATGCCTTCTTTTTTCTTACTTTGTTTGCTCTCTGATGACTATTTTCTTTTTCTTTGTGGTTTGGACTTCATATATATGTCTATGTATATAAATCTCCTTTCCTACACGGGCGTGTTCGATTATCGACTATCAGGAGTGCTGATTCTTGCTAAGTAGAACGTTATGATAATTTTCTTGGCACCAGAGTGGAATGTTATTTCTCCCAAGAACAGTCATAAGATTAGAACCAAATGACGTCCCTTCTACTAACGATACCAACAGATCTCTAACAACTAACAATAATAGCTTCCATTTCTTAATGGAATATATATACATATATAAATGTAAACAGTAAAACAATTCGAAAGGACAACAAACGTTTCACGGTGAATTACAAACACAGAACTAAGAAACAAACACAGTCTCAATGGAAAATTAGAGACAGTAAGTGTGTTTGTTCCTTAGTTCTGTGTTTGTAATTCACCGTGAAACGTTTATATATATATATATATATTGTCTTCAGCTCTAAATTTGGTTAAATATATAATAATATTAGCAAACAATGATTAGAATTTAAAAAAAAAATAGATAAAAATAGAAGCATCTAAGTTGAAAGTAGAATTGAGGTTGCTTGTAGGATTTGTATAAGTCCGAATAAGATTTGTACTTACCTGATAAAGTGTTAAAATGAAATAAGTTGTGGCCTAGTGGATAGTTTAATTTGGAATGTGATTTTCAGCTGACCTTGCCCACAGCATGATGGACAAGACATCTCCCTCGATTCACCATCATCTTAGAGCAAGACAAGGCAGCAACCACAGATCTGATAGCCAAGGTAAACTCACTCTCTCTTAAACCATCCCACTGTAAAATAGTCCTTAAAAAAGGAAAAAAATGTTGGTCACCTCATTCCTACAGTTACATTTGTAAACTTTCACTCAAAAGGGGAAACACCCCCTTCTGAGGCATATGTGCCTCTATCATGATGAACACTAAGTATTCGAAACACTTAGCAAAATAAAATAAATTATTAACATAATAGCTATCCGGACAGACGCTGTACATATATATTCAATACAAACAGGAATAAAAACTAAAATAAAAAAACTTGATTGGCCTACACTTAACTTTATTATAAGTAAACACAATGTCAAATTTATTAACAACCAACTGATATTTTGTTTGATTAGTCCAGGCGTGGGGAACGTGCGGCCTTAAGACCGCAAGTAGACTTTGAATTATGAAGGAAGGCCATCTGCGGTTTGTTGAGAAAAATGTTTCAAAATGTAAAGAATTACAATTCTAGTAATAAAGGCAAAAAAATCTGGCATTTAGGAAGTTGAAAAGTCTAAACTTTTAGAAAATCATTTTCCTGACTCAAAAAAGGTAATAAACGAAGACAATGAGGACAGTGGTGAGTCTTTTCAAAGATGAGGAACAGTTTTAGAAGCACTGATCGAGTAATATAATAATAGATTCAAGAAGTTTACAATATAGCTATTATATAAAAATGTGCTTATCCATTCGCGATGGCCTTTTGGAGAACTGGATTATGCTAAAGTGGGCTTTACTCCAAGAAAGGTTCCCCGCCCCTTCATTAGTCCCCACCCGGGATCGGTTTAAACAATAAAAAAAATAATATTGACTAAAAATAATTATTAATTTATTTATTTGTTCTGATTTATTTCTGTGTAAACACCCTGCAGACTTGTTTGTTTCTATAATAATGTTTTAATGAAACATCATGTTTTTACAGAGGATGACGAAGAAGATGAAGTGCCCCCCTGTGGACCAATCAGGATAAGAAATCTGGAAGATTTGATCCGGCAGCTAGAGCACAAGACGACCCGGCATATGTCTCCCTCGGGCTCGGAGGACATAAGAATGTCGGAAACAGAGGCTGACCGTCACTACAACCGCCTTGACCCCCAGCCAGGGTAACGACCTTTCCTCTTGTTTAGCTTTGCTTGTCCATCGCAGACACTCGTCATCGCCAGCAGAACAGTTCACATTGATTATAATCAATACTAGCTCATCCACCCGGCGTTGCCCGGGAAACGATTCCATTTCAACTCTAACAACAAATTACATATAACGAAAACAAATGAAATTGTCTATAGTTCCGATACACATAAGTCTTTTAAGAATCACAGAATGTAAATTATAGAGTACGCAAAAAAAGATATAAAATAAAACTTATAATAAATTTACACAATTTTGTTTTTCAAAATTAAAACAAAGGTACAAGAAAGTTTATTATCATCAAAAATAAAATTACATCATTAACTTTCTCGAAGAAATTTAAAGAAGTTTCCGTTATAAAATATCCTTTAACTTCTTCCAGCAATTGAAAGAGAAACATGTTAGGGGGAGCTTTCCTCCTAGGATCCCTAATTTAGAACCATTTTCTATAGTAGATCCCGAAAAACGACACTGATCAAAATCAAAATACTGTAGTTAGTTCCTCTGAAAAAAGTTTTATAAGGTCCATATCTCTAGTTTTTTTCTGTAGCGGTGAGACAAACTTTGTATTATATATATATATATGATCAAACCACAATAAGAAGTGGGAAAACAAGACTAAGATCTTTCAACCGTAACAAGCGGTCTTCGTCAGAGTCAAAAACCCAACAGTTGGGTTTTTGACTCTGACGAAGACCGCTTGTTACGGTTGAAAGATCTTAGTCTTGTTTTCCCATTTCTTATTGTGGTTTGATCATTGATTGTTATTTCACGTGTTTGTGAAATCCTTTTTATATATATATATATATATATATATAAAAATTTAAATTACACAAAGCACGACACAGAAAAGAGAATACAAAGAAAACTTACAGAATTCAATATATATATATATATTCAATATATATATATGATCAAACCACAATAAGAAGTGGGAAAACAAGACTAAGATCTTTCAACCGTAACAAGCGGTCTTCGTCAGAGTCAAAAACCCAACAGTTGGGTTTTCAATATTCAATTGGGTTTTTCAATATATTCAATATATATATATATATATATATATATATATATATGTAAGATAACATAAACTGAGAAACAAATAAGTCTATTCTTAAATCTATTGACTAATCTCAAAAAACCCTTTCGATATTCTCCATCAATTCATTAGCATCTTATTAGTTTCTAAGTAAATAAATTAATATCGTTATAGTGGCAGAGAGATTGTTAGTAGTTATAAGTAAAATAATCCATTTTTTTTTCTTGCCGGACCAATTTCAAAAACTTGTCTATCTTCCAGACTAAAACAGAAAGTTTATTATCTATTAAATTTACTAACCCCTCCCCTCCACTCTCCAGTTTAACAATATTACTTGCCAATTATACTATATCTTATCATTTATTGAATGTTTAGACGCAAAGTTAACTCAATTATAAACCTGCTCGCCTCTGAACTGGTCGGTCCGGGATTCGATCTCCTCCTGGCTCTCGATTTATTCACATGAGAGGTGAATAAATCTGAGCACGTCGTCCTTCGGAGAGGATGTTAAGCCGTTGAACCCAAGCCTGTACGATGTCAAGTACATAGTTAAAGAACACTGCTCTAAATACAACTGAGTTAGGCAAAATTTAGTACTCCCAATATAGAGTCAATTTTCATTGTGTGGTGTCACAAAGGGCCCAATGTTTAGCCCATGTGTGTTCCCTTCGGACTGTCACTGCAAACTACAGCGTTACCTACTAAATGTTTATCTTTATTTATTTCATTTGAGTAATTTATCTTTCTTTTCATTTTGAAAATAAATTTTACTTCTTTATCTGTCTTTTGTATTTGTTTATTGCCAGGTTTTTATTTTTTGTTAATATATAGCAAAGTATATCAATGGACTAAATAAGCCAGAATTTTCGTTTATTTGTTTAATAGGATGTTATAAAATTAATAAACTCGCAAGGATTTATAAAAAAGAAATATTTAAAAATTTAACATTTGACAAAACCAATAAGAGTAAGGAAAACATTTATTTGGTTTATCGGAGATAACAGAGGATATAAATAACTAATTGTTTGATGTTTCTCTTTCCTTATAAGTAGCTTTATTGTAGATACCCGTAGTTATTTGTAATAGTTTTCATAACTATTGTTTTGAAATGAATCTATTGTCTCGACTGAATAAAGACGTTACGATATAGTTACATGGGAATAAAATAGATATTTATCCACCTAGGTCTATTATTTTCCGAGTGTTTTAGTTGATTACTGAGGCAAAGCCAAAGAAATGAAGGCTAATAAATCCCGAGAAGTAGCTTGATAAGAAAATAAAATTGCCTGATTCTACTAGGGAATAGAAAAAAAGTCTTTAAAAAGACAGGCGTAATCCTGAAGAAGAAATGAGGAGTTTGGGATCGACTTGTGAACACCAACTCAAGATTGAGAACCCTAAGGCAGCAGCTAAAGCTGCTGTTATACTACCACATAAGGGTTAAAACAGCACTCGAACGATCGGACTTTTGACCTACGGAGACGGTTCAAGTTGTGCCTTTCTTAGTTCACGCCATGAGGGAAGAACGACCCAGGCATGTTAAGCCCCCCCACCACGACAAGGTGAAGGCACATCGGGGGGGGTTAAGCCGTCGGTACCGAGAATGTACGATGTCAGGAACTCGTTAAAGAGTATCCCTAATCCAAATACAACTGAGTTAAGCGAAATTTTAGGACTCCCAATGTAGAATATATATATATATATAAAGATTTCACATAAACACGTGAAATAACAATCAATGATCAAACCACAATAAGAAATGGGAAAACAAGACTAAGATCTTTCAACCGTAACAAGCGGTCTTCGTCAGAGTCAAAAACCCAACTTTTCTTATTGTGGTTTATATATATATATATATATATATATATATATATATATATATATATATATATATATGATCAAACCACAATAAGAAATGGGAAAACAAGACTAAGATGTTTCAACTGTAACAAGCGTCGGAGTGAAAAACCCAACAAAAACCCAGTTGGGTTTTTGACTCTGACGAAGACCGCTTGTTACGGTTGAAAGATCTTAGTCTTGTTTTCCCATTTCTTATTATGGTTTGATCATTGATTGTTATTTCACGTGTTTATGTGAAATCTTTGTATATATGTATATATATATATATATATATATATATATATATATATATTATGTGGTATCACAAAGGGACAATGTTTGGCCTATGTGTGTTCTCTCATATGACAGCCACTATAACCTAACCTAACCCAACCCATAGCTTAGTAAAGCGACATGGAGTGTTCAAGGAGTCATAGGACACTAAGGGACATACAGTAAATATGTGAATAAGGAAGGAAGCCGATTAAAGCCTGCAGGTCTGCTTATATAAAATTTGGTATTTCTTTTAGTCATTCTAATTATGAGTGTTTTCCCAAGATGGTATCAGATACTATTGAAATGGTAACTGATGTACAACTTCTTAACTCTCCATTCGTCCTGGAAGACGGACAAGTACGGAAATTGGTCAGGTAAAGGACACTGTTTGATAAATATAATATATTACTTAAAGGGTATCTTCCAAAAAATTGAAAAATAATACTAAATTCTTGCTATCTAAGTATTTTTATTATTTTTCGTAACAGAAGGCATTAGTTAGGTTGGAATTTTCTGATACAGTAGTGACGAACGGAAGATATATTTGAAAATAGCGATACAGAATATTTCTATAATGAGAGCACATCTTGAATAAACATGAATTTCAACAATAAAATCAATTTCTTCATTACTACAGTAAATTAAATTTTGTTCGTTTTCAAATATAAAAATTAAATATAATCCTCAAAGTTAGACAAAATACACGAATGTAACATTTCTGCTTTAGAAGAGAGATTTTGTAAATATTACTATGACTTAAGAAGGGACATAGCTAACAAAATCAACAGGGAGACATTTATTGAAATTATATCAAAGTTATAAAAATGAAATATTTAATTTAGTAAGCATTTTAAATTTAAATTGGTTAATTTGATTTTAAATTTTCAAGTTTTGTAATTATATTAGTGAAAATCAATATTCACTCTTGATATTGATTTGATTGTAAATCGCCTCAGGAGACAAAGATCTTGTCTATGTATACTTTTTTTAAATAATATTTAATTAACATAACTAATGTTAATATTACATAATGAAATATTAACATTAAATAATACACCTATATTAAATATTATAGCGTATTATTTAACGAGGATTCGGTCCAAGTTCATAAATGAAACTCTTGTTGTCGATGTTTCGATTTTATTTTAAAACATTTTTCATATGCCTCCAAAGAAAGAATAATAAAAAACCACATATCAACATCCAACATATAAGCAATATGGAAATGGATTGTTACAACAAATGAATATTATAAGCAGAAGTATTTCAGAGATAAATAAAATAATATAACTTACAGAAGTATGAATCTTTTTAAATAAGATGAATAAGAATTTTTTTTTAAATTTTTGAATAAAAATAAATTTGAATAAGAAAATTAAATTTACATTATTTAAATGAACTAGTCAAAACCTTCGACTAGACTAATTAGATAATACTGCAAGTAACTTCAACACTGTTCTCCCAAAGGAACTAAAGCACATACATCAAATTTCACTTAAACTCAGCTTATTACAAGAAAACTGTGACATTAATTTTTGTTTTTATAATTTTATATACAAACGACACAAACAAGAACTAACGAAATCAAAACTCTGCTAAAACTCAGCATAACACTCTATAATAAATATTACTTTAATGATTAATATCCCTTCTTTGATTAATCAAACTTAGATCCTTTTTAATATATAACATTTTTAATCTTACTTCTGTAAGTTATATTATTTTATTTATGTTTCAAATACTTCTGATGTAATGTTCATATGTTGTAACAATCCATTTTCATAATGTTTATATGTTGGATGTTGATATGTGATTTCTTACTATCCTTTGTAGGGCTATGAAATCCTAGAACATTGACCGAATCCTAATTAAATAATAAACCTATTCTGTCAAACGGTTGATATATAATTGAATTGTTATAAATATTAACATGATATGTCATTAGCATAGCTTTATAAACATATTAATGATTAATGCTTTATTGCATGAATCCGCATTAAATAATAATCTTTTGTTTTAATACAAATATTCGATGACATTTCCAATGTAATATTTAAAAGTACCTTAATGTTTGATATTTACGCTGAAATATGTTGAGTTGTAATATTTTGAGTAGTAATAATAGGTGAATTTTCAGAACGCACAGACAAGCCTTGTGATCAAGGCATTCCTATGCCCCTGAAAGGTAACGAATCGCCTTTCAGTTTATTTTTACTCAATTTTAACGTCTTTGGTTTTTTCCTCTTTTTTTTTTACATTTCTACTTTTTCATCACATTTCATTGTAAATTAAACCTAAATAATGACACGCACCACTTAGTGCTGAATCATTCCCTCAGTGGCCCACTTGGCATGAAGTAGTTCTCTTTTATTATTCATGTTGTTTAAATCTCTTTATTCTACTCCCTCTTTATTCGAATTAATTATTTTTATCTATCTGTGTAGCTGTAGAAAAGTAACCAATTTTGAACTTTATCGTATAATAATTGATGAAAGATGATAAATCATATTGTGACAAACATGAAACAAAAGCCATGACGGAGACGTTTTGAAAACAATATAATTAAGTTTATTTAATCAAATGTTTGTTTGTAATATTAATGTGTAAAAACTAATACTTAAGAATATCAAATTTTCTATTTAACTGAGCAGGCGCGGGGTTACACTGCTGGTTTTAGATGTGTCTGCATCGGCATAGATGTCTAATTCAATCTTTTTCTAAGGACTATTGAGTCCAAAAGTTTGAGATTTTACCTGTTCGTCTTTTCTTACTAACAGTTAAGAAAATTAATATATGGTACATCAGTTACTAATTATAAAAAAAATACTAGATCAACTCTTGGTAAAAGACTGACCGAAGTCTCTTGAATATTTCTAAGTAATCAATGAGATTTTATATTCACCTCCTCTCGACCTTCTCTTCTCCAATCGTTCATTCATTACTTTTTCAGTTTTTTTTTTAATTTTCCTAAAGAGCTGTTTAGCTTACTAAAACATTTTGAACATGTGCACACTTGAAGGAAGATATTAATCCCACAAAGGCTGGTCTGTACTTTGTAACATGTAGGTATTATAAGTCATACATCTTTATGTTTTTAAACATGCCTGGTCAGTTACCAGCCAGGAGTTTGAAAGTTTATGGTAAATTGTGTTTAGTGAATCTATTTCAAAATTTTAAATAAAAAAAAAGTCGATGGTCTTACAACTGAAACATTTTGATATTCACTTGCTTGTGAAGTGGACTTTTACGCACAAGTTTTAAATTAGATTTAAAATATATATATATATATATATATATATATATATATATATATATTCAGAAAACTATAAAAAAATTTACCTGAATGAGTTTAAATATGCTAAAAAAATGAAGAAATAACGAGTCGCTGTACTTTGGTTTTACAATATCCTTCCTAACCACTTTCTTCAACTTTTCTTCATGTTTGAGTTCAGGAATATTTAGTAATCTATATTTGCGAGTGATATAATATGCCATTGAATAATAATCAACTGTACAAGTCCATCAAAAATAATGTGATAATCTGATGACAAGGGCTAGATAATCTGATGGCGAGAGTTAGATAATCTGATGGCGGGGACTAGTTAATATGATAACGGGGACTAGTTAATCTGATGACGAGAGTTAGATAATCTGATGGCAAGGACTAGATAATCTGATGGCGAGAGTTAGATAATCTGATGGCGAGGACTAGTTAATATGATAACGGGGACTAGTTAATCTGATGACGAGAGTTAGATAATCTGATGACAAGGGCTAGATAATCTGATGGCGAGAGTTAGATAATCTGATGGCAAGGACTAGTTAATATGATAACGGGGACTAGTTAATCTGATGACGAGAGTTAGATAATCTGATGACAAGGCCTAAATAATTTGATCATTCCATTGGGACGACTACGTCCAGAGCTGAACTGTGAAACCTAAAATAGTGAAGTTTCTGATGAGGTAGATCTAGTGAAGAATCTTTTTCTAAAGGTTTCGACAAGTGCTTAAGTTGTTGCCAGCTGTCATATGCTTCTTTGCTGAGTGAAAGTAAATTTCTTCTTTAGGCGAGAGTTCTCCAGCCTTTCCCGGAAGTATGGCAATTTTTCATTTCAATAAATTACTTGTTAGTGTCAGCCGTTATGAGTCAGTATCTAATTTAGTTAGATTTCATTTCTAGCAGATATGTCAAATGATTCGTTGTGATAAGTCAATATAGATGATTCGTTGAAATACATGTAGATCCATTTTTTTTTATTTTAAGTCAAAAAATATAATCTGGTAGACAGTTTGTGCAATTCAAATATATTAGAAGAGGGACTTTAAGGGCATCAAGTGTTGCTTTTTTATTGAACACTTTTCTATAGGCTTCGCCTTTCTTTGTTCATCACGTGGAAAGTGTAGCTCTTGTTATTTGCACCATTATTATGGATAGGCAGCAATTCTGGTTTGATCCTCCATTATTCGAATTCTAAATTTTGTTTTACTCAAGTTACAAAACGAATTTACCTTACCAAGTTACGCCTTATTTTGATTAGAAAAGGAATGTTTACTGAGGTCATAAGTACATGCTCGGATCCGATATCATCTTCGAGTGACATCATCATGATATTTTGGAGAAACAGAAATAATTTTCTTTTATTAAAAAGAAAAAAATATATATATTCTGGGTTAGCTCCAAATTCTAAACTATCACTGCATTATTTTCTATATATTGCAAAATTTATGGAAAGTAAATGATCTTGGCATCTCATCAAAATATATGTAAACCCCATCATTGCCATAATGTAGGTACGTAATAGGCAAGAAAAATTATTCCCTCTTTACATTGATTTTTACCGAGTATTCCATGCTTTGCAACTTCAACAAATCAAAACTAACTAACAAATGAATAAAAACAGCCAACCAAACATATAGCTAAATTTTATTCAGTCCTTCAAAAAAATAAACATCAATTTCAATTACAAGCTTCAACATCAAATGTAATATTATCTTTTAATTTTATTCAGTAGATGATATTTAATTAATTGGTGTAAACTTATTCAAAAGTTTTTCTTAACTTTAATAATATTCCAGTTCAGACTGTTAATTTTTTTTTTCCTTCTCTTAAAGTGATATATTAGCAGCAATTAACATCCCAAATGAAGTGAATTGCATAATTAATTACTTTAATTAATGTAATTTGTTTACTTAAAGATACTTTTTTTTTTACTTTCTTCTCTTTTTATTCATTATAATTAGTGATATTCGGTCTAATGGTTCTTATTGATTTTTACGTTACTATCAGCTATTATGTTTTTTTATCTATATAAAATAAAAGAAAGGTTTTGCCTGCACATTGCTTAGAACTAAAGTTGCACATTACAAGTTATCTTTATGTTTTATACATTACAGAAACCGAATCTAACCTTAGAAAATGTCTGTCTGTTTGTTTGTTTGTCCAAAAATGTTTTTTTTTTTTAAGTAAACTCAGCCACCACAAGGCATAGAAAACTGAAACTTTGACAGTAGATTTGTGTATGATTTAACTTAAAAGCGAAGATTTCAATGGATTGGAAATTCAACGTAGAAGAGAAGTTATGAACTTTCTAGCTGTGTTTGGCTAGCTACACAGATATATAGCTAAAATTAACATACAGTTATATACAGTTACAGTTACAGTTATATACAGTTATACAGATATACAGTGTCCGATAACGTAGCAATTAGGTATTAGTTGATTTTAATTTCGTTTGCGTTTATCATAATTTGCTCGCTTTGAAAAAGTGTGTCCTATCCACCCGCGTACTAAATAAGAAGTGTGTCCTATCCATCCGCGTACTAAATAAGAAGTGTGTCCTATCCACCCGCGTACTAAATAAGAAGTGTGTCCTATCCACCCTCGTACTAAATAAGAAGTGTGTCTTATCCACCCGCGTACTAAATAAGAAGTGTGTCCTATCCATCCGCGTACTAAATAAGAAGTGTGTCCTATCCACCCACGTACTAAATAAGAAGTGTGTCCTATCCACCCGCGTGCTACCATATTATTATATTTTTTATATAATAATATAGAACCCCGGACCTACCAGTTCAGAGGCGAATACGTTAACTTCTAATCTAATCGGGCCCCCTAAAGTATGTACTATTATTAAAAAAGAGTTAGATGTGGTTTGTGGTTTTCCTAATCTTTCTGTTTCTCTCTCTCTCTCTCTCTCTCTCTCTCTCTCTCTCTCTCTCTCTCTCTCTCTCTCTCTCTCTCTCTCCCTCTACCTCTGTCCATCTCTTCACTCTTTGCTTAGTTGTCAATCACCAAACAGAATTACGTCGTTCAAGCTCTACTTATTTAAGTTTGATTCTCCAGACTTGTCAATTATTTTAGGCCGCAACTGTGCAGATCCTGGCTGGTAAAGTAGACTCGCCAGAACAAATACCCGTGCCAATTTACAAATCACCCATACTTTATACTCCCAAATCAGCATTAAAAATGAAAGCCTATTTATTAAATATTATATTGCAAAACAAAAATGATAAATATTAAATATAATAAATCCAAATTCAGAAGAACCTCGCAGTACGATTTTAATTCGTATCCAGAACGAGCTTGTATTGGAAAGCCATTCTTCATATTGAAATTAATATAAAAATAAATCATCTGTTCCATCCCTAAAATGCCGGTTTTTAAGTTTATTTTTTTAACAGAAAAGGTTTAATTAGAAAAACTGAACAATTAATAATAAAAATGCATGTACGAAATAATCATGTTTTATTAATACACTAAACTTAAAACGTTGACTATCTAGACGTGAAGGAGACGGGTAACTCGTACAACAAATTTTAAGTCGTAGTTTCAAACAAAAATTCTTATGAATAGCTGCTCGAAAAAGCGAATTGCTCATACAATGAGGTGCTTGTACTGCGAGTTTCTACCTATGATAAAAATAGCAATATAACGAGTGCATGACTTGTAAACAAAGTCGAGTACAGAAAAGTCAGGTTACTATCGGTTTTAAGATCTCATCTAGAAAAACTTTGGAAAACTTCGATAATAAAAATCGTGTAAAAATAAAAAAAAAATTTTTTAACCAAAATAAATAAAACTGGATAGAAATTAGCCTTCTAGTCACCTGTTTACCAATGTCCAATACAACCCTTTCTATAAATTTATTGGCTTTCTTGTAAACATGTTTTATATAAATATTCAAAATGGGCATGCTAATGATTATTGCACAATATGGTGGAACATCGTACCATTTTTTTAATTGATCATTTAGTTTCCATGTAAAAGAATATTTTTGCGTAGTCTGTTATAATTAATTTATTCTTAGATATCTATTGTCAAAAGCTAATCAACTCATTATCCAAAAAATTTTACTGTTTTTTCGTAATTATATTAACTCTATTTTTTTTTTGTAATTACTATTTTTAAAGTTTTGATATGTTTTGAAATTTCATTACGATCATTTTAGTCTCAAATATTGTATATAATGACATCTTATCACACTCTGTTTACTCTTAGTTAATCCATATTAAATATTTCGAAAGTTTACTGTGATTAGAACTGATTCAGTGTGATTTTTTACTTTAAATACTATTTTAATCCATTTAGCAACCTAAAATTGTGGTTTGAAATATTTTTCCCTCAAGGATAATTCTATGGTTGGCTGCATGTGAAATAATATTTTCACCAAAAGAAACTACTAAACTAATCTTTCAAATTTCATCTCATTTATTTCGATTTGCATTTTTTATATATCTTTATAAAATTAGCTTTATATATTTGATATGTTCTTTTCTATAATATGTTTTTTTTTTTTATAGCACAATTATATACTGTATTTCCATGATAAAACATTTTTCAGGTTGTAAAATAAACACTTTCTTTTTATTTTCTTAGAGGCCAATACTGAATGATAAAAAATACAAGGTACTGATCAATGATTCGGTTGTTTTTTTTATTGAAAATAAAAAAAATGTCTATAATCAATGCACTTGAGATCTTGAGAATCTTAAAGATTGAAAAAATAACTGAATCTCGTCATTCAGTATCATAAATCATATTTCTCCATTATATTTGTTTTTTGTTTTTTTTTTTAAATTTCCCCTTCATTCATAAATAGTTCTGGGCCCTTTGCTTTAAAAATTCTACTTACCTACTACCCGCAAAATGTCTATTCCTCACAACAAATACACTTGAAATGTTATAAACAAATTCTCCTATAGTTTCATCAAAAATATTAATAATTCTATAAAATCTTTCCAAATATTTTTTTTCAAAACTGTAAATTTTTTTAAAATCTTACACTCCCTCAAAATTACTTTTCTGAATGTTTCCTTTTCACTTAGCAGTTATTGTTTACAGAGCCAGTTGAGAATACTGAGTGTGTAGTTTTTCGATATAGTTAATCTATTTTTGATGAAATATTTTAGTTAGATTCAATACCATTCATTTTAAAGACTTTTACTTAAGTTCTTTCTTATCTCCTAACACAGGCATTCTAAATTGGGGTGAAATTCACCCGGGGGGGGGGGGGGATTTTTGGTTTTTAGGGGGTGAATTGAAAGCCATAGTAAGTTTACAGAGTTACGAAGCAATTACAGGTTTTGGCCTTTTAATTATCAATTAAATAACTAATTTTACTTTTATTAAATGATATACGACTTCAAAAAGTAAAGACATTTTAGGTTAGGTTGCAGTGGTAGTCCCACAAGGGAACACACATAGGCCAATGCCCTTTGTGATACCACACAATGAACATTGATTCTACCGTGGGAGTCTTAAATTTTCCCTAACTCTAGCGTATTTAGAGTAGAAATCTTTAACGAGTACCTAACATAGTACAGACAGTTTAACAAAACTAACAGGCTCAGGACCGACAGTTTAACGTCCTTCTCCGAGGGACGACGTGCTCAGATTTATTCACCTTCCACGTAATAAATCGAGGATCAGTTGGGGATTGAACCCCGGTCCTATCAGTTCAGGAGCGAGTACATTAACCACTGAGCTAACCTGGCCCCCAAAAAGGAAAGACAATTTAAGAATATCGCGCACTCTGTACAATGTAATTTCTAAATTTTTTGTTGTTATGTTGTTACACTCGTCACAATCATATGTTCAAACTTTTGACTATTTAGCTTGTGTTGTTTTTATGTAAGAGGGTAGACGAGGTTAACAACGTTAGACGCGTGTTTGCGTGGTCGGAAATCTTTTGATGTTGAAAAAATAACTACCTTTGGAATTAAATACCTCTTATAAACATTTTTTTTATTCAAGTTGACTGGCCAACATTTTTTTAAACAAAAATGAATACAAACTCTCTGCTCCATTATTTTCAACACCATAAAATCGCAGTAAACTTAAAGTTATTTTATCAAAATTATAATTAGGAAAACGTTAATAAATTTTAATCTATTTATGGTATGATAGTTTTAAAAATGGATATGTAACTCCATAAATCAGGCCTGGGCAAACTGTGGTCCTTCGAGACGTTATTTGCGGCCCACTATCTGTTTTACATCGTGCGCAACTTTTTATGCGCAAGCCTGAAGACGGCAGGCAACAAAAGTATAATGCTGGGACGCTGATTGAATATTATAACTGCTTATATTGGGACAAATTTCGAATCATAAAATGTTTTGCTGCAAAAATGTTCCACATTTTTGACTCTACATAGATCTTTGAACAAAGCTTTTCATATATGGAAATAAACAAGAATAGAAAACAAATGTTCTATAATGAATCAAAGTTTGCAGGCAGTAATGAGGATTTAAAAAACCAACCTAACTCCTGACTTCAAAAGAATAGTTATAAACTGTGATAGGACACATTTGTTTCATTAAATAATAAAGTTAGATTTATATTTGTCACAATAAAGCCATATCAGATTTATTTTTTGAGTTGTTTTTATTAAATTAAATACTTTTATTACATTTTTCAAAGAGTAAATTTCATGTTATCAATGCTGCCCTTCAGCCAAAATACTTGCCATAAAGTATCTATAGTCAGATTTAGTGTTTACAATTTTGCAGAAGAAAGCAAAGCAAATATCTGGAATTTATTCCAGGAAAAGGATGCAACAAGATTCTGTTTCATCTTGTCTTTTTAGGAAAATGTATAATTGGTTAAAAAATTTTTTTATATTTTACTCAACTTTATATCTCTTCTAAAGGGATTAAGATAATAAAATGTCTTTATATTATTTAAAAAAAATCTGGAGTGGCCTACACTCTACTTTACTATACGTAACTTAATGTCAAATTTCTTGAGTATATAAAACATAACGTCTCATTTAAGCATAAGGTAAACATCTAAATGGGATATAATTATTAGCCTGTCATTCCTGAGGTAGTACAGATAGTGATTGAAGGACATATCAATTTATAAGCTTATTTTTGTACATCACAAATAATTTATTATTTGCAAATAATTTCATTAGTATAACTACAGCAGTAATAACATTTTTGAAAAACCAAAGTGAACATTTCTTGAAACGAAATAGTATCCTACAAGAGAACATGGCTATTGTTCAAATAGCCAGTAGATTTCTTACATCGTTTACTTGACATCCTTCTACATTGAATATTAATGTAAAATTTTCAAATTTGAAACAGTAAAATACTCTTTTTTTCTCTGAAAAACTTCTTAAACAGCGAAGAAAATGTTGTTTTAAGGTGATTTGTTAATTAAAGATGTACGATAATTACAGCTATTAATCTCAAAACGAATGATTTCAATTTTGAATTATCTTTTACATTTTTGGTTTTTAACAGAATTATTATACTGGGAATTTTATGGCTTCTTAGTATTTAATAAGATCATTTTCCTTCCCCTTTGTCAAATAACATATATACGAATTTTTTATTAATGAGTATTATCATTTACCTGCACAATATTATTCCTCTTACATCTCTTATAAGTCAATAATATATTTTCATTTTTCCATTAGAAACATCAATTTTATCTCAGTGGATTCGCTCAAAAAATTTCTAAGTCAATGTAAACAATGTAAAAAAATACAAAAAATTCGACAAGTATAGCAGGTGATCTCCTAGTCTAGAATAAACAAACAGTTTTTATATCGTTATTGCTCTTTCCCGTAATTGAAACTTTATGAATTTTTTTTTGTGAATTGCTAATTTTTTGTTCTATTTTTGATCAAATTTTCATTATTTTTTAACGAGCCGTTTAGCGTCAAAAAATCATTTTCTGTAAACACAAATCGTACTGTAACGCCCCTTTAGCGAATGTAATATTAGAAAAAAATATCTCAACTCATTCTCCATATAATGTTCTATTTATAGGCATAGTTTCATTCTTGTTTGTCAAACAGTATGGCTTGTATGGCTCTCACAAGGTTTGAGATTGAATTATAAGTCAAAATTTGTACATTTTATTGAAAAAAATATATTTTCTGTTGTTTTAAAATTCTGAATATATTTTTCGTTTGTTTCATTTGTAACCATAAAGATAATGTCAAAATTTCAAAACTGTAGGGTTATCAGTTTAGGAGAAATAAATGTTTTCTAAAAAACGGTTTTTGGCAAAAAAAGTGACTTTCCCATCAGGCATAATTCTTCCCAAACAATAGGGATCTTCGTCTTTATGGGGCCCATTTTTGTGTAAAATATCAACTTGTTCCATCAAAGATTCTGGACCGTAGCGTGGTAACAAGCAATGCTAACACACTCACCCACCCACCCACCCACCCACCCACACACACACAGACATCATCGTAAAAACGTCATAAAACGACTTCTAGGACCTCAAAACATGTAATTCCGTCAAAATCTCGAGATCGAATTTTTTCACGATCACTATACTTTACTTATAGTAAAGTAAAAATAACTAATAATGGAAAAACAAGCTTTTGAGGCCAAGAACACTTAAAAATAACTAATAATGGAAAATCAATGTTTTGAGGCCAAGAACGCTAAAAAATAACTAGAAATGGAAAATCAATCTTTTGAGGCCAAGAACGCTAAAAAATAACTAAAAATGGAAAATCAATATTTTGAGGCCCAGAACGCTAAAAAATAGCTAGAAATGAAAAATCAATCTTTTGAACTCAAGAACGCTAAAAAAAAGAGCATTTTTTAATTTTGAAAGCCAATCTGATAACTATGTTTCAAGTTTTTTCTTTTTTTTTTTTAGATATGTTAAGGTTTGGAGTTGCTAAGTTTGTGTTGAGCAGAGTTGTTGGTGTTGCAGGCGAGGCAGGCGCGAGAGCGACATGATCTTCGGAGGACGGTACAGGAATCGCAGTTCAGGGCCATACCTTCAAGAGGAGGAAGGCATATACGAGTCGGCTGACCAGGCCGCGCCCCCAGACACACCGGAGAGTGGCAGGTATCTGTCTAAAAACTTAACAAACTCTCAAACTAAATCCAATCAATTTTCAACCCCCATTTAAAAAAAAAAACTATTTTTGAACATCAACTTTGAAGAATAACATTATTGAACAGTGTTAGTATGTTTTAGTATGAATCATCTTTATTTTAATTTTTTTTTTAAGAAAAATCTATTGGTTAAAAAAAAAATGCTTACATTTCACTCAACATCCACACTGGAGTGATTTAGATAATAAAATATCATTTTATTATTGAAAAAAAAAATGGCAAATCAACCGTTTGAGGTAAAAAAGTAAAAAAAAAAGCGTTTTAAAATTTTAAATTTTTTGAAAAATTTAAAATAAACTTATTTCTTATTTGCAAATATTACAGTTCAAAATCCATTTAAAAACAGTATTTCAGAAATAAAATATAAAACCAATTACGACCGTAAAAACTCACTTTGGTATAAAATTTTAGATTTTTGTTACCTTTTTATTATTGTAGGGTAAAAATCTAATGAAATGGTCTCCACATATAAAACTTTTAATGATATAAACAACGCGTTTCGAACACGTAGTGTTCTTCTTCAGGCATTAACTAAGGGTGAGGGCCTCTGAATAAGACTGTCTTATTCAGAGGCCCTCACCCTTAGTTAATGCCTGAAGAAGAACACTACGTGTTCGAAACGCGTTGATTATATCATTAAAAGTTTTATATGTGGAGACCATTTCATTAGATTTTTACCCTACAATGAGTAAATACCACATAATAACAGATTGCACTACATTAGAACCTTTTTATTATTTTAATTTTTTTTTCTATTTTCACCCTCTCAAAATACCGCCCCCTGACACGTACCCCAGGTTGGACCCCCCCCCCCCGCCCTCACCTTGTTCACTGGTCAAACGTGTCATTCTGCTTTTACAATGAAACAAAACTGATTCTCAATTTAAAATCAATGCGGAAATTTGGCCAAATTATTTCCTATTTAAAATAAAATTTCTTTCACTTTGAGTAAAATCATAACTTTTATATTACTTATATATATATAAAAAAAAAAACAATTGTTTTAACTGAAGTCAAAAAAGAGAAAGATAAATGGGAAAACTGACAGTTACCTATATCTGAAGGACGTCATCCTGTAATATCAAAACCATATCTCAAGAGAATCCATAAAATGAAAAATGAAACAATATGCAAGTCCTAGAAATTAGATATGACTCTAAGTATATTGGATAAGTAGATTATTCTGATACAATGAAAACTACGGGTAGAAAAATATCAACACACATGGGAGAGGTAGATGTTAAATATTTCAAGGAGATATAGGTTTGCTACATAGATAATCATGCAACTTAAGAGCATGCCCAGTTTGTTTGTAATAATATGGTAGTATCAGTTAAGTTACTTTATAGCTACACCTTATCTATTTCATTTATTTAATTATGTTTAGATTTAAAGGATAATATTAATATTTTACTCTTTCTCAGAGTCAACACAATATGTTTACAAATATTATATTCGCAACTATTATATTCGCTCAAGAATGAGCATTACTTAATTAGTTTTAAAAGTTATTGCATCTAAATAAAGTGTTGACTCTTATAATTGTAATTAATTTGTAATTTATTCTTATTCTGTGAATTATGAATGCTCTCTGCTTCCATTTTGAACCTTCAGTAAACAGTTCAAAGACAAGATTTGATCTGATGATGTTTATCGCTAGTGTCTATGCCTCAAGTACTAAGGTTTGTTTGTTTTCCAATTGAAATACTTATAAGGCTTTCACCTTTTAGTGCTGTTCTAGGGGGCGGAAATTGTGGCTCATTTATTATTTGGCACCTATTTCTAGTAATGGGCGAGCCACATTACCAGTTGATTCTACATTAGGAGTTCTAAAATTTTCCTAACTCAAGTGTATTTTAGAGTAGGGATTTTTAACGAGTACCTGATATGGTAAAGGCTCGGGACCGACAGCTTAACGTCCTCTCCAAGGGACACGTGCTCAGATTGTTTCCACCTCCCGTGTGAATAAATCAAAGGACCAGGCGAGGATCGAACCTCGGACACACCAGTTCAGAGGCGAGTGCATTACCCAGAAAATATAGGAGCTTACATTTCATCCATATTTCTAGACAACTTCAGGGCAACATCAATACAAAATAAATTACAATAACATTAAGAAAGAAGATTTATTATTTTTATAGATATATATTAAAACATGGGTATTCTTCATTTTTTGAAATGAAATACAATATAAACAAGGTAATAATATATCAACGTCCAAACCACAATAAGAAATAAGAAAAATTTTCACATTTCTTATTGTGGTTTGTACGTTGATTGTTGTTTTACGTGTTTATTGTAAAATCTTGTAATAATTTACATCCATATAAATAATAGAACTTATTTTATATAGCTCTTAGGGGGTTCACAGATAGTAATATAGCTCTTAGGGGGTTCACAGATAGTAATATAGCACTTAGGGGGTTCACAGATAGTAATATAGCTCTTAGGGGGTTCACAGATAGTAATATAGCTCTTAGGCGGTTCAAAGATAGTTATATAGCACTTAGGGGGTTCACAGATAGTAATATAGCTCTTAGGGGGTTCACAGATAGTAATATAGCTCTTAGGGGGTTCAGAGATAGTAATTTAGCTCTTAGGGGGTTCACAGATAGTAATATAGCTCTTAGGGGGTTCACAGATAGTAATATAGCTCTTAGGGAGTTCAAAGATAGTAATGTAGCACTTAGGGGGTTCACAGATAGTAATATAGCTCTTAGGGGGTTCAAAGATAGTAATATAGCTCTTAGGGGGTTCACAGATAGTAATATAGCTCTTAGGGGGTTCAGAGATAGTAATATAGCACTTAGGGGGTTCACAGATAGTAATATATCTCTTAGGGAGTTCACAGATAGTAATATAGCACTTAGGGGGTTCACAGATATTAATATAGCTCTTAGGCGGTTCACAGATAGTAATATAGCTCTTAGGCGGTTCACAGATAGTAATATGGTATAGCTCTTAGGGAGTTCACAAGCAAACAAAGATTGATAACCCCCGGTTTGAATGATCGAATGAGGTTGTTTACTGGTTGGGCGAAATGGAAGCGAGAGCAGACTTAAGGACAGTTGTTGGACGCCCGATGGAATGAGATTGGATGACTGTGTTAGCGATGAATTGATTCAAGCTCCGGCAGTTCGTCGGGGGCTGGAAGCAGGCCTTGCGGGTAGCAGCCCTTTGGTGGACCGGCCGGGCGAAGCCGTCGCCGCTGCCAACACAGACCCTCCACCGCCGCCCTACCCCGAATACAACCACTGACCTACACCTGCCTCTTCCTCAACCACAACTACTACATTCCTCCCACTGCTGCCCGCCCCTATTACCGGAGATAAAGCAAAGACTGAACGACATCTGCAACACTCAGCCCCCGCTCTCATGGTAACCCTCCCGCAAGAGGTTATCATATCATAATGCCTTATAACAAAAAATTAAGTGGATTTTTTTTAATCCACATACCCTTATTTTATTTCTTTTGAATGCCATATTTCTAAACAAAAAAAAAAAACTTTGATTATTCACAAGCAAACAAATGAAATTTTGTATCCAATAACTAGCTCAACACCAAAATTCGCTTAATCAATAATTTTAGCATATTAATTTAAAATAAATCCTTTCATTAAATATTAACTTACTCGAGTAAATCTTCATCGATCATACATATGTGATATTCATACACTATATTCGCATACTCGAATTTGAATCATATTTCCACAAACAGTTTTCAAACATTGTCAAATCATCAGATCCTGAAAAGTTTTAGAACATGTCAAAAGTTATTTTGACCGCGTTTCTTATTTTTATTCAAAACAAACAACACTTTGCATATAAATGACATAAATAAATACCATTTACGTCTGAAAATATTATAACGAAAATTTGGATATCCTTAACAAGCCTTTTCATTACCATTAGAAAAATTACATTTGGTTTGTAAAAGAAAGCTAGAAAAAAAAGTCAGCAAAAAAATAAAAAATCAATTCTCTTATATATATTATTAAAAAAATTGGCACTCGGTCAGACTCCTAAGGTTTAAATCAGATTGCCATATGTGGTCTTTCTGTGACTAGTTAACTAAATCTGTGAAATCATTATATATATATATAGTTCAATGTACATGAAGAAACATAGAGAAATTAAAAACACACTCACAGTCTCTAATTTTCTGTTTGAACCGTCAAGAGAGATAAGAGAGGGAAACCAAGCGTACTGATCCAGAAATGGTTGGAGACCAACCTGTAGGAGAAAGGTTTCCCTCTGTCAGTTTTGAAACGAACCTTGGTTTTGGCGCACTTGCCAAGCGACCGATGGGTCTCTAACCATCGCTTCGCAAGTGCGCTTGGTTTCCCTTCTCTCCTGATGACAGCTAAACCGAAAATTAGATACTGTAAGTCTGTTTTTCTATTTACTGTACCGATAGTTTACTTTGAAATATATATATATGAAATGTACAACAATTTGACTAAGAACAAAAATTAGGTGAAACCTAAGTTAATAAGCGGAACATATAAGCACAAACAATTCTTCTGCTAAATTAAGTACTATATTAATGTGGTTTGCTCTGAGATTTTTTTTCTATTTTGTTAGCAGTGAAACTATTTATAATTTTAGTTTCCTTTTTAGTCGATATATTTTTACTGGTCACCAATCCATTTGATTATATCCTCGTAGGATGTCTCCCGGTTTTTGATCTTTGCCATCATCAAGAGCAGAGTTCTCTTGATATGGCAATGACATCCATCCTCATTAGAAGTAAAGTGAGCTCTTCCGAAGGCAAAGAAAGACTCTTTTCAGTTTCAGCTTGCACTCAAAGCGAGTTACTTCACACTCCTGATGACGACGAATACCGAAGTATTTTAGTGATTTCTAATGATTTTTCTTCTGTGCGTTTTCACGTTGTGATTTTATTGCATATCGTTTGTATATGTTGTTTAAACCACAATAAAGAATCCAGAAACTGTCGCTTAGAATTTGAATTTTAGTGTTTACTGTGAAATCTTATGTTATATATATATATATATATATATATATATATATATATATATATATATATATATATATATAAGTAAATGCAAATCAAGTTTTTCGGTCAGAATTCTTAACTCTCAAACATCAAACCTTTCCGTTTTATTTAAAACCTTCCTCAAGCCTATGTCTTACTTCTGGCCGAAGTAAGTTTATAGTTTATTGAAAAACGCTTGTTGTCCTTTGTGGATCGTTTTCCTGTTGATTATATATATATATATATATATATATATCACTCAAAATTCGAAAAAAAACAGGTCCAAATTGGACGCAAATCAGTTCAAAAACGAAGAAAAGCAACACAAAGAGAAAGAGACACACTTACAAACTCAAATTTTCGGATGATACGTCTTCATGAGAAAAGAGAATGGGCGACCAAGCAAGCCGGAAACACAACAGTAGGAAACCTGCCTTTTGTTTCGTTTCCTGCTGTTGTGTTTCCGGCTTGCTTGGTCATCCATTCTCTTTTCTCCTGAAGACGGATCATCCGAAAATTTGAGTTTGTAAGTGTGTCTCTTTCTCTGTGTGTTACTTTTCTTTGTTTTTGACCTGATTATATATATATATATATATATATATATATATATATTTAAATACAAAAACACTGATCTTGAGTTTAACAAGATATTAATCTTGTATTTCTGTAAAACACTGATTATAGCTGTAAACTAATCAAAATTCACATATATATTATTCTTTAATATATATTTTTTCCAGTGTCAGCTATAAAACTTAAAATGCTGTTAATTTCTTTTACTGCTTTGTGAATAATCAAAGTAACGATTCTTTTGTTATCTTCAAAACAATTAAATCTTGCTAGTTATCTAATTTAAATAGATGAAATAATTTATTTCTTTTTTTTTAAAAAAAAAAAAACTCTAGCCTAAGGGTGGTATTGAAGATAAAAAAAAACCAAAACCAAACCAAAAAGAAAAAAAGCTCAAATTTTGAGGACATTTTGAATGCGTATATGTGTGATGAAGCATTTTATGTGTGCGTTCTTCCCGGATTCCCATTAGGTTGACATCAAGTAATTAGTATATGATTTTTATTCAAAACAGCTTCGAACAAAAGCTGAAAATGGTTAAACTCATAAACTAAATGCTTAAAATCCCTATGTGTTCCACAGTGTATTTGAGCCAAATAATTAACTAGTTTTATTTAATTTTTTGGCCTAATGTTACTAAATCTTGTGTGAATATGTGAATGTTGTCTAAAAACTTTTTGTTTTTCTTATTTTCATTTCTAACATAGAAACATGCAAGAAATGCTCAGTTATTAATAAAGTAATGACTATTATAAATATGAGTATATATATATAATACATATATTATATAAGTGTACGATTTATGGACAAATGTAGTTTACTGTTTTAGGCGAAAAAAAAAAAGATATAATATGTTAAAATACAATAAAATGTGAAAACTGTGTGTTGGTACTGTGTGCCAAAAGTTATTTTATCTATTAGGTAAATTAAAAGACAATGTTAGATACCTACTGAATGATTAGGGCTCACGAAAACAAACAACCATTCTCGTTCTTGCGAGCAGAGGAAGTCTTATCAACGGCTCTGCTTCAAGATAGTATATTTAAAGTGTTATTTATGTTTAGTTTTTTATTTAAAAAAAAAATGTTGTTATCATATAGCAGATATCTGTTGCATGTCATTGGGAAACATTTTTTTACAAACTTAACAACTAAACGGTGTGTCTTTTATTAATGTTAGTCCATATTAAAAACAAAAAAAAAAACAGAAAAATTTTTGTAAAAAGCAATAAATCTAACGTAAATATAAAATTTTATCCACTCAGATGAAAATTGGTACATGTGTATAAAAGCACAATACATTTTCACATTTGATGTTTATTATTGTTGAATTTTGTGTATTAGTTTAAATAATGTTTCAAATTGAAATAATGTTAATAAAAAAAAAAATGAAATCAACTAACGATATTCTAAATCATACATTATTTAATAAGGTTTTAATGTGTTCTTTTATGAAGAAAAAAAACTTGTATTTTTTATGATGCGCAACTTAAAATCAAGAGATATTTGTTCGGGCTGGTTTTTGGTTTGTGATTCAAAAAAAAAACAAAAAAAAAGTAAAAAAATTAAAGTTTGCCTAGAAGTTAAAATAAAAGACGAAAACCGGTCTCGATCGTGAAAAGTAAAATGAATGTTAGAGCAACTGGAGATTGAAGAAGTTCAGTCAATTTAGAAGAAAAAAAAAATTCTAATTTGAATATCCTTGTTGTCCAAACTTTACAATTTTAAGCACTTTTTTTAGTTAAAATTTGTCTATCCTCCTTCATTCTTGCACTCTTCATCTTAAACAAGTTCATGTGTCGGTAGATTAGTCTTGAAAATCAAAAGTTTTTCAGTCAATGGGCTCAAAGCATCTACATTTTTTTAAATACTTCATTAAGAAAAAAAAAATTAAGTCAATATAAATTAATTTTTATTCCTAACTTCAACAAATTTATATCTTAACTAGTATTCTATACTAATACTGAACCTACTTAATAAGCTAGATCCTAGTTATGTATGTTCATCAGATTTCTGAATTTAAAATTACTGGAATAAAACAAAAAATTATAACTAATATAAAATAAATTTAAAAAAAAATTAAAATATGTTTATTACTTTCAATATTAAGTTTGAAGAAACAGTGATAAAACTAATTTAAACAATAGTTAAGTTTTTAAAAAAAAGGAAAATAATTATCGTTTCGGATGGTATAATTATATAGGTAATTGAAAATAATTAAATTCTAGATTCTATTCAAATTGTACAATGAAAATATTCAACACATCAGCGTTTGATAAACGAAATATGAATAACTGACATCTTTAAGAAAACAAAAATGTTATTAATATTCGAAAAAAAATATTTTCAAATAAATTGTTTTTAAGATCCTTAGAAATATAAAAGAAATCGTTCCTATATCAATATTTTCTATGTTCTAAATTAATTTTTCAAAGATTCTGACAGTAAGAAAATAAAAAAAAATTACAATTTATTTATTACAAATAGTAATGTAAAGTGTGTAGATGATTAAAAACTAATTTTCTTATGGTTTTTTTTTTGTTCTTACCAAAGAGGAAGGGTCTTGAAAGTGGCAACGTTATGTCGAAAATTGTTAACAATTCTGCAAAAAAGTTATTGTTGAGGTTTATAAAGAAAATAGTAAATAATTTATTTATAATTACAAAATTGAGTATTTTTTTTTCAAAATTATAATTGATACACAAGTGTTGAAAGTAGTTAACTTTAAAACAAAGTTTTACCATATCACAGGTAGGTTGATAAACTATGCGATAGAACTTCAGGAAAATGTACTAGATTCTTTTATTCTGAAGCTTAAAATCTTTATTACTTCTATAAAAAAAAAAAACTAAAATTAATCCTAACTTTATTAACTTGACAAAATTAAGGATAATATGGCTGATCGTCGAACTAATAGTTAGTTGTAGTAAATTCTTTTGACAGAGAAACTTATTTATAGATATACCGGCGAGTCAAGGGGTGTTCAACGTTTTTATAGCACGATCTCCTTTTAGATTTTTAACTGATTGATATTTTGTTTTAATTGTTATATAGCAAATAAATGCAATAAAGGTAAACTAATAAGTTGCTGCTCACAATGATACATTTAAAAAATAATTAAAATTAATATAGTTAAAAAGCAGTCATTTATCAAAATATAGAATACATAAGGAATTTATCTTTATTTGTAATGCCTTACAATTTACATCTCCATGACGTGCTATTAACATTGTACCAAATATTAATCATTAATTTACTTTCTTAATAATTCATGTTATATTTACGTCCTAGGAAAGATATTTTGACACATAACATGATGGAAAGTAATCCATGTTTTTTTTTAATGGTTACTTGTAAACTTTTTTTTACGTGTTCAAATATTATTTCATTGGCTGATTTAATTAATTATTATTTATGATTATGTATATTTCAAGGTTTACTCAAGTTTAGCGTATATCAAATAGTACAGGCTTTTTTTTTTGAAATTTCACTTATTTGTAAATTATATTGAAAATAATTTTAATTAAAAATATAATTTCTTCGATTATACTATCTGTAAATTAGTACTTGTGAATTAAATAATAACGAAATAATGGTATTACATGATACAATTACTAGTAACAGCATAGTTTTTGGTACTTCTTTTTGAAATTGTATAAAAAATTGAAACCAATAAAAGCTTTATAAAAATTCCTTTTAAGATTGAGTTGAACACCCTGATATAATATCCAATTAATTATAATGATTTTGATGTGTCATACAAACCAATTTTTTTTTTATAATTATACTATTAGTATTTTTTTTCTAATATGTTAAAAAATATTAAAATTCTTCTTTTTTTTTGTAGACATACTAAAATGTTTTAAGCTAATATCTGAATTTCTTAATGATGTAAATTTAAGTATAGGGAAAAGGAAATATATTTATTAGCGAAGTTTCTCTGAGGCCTCATTGACTGAAAATCTATGTTTTTTTTTTGTTTAAGTTTGATTAGGTTTCAATGGATTTATATACTGCTGCTCCGGAGCACAACACGAGTCATTCACTCCTAATCTTTAACCACACTTAGATTCTTTTTATTGTAAATATATTAGGTATTCTAAATTAAATTCCAATAGAATTCGACTGTTACTTTATTTTCTTTTATTTTTACTAGTTTACCTTTTTTGTTGTTATTTAAAAAAAAAAGAGAAGTAATTCTTATTGCTAACGATATTTGTTTGTTTTTTTTTTGTTGTTATAAAGTAGTTTGACTAAGTTTATTTTTAATGTGTTAAGTTGTTATCGAAGGCTTTAATTCTAATAATGTTATCTGGGAATGTTATTATAGTTAATGCTTTAGTTATAAGAAATTATTTATTAATGAGTTATTATTTTTTTATAAAAATTCCCTCAACGGATAATTTATAAACATAAGAATTGTACATAATGTATACAGAGAGATTAATACAAGAAAAATAAGGTACTGCAATAGAAAGTAATGCCATTGTATTCAATTTTACATTTGTAAAAGATGACAAAATAGTCATACACGGTTGATTATTTGTATGTATTATTATAATAATAATACATATATAAGACTTTGTAAAAAAGTTTTGTTCATCCACTTGCAGATATTTGTAAAGAAAATGGATCAGTTTTAATAAGAAAATATAGAGTAACATGACTGTTTTATTTACCCTAATGTTTTGATATTACCCAACAGAATTGTCACTCTTTGAGGAAAGAAAAGTGCCAGGCCAATATGTCTGTTTTAGGTGATTTTTTTTTAAACTGAATGAGGTTGGATGGTGTGTGGGAATAACTTCTGTAGGGTACTTCTGAGATTCCGGGGGAGGAATGGAAATCCACCCCCCGAGTCCACAAAATTTGAATCTTGCACCCAAACAATTATATGACAGCATCTTAATTTCATGTTTAAAACAATATACATGCTTATAAACAGGCTATTCTGTTAAAAAAAAAAACAACCAAGTCAAAACCTCACATTTAAAGGAAACAAATCTAGTGTACATTGTATACATGTACTAATGGGGACTGTGAAACCCAAAAACACTCATGCATTTGTATGACTACCACTTCCCTATCAAAAAGGCTCAACATGCACTTAATGGTCGGAGCACACAAAAAACATATGCAAGACAAACACAACGTTAAATTGACCGTAGAGATGCTGGTTACAAATACTAAAATAATAAAAAAAGGAAGTAACAAGCATAAACTGAGAGTTTTAGAGGCTGCATTAATTCAAAAACTAAAGCCGCCCCTAAATATTCAAGTCGAAAATAGTAGCCGAATTTTATAGCTCTTTAATTCACATCAAGGGCATCCAGAAACCCTTGCAGATAGTAACTCAGGTCGAGAGGGCGCTCACCCCACAGGTTTAACGATCAGCTTATCTTAAACTTGAAGAAAAACAACCCCTACTGTCTTCACTTTGCATATATAAATAAACCAGAAAATTCACCCAAGAAGTTATTCACGACCTGATGATGAATATTCATCATTCGAAACATGTCGACTATAGGAGATGTACTTTATTGTGTAGACGAAATAACGAGAGTGTTATTCAGAAAAATTGAGAAACCTGTTAAGAAACAGTTTGATAAGTTTGGTGTCATTATCAAAAATGTGTGTCAAAGAAGGACTTCTACCAAAATTTACAAATATATATATTAATGATTTATATATATATATTTAAAAATTAGGAAGATAATCTAACTTTACACAACAAAAATAGCAGAAAGCACTTCCTATAATCGACATTTCGAATAACATTCTGTCGTCAGAAGAAGACTAAAAGAGAAGCAGAGGAGACATAGCCAGAGTGGGCAGGCAGTACTCTTTTGAGGTTTACTGCCATAAAACTTTCAACCGGAGGCGATGCACTCGTGAAACTGAACGGTTCCATGAGCGAAACTACACACAATTAGAAGTAAAAACAATATCAGAAAATAATAACAAAATGACAAATTAGAACAGTAAATTAAATAATTCAAAAAATAAATTATAATTAATAAATAATACTAAAATAATAAATTAAAAATTGTCTATTTGGGCCCAGATTGTTTATTTAATGTGAACTCTCTGTCAAACGTAAACATTCAAAGGTAATGTTTACCATTACCAGTCTATGACTTAGCCTGTCATAGTACACGACCAGATGAAGTAATGATAAGATGGTTTAAGTTACGAAAAATTGACGGTGTTGAAGTGTTTGAGAAGTTAGTCCAAATGTGGTTTTTGAATTTGGTTCTGCTCTATGTTCTATGTAACTTACTTTCATACACATATCACAAGTTATACATATATATATTTAAACACTTTTTCGTTGGAAATACGATACCAACTTTTTCGTTGGGTCTCCAACCGTCTCTGAACCAGTGCGCTTGGTTTCCCTCTCTTATCTCTCCTGAAGACGGTTCAAACCAAAAATTAGAGACTGTAAGTGTGTTCTTTTGATTTCTCTATGTTTCTTTGTCTATATTGAACTATATTTGTCCGTTTTGGATCGTATTTCCAACGAAAAAGTGTTTATATATATATATATATATATATATATATGTGGTTTTTACGATAAATAATAACACTTGATGTAATAGATGAATTAATTTACCACAATGAAACTAATTTGGAAACAATGCTCTAAGGCCTTTCGACAACACATCGTCAGAGAGCAAGTGAACTAAAAAACAATAAATACTTGTTATCCCGGGTGATTGAAGTTAAGTAGGTGGACAGTGATATTATTTATACATACAATTATATTTATTAACACAAAAGCACTTAAATTATATCAACACAGGTGTTCAAACTGTTTTCCATCACAGTTTACACAACCCTGAAGGCTGCTTCTTACTTTTTTACTTCAATTTTATTCAGTAAAACTTCACTAAATTGCAGCCGCCTGTCTGAATCAGTCTAATAAGACATGAATTAGCCGTGGTCGATAACCTCTTAACCCAATAGATTTCAGGATTCGCATAACAGAGGTCCTGAAATTGTTAATAATTTATCTTATCATCTACCGTCCACCTACTTTTGGTCTACCCTGTATATACAAGATTTAACACAAGCACATGAAATAACAATCAATGACCAAACCACAATATGAAATGGGAAAAAAAGACTAAGATCTTTCAACCGTCACAAGCGGTCTTCGACAGAGTCAAAAACCCAACTGACTCAGTCACTCTTTTTTTCCCATTTCATATTGTGATTCGATCATATATTTATATATATATATATATACATATGATCAAACCACAATAAGAAAATGGGAAAACAAGACTAAGATCTTTCAACCGTAACAAGCGGTCTTCATCAGAGTCACAAACCCAACTGTCGGTTTTGTGACTCTGACGAAGACCGCTTGTTACGGTTGAAAGATCTTGGTCTTGTTTTCCCATTTTCTTATTGTGGTTTGATCATTGATTGTTATTTCACGTCTTTATGTGAAATCCTTTTATATATATATAGATTTAACAATAAGAACAACTTCTAACCACATTAAAAAACGATACATCCTAATTCTGAATTTCTTGCTGCGATTTAGGTGTTTATAAATATAATTAAAACTTCAAATACGAAAACAGACATACACTCTCGATCCCCGACCATTTTGACAAACACCTTTTTCAGGAGAAGTTATGAATGATAATCACGAATCTATTTTCCTGAGGGCTTCTTCATCTTGTTATATACACTATTTATATATGCTCGGTAATAAAAACGATCAGGCGACCTGGAGGAGTAGTTTCACTGTTTGTAATGTACCAGTTATGTGATTCACAAAGTTGTGAACTTCATTTGTGTATTCACAAACAGTGAAAGTGCTTGACCAGACCAACCTATTCGTCTTTATTACTGAGCGTATTTCGATAGTGTATTTATGCAAGAAAAACAAGATCTCAGGAAAATAGTATTAAATACTGTTGTAACTACTAATGAAGAGATCAAAATAGTGCTAGACATATACAGGTCTGTAATCACTAATCCAAACATCTATAATCCAGAACAATCAGTTATCCGGCATTCATTTTTGCCACTGGCCGCTAGAATTTGGTGCCGTTGTTTCCGACATAAACAAATCAGTTGATTGAAATACTGGCAAACTTTTTCTAAGTGATTTTTAAACTTTATTTTTTTAAAAATATATCATTACATCTCCTGTTATGGCTCAAGTGAATAAAAGAAATGACAAGGATAAACATAAATTATTGTCAATATCCGAAAAGGTTGAACTTTTCTATCCCGGGATGCTAAGCAGGCATCCTACCGAGAAGTTACTGTTTCTCACACATCGACCACAAGGTTCTATCCAACTTGGTTGAAAACTAACAGCCACTACGAGTCCAACCTCAGTTGGCGGGATAGAGAGAGTGAACCCCTCCCGCCGCCCGTAGTACCAACTTATTTTAAGAGTTTCGGATCGAACTCCGGACCAAAGGTCATACTGAACCTGCTCAGCTATAGGTAAGGTCAGTGGTATTTTTTTGCCCATGGTTCAAAGAACCCGTGGATATATATAAGCCAATGCAGCTTGTGGTAGAGCTGCATGGCCCCACTAGGGCGTAAACTACAGTTCATTAGGTAATTCTAACCAAACCTAACCCATCTTTTGATTACATGCTAATGTTCAGTGATAGTGTGTTGTGAATGCACTGGCCAGTTTATTATGGACATTAAAGTCAACACAGAGTAAGTTATTACGGAAATTGGAGGCAACAGCAAAAGGTTAGTCAGCTGCAAAATTTAATACAATTTATCTAAAAAATTTACTGCCTACTTACACTAACATATATATGGTTTCTTATTAAACATATATATTGTACACTATTTTTCTTCATTGATGTTTGATCCCGTCAATGAATAATACTCATAAAAGCACCTTCACCAACGTTTCATCTACATTTCTAGACATCTTTAGGACTGTATTAATACAAAAATTAATTACGATAACATGAACAAATAGGTTGCATTATTTACACAGATATACGTTATCACCTTGATTAACTCATTAGTTGTGCAATCCATATTTGTGTGATACTTACACATACTGGGGTATATGGATAAAACAAAGTCTCCATACACAAAAAAAAAGCCTTTTTATTCTACGCGTTTCGAACAATTCGTGTTCATCATCAGGTAAACTTCCAATGGAAGGAGTGGAGGGCCGAACAGTCTAACAACAGTAAACGTTAGATTGTTTGGTCCTCCATTACTTCCTTTGGAAGTTTACCTGACGATGAACACGAATTGTTAGAAACGCGTACAATAAAAAGACTTCTTTTTCTGTGTGGAGACTGTTTTATCCATTTAACCCAGTATTATTATCTTTGTATTTTTGATACAAAAATTGTATCAAAAATACTAGTCTAGAAATATTGACAAAATGTTGGCTTAAGTGTTTTTTTTTTAAGAATCATTTGACGCTGAATCAAACCTCGATAAAGTAAAATAGGAGATATATATATATATAAAACCAACTAGATGAAACGATTCTTCTAACTGAATGAACTAGAATTTTCAAAAGAACACACAGAAAATTATAGTTTATATATATATATATATATATATAAACTTTAACACATAGAAAAGAACACAGAAAGACACTACAGAGCTCACTTCAATATTTCGACATCCGTCGTCATCGGGAAGAAGTGCGAAGTACTCGCGTTGAGAAGCAAACTGCTACTGGCCTCCAGAGTAACTCGTGGAACCACCGCAATGCTCCCCCCCCCCCCCCCCCCCCAAAGCAGAGGAGAGGAAAAATAGAAATCCCCTCCAATATTTATTCATAAAACAAGATAACAAATACAATATGAAATAATAATGAAGACAAGAATAAGTATGTACATAAAATTAAAAAAGAAAAAGTATTAAAAAAAATAATAATAATTAACGGTAGAGGTTCAGACCAGGAGGAGAGCTAGGCCCCAACGAGGCATATGAATGCCTCTTCTGAAGTTCTAATGGTGACATGGGAATTAGACTCGAGGATTTGTTTGAGGATTTGTACCCTGAAACAATCATTGAAACGGAGTCATGGGAATTAGCATGGATAGCTAATATATATATATATATATATATATACACTTTTTTTCGTTGAAAATACGATCCAAAACGGACAAATATAGTTCAATATAAACAAAGAAACATAGAGAAATCAGAAGAACACACTTACAGTCTCTAATTTTCGGCTTGAACCGTCTTCAGGAGAGATAAGAGAGGGAACCAAGCGCACTGGATCAGAGACGGTTGGAGACCAACAGTGTGGCCGCATGCGCGCCCGTTCACAGAAAATAAGGTAGACAGGAATCAATTTATAATTGATTTATAATTTATAATTACAATAAATTAATGGAATATGAAAACAATAAATATATAAAGAAGAAAAAATTGAAAAAATAAGGGAAATTGATACAGAGAAATTGATACATAAACAAAAGTACTGACTAAGCTATGGTAAAATAAAATAAAACTAAGAATACAAATAATAATAACAAATGAAATAAATTATTAAAAAAAAAAAAAAAAAAAAAGTGTGAAAAGGCAAGGAACTTTTAGACATTAATTATATTATATTAGACATTAAGTATATATATATATATACACTTTAACACATAGAAAAGAACACAGAAAGACACTACAGAACTCACTTCGATATTTCGACATCCGTCGTCATCGGGAAGAAGTGCGAAGTACTCGCGTTGAGAAGCAAACTGCTACTGGCCACCAGAGTAACTCGTGGAACCACCGCAATGCTGCTCCACAGCGGAGGAGAGGAAACATAGAAATCCCTCCAATATTTATTTAGAAAACAAGATAAAAAATATATAAAAAATATATATATATATAAAATACGAAATAATAATAATAAAAAATAAATAATAATAATAAAATAAAAAATAATTAACGGTACAGGTTGAGACCAGGAGGAGAACGAGCCCCAAGGAGGCATATGAATGCCTCTTCGGAAGCTCTAAGGGTGACATGGGAATTAGACTCGGGGATTTGTTTGAGGATTTGTACCCTGAAACAATCATTGAAAGGGAGGTCATGGGAATTAGCATGGATAGCTATGGGTAGGTCTCTGCGCTGACCAACGGACGCCCTGTGATTGTTCATACGCAGGCTCAGCTTGGTTGAAGCCAAGCCAACGTAAAAAGCATCACATCGAGTACACTCCAAACGGTAAACGCAGTTACAGGAAGTGCAAGATGTATCAGAAGGAACAGGATAGGAGTTGTTACTGAGAGGGGAAGTAAAGTAAGGACTGGAGTTAATTAGGGGACAGGTTTGGCAGTTACGGTGTTCACATCGCTTCATCCCTCTGCTAGCACAGGGGCTGTTGGAAATATATATATATATATATATATAATCAACGATCAAACCACAATAAGAAATGGGAAAACAAGACTAAGATCTTTCAACCGTAACAAGCGGTCTTCGTCAGAGTCAAAAACCCAACTGAACACTAGATGCAGAAAACATCTGGTGAGGGGTTGAGAAGAGTGGGAGGGAAGAGTGGTATTTTAAAAGGGTGAAAGCACAGGAAAGGACTAATGTCCAGAAAGGGATGTTTGGGGAAACAAAGGAGTACAGTAAGAAAAAGTAAAAAAACTATCCGCTAGCTGTCAACCCTCTTTGAAGAGGCTATTGCCCTCGTGACGAAAGTATCAAGTTTGAAGAGACGTTACTAATGTTTATAATATTAGATCTATTAAATTTAATTAGAGACGATTCAATAATATTTCTTAACAAAATTGATTTTTCATAGGTAATAAATTTAGCTCCTGTCCAATCAATATGATGATTTTCATTTTTTATATGCAAGAATAAGGCACTACTGTTTTCCTGTCTACTTACGTTATATTGGTGTTGTTTTACACGTGTTTTTA
Source organism: Hermatobates lingyangjiaoensis (assembly GCA_026182355.1). Taxonomy (NCBI): domain Eukaryota; kingdom Metazoa; phylum Arthropoda; class Insecta; order Hemiptera; family Hermatobatidae; genus Hermatobates; species Hermatobates lingyangjiaoensis. The sequence goes on from JAPFBL010000054.1 coordinate 1,419,697, forward strand.
ATGATTTACCAGTTTGACCAATATAAATTTTATGGCAATTTTTGCACGGAATTTTATAAATACCAGCGGACTCCAATTCGCTTGGAGAGTTTTTTATTAACATATTACCCACGTTATTACGATTAGAAACACTATATTAAAATCAAGTTGTTTGGCTAATCTTGGAAGGGGGTCCAATGATTCGTGGTATGGCAAAACTATAGAATTTGATAATAAAAGGGGCTCTTTTGAAGTATTAGAGAAAGTTTTTTTTAGCACCCTTCAAAGCTAAATTGATATAAGAAGAGGGGTATTTTAATGAAAGGGCAATTGACTAATGTTATTAATCTCTTCATTAAGAAATTTGGGAGAGGAAACTTTAAGGCTCTCAAAAACATATTTCTAAAAACAGAAATTTTAACATTTTTTGGATGCGATGAATAAAAATGAACGTATGCAAGTACATTCGTAGGTTTTCGATATACACTAAAGCGTAACTCATTAGGTAACCAATGGATCAGGACATCTAAGAAGGGCAAATTACCACTATTTCTTCTTCCATTGTGAATTTGATTGTCGGCACTAATGAATTCAATTTTGTTAGGAAATCAACTTTATTTAAAGAATTGGGACAAATGCAAAGAATATCGTCAACATATCTATACCATTTAACATTTTTGGGCAAAATTGAGCTTAACATTTTACTCTCAAAAAACTCCATATATAAATTACTTAGGAGGGGGGATAAACAGTTACCCATAGCAAGACCAAATTTTTGTATATAATAATTATTTTCAAATTGAAAATGACAATCTACCACAAATAACTTAATTAACTCTATTATAGTGGTAGATGGAAGGGGAAGGGAATAATTAATTAATTCCTCTGGAGTAAGCTCAACAGATCAGTTACTGGTACATTCGTAAAAAGAGACTTCACATCGAAACTGATTAATCTATAATTTTTGTTCATGTTGACGCTTTTTAATTTTTTAATTAAATCTACATTGTTTTTTATATGGCTGCCTGAAATTTTTCCAATTAAGGGGCTTAAAATACTTACTAACCATTTGGACAAGCCATATGATGCCGAACAACCGAACTCACAATTAAACGTATTGGGTAATTATCTTTATGTGTCTTGATCAACCCGTACATATATGGCAAAGAAGGGGATTTTGATATAAATTTAGTAATAAGTTCGGGTTGATTTTTTAAGATAGTTTTAATTTTTTTATTAAATGAACTATTGACCCTTTCCAAAGGATTAGACCTTAACTTTTTATACACATTTTCATCATTTAGCATATTCTCTATTTTATCGACGTAATCTTTTTTATTTAATATTACTGTTACTTTAGATTTATCGGCTTTAGTGATTTTTATAGTATTATCTTTTTTAAGCTTAGAATAAGCCTCGATAAAACGTCTAGGAACGCTAACAACATCAGTTTTTTCTGAAAGACCGTATACCATTCCTTTTAAAATTTTAAATTATCGATATCTATATTATTTAATTTTTCAGCTTTACAAAAACCCTTAGCACCTGAACATAATTTAAATTGTTACTTTTAGGAACAAAATTTAAACCATACCCTAATGCTGCTACTGCATTATTATCTAATATTCTGTCGGATAAATTAAGAACTAATATTTATTTTTATTTTTATTCCATGGGCTATTGTCAATTAAGCTCTGAAGTTTTTTATTATGTACTTTAGAAAAATTTTTACATACCTTTCTAAGTTGCCAATAAATATAATCAAATACTACTTTCCTCCAATCGGAAGGGATGAGTGATTAAGATGATTTTGTTACGCACTGAATCAACGAAGGCTAATTTCACATCACTCCGGCACAAATAAATATGTTTTTTTAGCAACAAAGAATGAAAATTATCAAAAGGGCCTTCACAAATATTTAGCAAACATTTAGGAATAAGAGATTTAGGTATTACCTTTTCACTCAAACAATTATTTAAAAATTTTAATTTTAGTTTTAATTTATGGGCCTTTGTCAAGCTAGACAAACAATTTTTCACTACAGGGACAAAGCAAGGAAAAAGATGACAGGAATAGGAGTAGGTATCGCACATGGTATTCATCGATAAAAAGATTTCACATAAACACGTGAAACAACAATCAATGATCAAACCACAATAAGAAATGGGAAAACAAGACTAAGATCTTTCAACCGTAACAAGCGGTCTTCGTCAGAGTCAAAAACCCAACTGAACACTAGATGCAGAAAACATCTGGTGAGGGGTTGAGAAGAGTGGGAGGGAAGAGTGGTATTTTAAAAGGGTGAAAGCACAGGAAAGGACTAAAGTCCAGAAAGGGATGTTTGGGGAAACAAAGGAGTACAGTAAGAAAAAGTAAAAAAAACTATCCGCTAGCTGTCAACCCTCTTTGAAGAGGCTATTGCCCTCGTGACGAAAGTATCAAGTTTGAAGAGACCGTTACTAATGTTTATAATATTAGATCTATTAAATTTAATTAGAGACGATTCAATAATATTTCTTAACAAAATTGATTTTTCATAGGTAATAAATTTAGCTCCTGTCCAATCAATATGATGATTTTCATTTTTTATATGCAAGAATAAGGCACTACTGTTTTCCTGTCTACTTACGTTATATTGGTGTTGTTTTACACGTGTTTTTAATGATTTACCAGTTTGACCAATATAAATTTTATGGCAATTTTTGCACGGAATTTTATAAATACCAGCGGACTCCAATTCGCTTGGAGAGTTTTTTATTAACATATTACCCACGTTATTACGATTAGAAAACACTATATTAAAATCAAGTTGTTTGGCTAATCTTGGAAGGGGGTCCAATGATTCGTGGTATGGCAAAACTATAGAATTTGATAATAAAAGGGGCTCTTTTGAAGTATTAGAGAAAGTTTTTTTAGCACCCTTCAAAGCTAAATTGATATAAGAAGAGGGGTATTTTAATGAAAGGGCAATTGACCTAATGTTATTAATCTCTTCATTAAGAAATTCTGGAGAGGAAACTCTTAAGGCTCTCAAAAACATATTTCTAAAAACAGAAATTTTAACATTTTTTGGATGCGATGAATAAAAATGAACGTATGCAAGTACATTCGTAGGTTTTCGATATACACTAAAGCGTAACTCATTAGGTAACCTATGGATCAGGACATCTAAGAAGGGCAAATTACCACTATTTCTTCTTCCATTGTGAATTTGATTGTCGGCACTAATGAATTCAATTTTGTTAGGAAATCAACTTTATTTAAAGAATTGGGACAAATGCAAAGAATATCGTCAACATATCTATACCATTTAACATTTTTGGGCAAAATTGAGCTTAACATTTTACTCTCAAAAAACTCCATATATAAATTACTTAGGAGGGGGGATAAACAGTTACCCATAGCAAGACCAAATTTTTGTATATAATAATTATTTTCAAATTGAAAATGACAATCTACCACACATAACTTAATTAACTCTATTATAGTGGTAGATGGAAGGGGAAGGGAATAATTAATTAATTCCTCCTGGAGTAAGCTCAACAGATCAGTTACTGGTACATTCGTAAAAAGAGACTTCACATCGAAACTGATTAATCTATAATTTTTGTTCATGTTGACGCTTTTTAATTTTTTAATTAAATCTACATTGTTTTTTATATGGCTGCCTGAAATTTTTCCAATTAAGGGGCTTAAAATACTTACTAACCATTTGGACAAGCCATATGATGCCGAACCAACCGAACTCACAATTAAACGTATTGGGTAATTATCTTTATGTGTCTTGATCAACCCGTACATATCATATTGATTGGACAGGAGCTAAATTTATTACCTATGAAAAATCAATTTTGTTAAGAAATATTATTGAATCGTCTCTAATTAAATTTAATAGATCTAATATTATAAACATTAGTAACGGTCTCTTCAAACTTGATACTTTCGTCACGAGGGCAATAGCCTCTTCAAAGAGGGTTGACAGCTAGCGGATAGTTTTTTTACTTTTTCTTACTGTACTCCTTTGTTTCCCCAAACATCCCTTTCTGGACTTTAGTCCTTTCCTGTGCTTTCACCCTTTTAAAATACCACTCTTCCCTCCCACTCTTCTCAACCCCTCACCAGATGTTTTCTGCATCTAGTGTTCAGTTGGGTTTTTGACTCTGACGAAGACCGCTTGTTACGGTTGAAAGATCTTAGTCTTGTTTTCCCATTTCTTATTGTGGTTTGATCATTGATTGTTGTTTCACGTGTTTATGTGAAATCTTTTTATATATATATATATACACCATAACAAGATTTCACAATAAACAAGTGAAACAATCAATGTTCAAAACACAATAAGAAATAGAAAAAAGTATGTACTAAGATCTTTCAACCATAACACGGTTTTCGTCAAAACCCGAAAAAAGGGTTTGGACTCTGACGACCCCTTATTATGGTTGTAAGATCTTAGTCTTTTTTTTTTCATTTCTTATTGTGGTTTGTACATTGATATATGTAGAGTTCAAAATCAAAGAAGAGTAACACACAGAGTAAAAAAACATACAAACTCAAATTTTAGGGCAATCGGTTATCAGAACAAATGAGAGTGGGAGACCAAGCACGTTGTAGACACAATTCAAGTAACCCGGGTTAATAAAAAAATCCTGAATAACTTATTCGATTAATAATTATACTAAACTGAAAATTATAACTCTTACAGACAGCACATGGTTATCTCTTAGAAGCGTTTTCCTAACCTTTCCAAACCAAGAAGACAAGAGAGGGGATTGTAAACAAAACAAATTCTACTTTGAAGTAACTTTAATTAGGAAGTATTGGGTCACAGTGTTTGCCAACAATGAAAGCCAGTGCGCTTCGAAAGACAGTTACAGCGTATCCACCTTCTCCGATGGCCACATCAGATGAAATAAACGTATCAAGAAAGACTATTTCAGCGTAGACTGCAGACAATTTACTGTAGTAGATCACCCAACAAACTCTCACAAGTAGTTCATCAGCACCACTAAAACAAAAACACATGAGCTAAGTGTAGGCCGAAAGATTGCGTTAAATTTGTTACAGTAATTAGAACATTTATTTATAGAATTTAAAATTTAGTTTCAGAGTTCAAAATTATAGTTTCTTAGGGAATTCTGGTCAACTTATATGAAGATTACAGCCAACCAGAGTGAAGCAGTATGTTGGAGATAACGAACAAAAGGTTAGTCATTGCAGAAGATGCTTGAAAATTTAATACTACTTGTTTACGAAAAGATTTACTGCTTACTTATACTAATATATATATATATTAGAAGTTAGAAATCAACGCTAACCTGAAGAATAACATTAATGAGAGGTTGAGAGCCAATATTCAGCAGCATGAACAAGTGAGTATGACCAAGATTAACAAGAAGTTATTTCGACTTAATGGTGGATCCTTGAAACGGCCTTGCGCCATTCCAGGCTACATCAATCTTACAAAACGTATCCTTAACACGGATGAGGAAGAATTACTGAATTTTGGCCTGAACTGCCACTATATTTCTAAACCACCTACCTATGGGAAACGTGTAGAGTTCGAATCACTCCTTGATAGTATAATTCAACACGGCAAGGAAGGAAAACTCAAGGTGAGTGAAAGCATCAGAGAAGAAATACAAAGAGAGGCAAAGATCACTCGTGGTAACTTTAATAGTCACATTCTTAAGAAATGTCACCGGGATGCTGCTAAAGCACTGAGAGAGGACAAGTCTATTACTATAAGGAAGGCCGATAAGACGTCATGCTTTGTCCTCATGGATACAGAGGAATATCTAGCTAAAGTTAATGATATCCTCAGTGATAGCACTAAATTTCGTAGAATAACTAAGAATCCCATCGAAAACATCAAAAAACAGGCAAATAAAATCATAAGAAGAATTAACAAACGCAATAACGAGACCACTTTTCCTATCCTTACTGGTGACTTCAGCTGGGGTATTGCTATGGCAATATTAAAACTCACAAACCTGAGAATCCTATTCGTCCAATAATAAGTCAAATTCCAACTCCAACGTATAAATTGGCTAAGAAGCTGAATGAAATTTTAACCCCGTTCACACCTAGAGAGCATAGCATTTCATCAGCAACAGAATTCCTAGATCTACTAAAATCGTCTGATACACAAGGTACCATAGCCTCGTTGGACGTGGAATCGCTGTTTACCTATGTGCCAGTTGACAAAACGATAGAATACATTCTTGCGGAGGTGTACCCTAAAGATAGCCAGCCACTTGTCAACATTGAGAGGAGAGACCTAAAGGCACTTTTAGAACTGTGCACTAAAGAGGCCCCCTTTACTTGCCCTAATGGAAAAATGTACCAACAGATTGATGGGGTTGCTATGGGCTCACCCCTAGGAGTTTTATTCGCTAATTTTTATATGGGTCAAACCGAAAAAGATCTCTTCAAGAAGTTAGATAAACCTGCAATATATGTCAGATATATTGACGACATTTTTGTCTTATCGAAAAGTGAAGAAGAAATCCAGCTACTGCTTCAAAAACTAAAGGAATCCTCTGGTCTTAACTTAACCGTGGAATATAGCACGAATGGAAACTTACCTTTCTTGGACATCCTTATTCATCAAACGCAGCACACCTTTAGCACGTCAGTGTACCGAAAACCGACGAACCCTGGACTCTGCCTCAATGGTAGTAGTGAATGCTCGGAACAGTATAGGAGATCGACTATCCGATCATACATACGTAGAGCACTTACACACTGCAGTAATTGGAAATTAATACATGACGAATTAGATAAATCCACGCAGGTGCTCCTGAACAACTGCTATAGCAATATAGAAATATCGAGTGTTATCAAGACGCAAATGGATAGGTGGTATACCGAAGAAAAAGGAAATGAAATCGACAACACGGGGCAAGAAATCCTACTGTATTACCGAGGATATATGAATAATCAATATCGACAAGATGAAACAGCGCTTAAGAAGATTATTAAGAACAATGTCAAAACCACAGATCCTAATGACAAAATAAAATTAAGAATATATTACAAAAATAGAAAAACTCAAGACTTCATATTAAGAAACCGTCATGAAAAAGCTGTACCAGACTTGCAGAAGTGTCACTCAATATATAAATATACATGCAATACAGGGGACTGCGCAACCCTGCCCTCAAATTATTATATTGGGATGACAAATACTAAACTTTCAAGACGATTGAGCATGCATTTAGTGAATGGGGCCCCTAAGAACCATGCAAGAGAAGCCCATGGTATGGCTTTAACACGTAAGATCTTAGAAGAAGGAACAACTATTTTGCAGATGAACAGTGACAGTAATAGATTAAAAATAATTGAAGCTCTCTATATTAAAGATTTGAATCCTGTTCTAAATTCACAAATAAGTGAAATGAATGTTATACCTAGCTGCAGAAACTTTGATAGCTCCTACAAATTAGTAATCGATATAAGCGAATTCGATGCCCCTGTGAATAGTGATGACCAATCGGCTGAGTAGCCAAGAGAGGCCGGGTGACTGGTTGGGCTGTCTAGTATAGTCAACCAATCGCATGCGGTGTTTAATGCTTCTTCTATCAATGTCTCCGAAGAAATCAAGAAGAACGCTCCATGCAAAAAATATATATATATATATATACTTTGAAACTTTGAGTAACATAAATGAAAAACAGATACTAGGACTCACATTCAATATTTCGACCCTTTTAACGGTCGATATTTGTGTTTCTCCAAGTTTTCAAAGTGTATTGTCCGATCGGATCTGATTTTATTTGAACATATATATATATATATATATACAATATATATAAAAAAGAGAAGGTTTTCCAACCTTCCATACTGTTTTAGTAATGTAACTTGTAATAGTTTGTTCATTTTCAAACATTCCTACTTTGGCCTTTGAAAAAGATTTTGAATAAAATCGAAACGTCGGCAATGAGAGTTTGATTGGAAGAGGAAGAAACTGACCGCATCCAATTTATCCTTTTTGTGTTGCATATATATATATATATATTGTATGTATTGAGTGTATATATAAATATTGTGTGTATTAATATATATATATCAATGAACAAACCACAATATGAAATGGGAAATAAAGACCCAGTTGGGTTTTGACTCTGACGAAGACCGCTTGTTACGGTTGAAAGATCTCAGTATTTTTTCCCCATTTCATATTGTGGTTTGAACATTAATTGTTATTTCACGTGTTTAAGTGAAATCTTGTTTTATATATATATATATATATATATATATATATATATACTCAAAATTCGAAAAAAACGATCCAGACTGAACTCAATCAGCTCAAAAACGAAGAAAAGCAACACAACTTACTTACTTACAAAAAACAACACGAAGAAGAGTTTGTCAGTGAGTCTCTTTCTCTGTGTGTAGCTTTTTTTCGTTTTTGAGCTGATTTATATATATATACATATTTTAAATGTGAAATAAAAAACCAACGACTAAACCACAATAAATTCATTAAGATCTTTCAAATACAACTGGTCCCCCTCACAGTCGATCAATGAATTCAGAACCAGTTATTTGGTCGAAAAATCTTAGTCCTCTTTCTGAATTACCTAGTGTTGTTTAAAAGTTGATATATATATTACACCAAATGACTAATAACATTAGAACATAAAACAAATTACAAGGAAGTGAAGTGTTTTTTGTCAAACTCATCAGGGACAAGCAGTTTTATGATGTAAAGACAACAGTCAGTCATATCGTAAGGATTATTCAAGGTGATTAAGTAGTGAAGCTTCGTTATGGCTTCTTGTAAAACATCTTCGTCAATATTTCTTGATTCCAAGTTCTTTTTAAATTCCTCGCTTTCAAACTTTTCTCTAAGAACTTCTTCAGCTCCAATAGTACATTTCCTGTAACAAATTTATTATATAATTAATGTTTAATATAATAAAATTATATAACTTTTATTGATATAAATAGTAATGTTAACTTCGCATTTGGATTCCATAAATTTTATCCGTTGGACGTTTGGAGGCCAAAATAATTGAATACATGTAGAGACTTTTTATTAAATTTTCTAAATCCCCAATATTATTACCAATTCTTTTCCAGAAACTTTGTACTTTTCTAGTGTTTAAGAACAAGTATATTAAAGACGTTCAAGGTTCTAATCTGTCCTAGGAGAAGAAAGTGTGACTCATTTATTATTTGACACCCATTTTAGTAATGGGTAAGCCACATGGACCTTTTAACAAGTACCTGACTTCGTACAGGTTTGGACAACAGCTCAACGTCCTCTCTTAGGGATCATCTAATTATTTGAATGACCTATAGGAAATAGTTAAAATTTTATAGGAAATTAAACTTTATTGGAATAATAAAGAAACGACTGGAAAAAGTGAGATTTGCAACTACAATTTCAAAGCTAATATAAACTTAAATCTTAAAAGTAAATAATATTAATACTGTTCTATTTGATAATAATATACCTGACGAGCCGTATAAGGTGTTCTTTAACAGATTTAAAATACTGCTGGTTCAATAATTTTAAAGCAGTATATGAATGTTTTGGACTTTCTAGTTCTTGGAATAAATTCTTCAAAGTATCGAAAATGATATTAATATCACTCTTGATATCTGAAAAAACAAAATAAAAAAATGTTAATAATTGGTGAATGTATTTGATTTGTTTTATTTCAAAAACAGAAACATTTTTGTTTCATGACTAATACACGAAGTGTGCAATCTCTAATTGTGTAGTATTTACTCATACTGGGGTAAATGGATAATATAAAGTCTCCATACAAAAAAAGAAGCTTTTTTTTTTTATTCTACGCGTTTTGAACACTTTGTATTCATCGTCAAGTAAACTTCTACAATATAAACTACAATACAAGTTAAAAGTTACAAAAATTACAGGAATTGTATACAATAAAATGCAAAATGTATGACATACCCAAATGAAGTAGTAAAGGACCAACCAGAGTGGAGCGTTCAACTGACCCAATCATGACTATTCATCTCACATAACCTACATTCCTCAGTTGAACTCTCGACTCTGGCCAATCCTCTACTCCATCATATGTATGTCATTCTTTTTTTCATTTTATTGTATACCATTCCTGTTATTTTTGTAACTTTTAACTTGTAATTTATACTGTAAAAATTTACCTGATGATGAACACGAAATGTTCGAAAAGCGTAAATAAAAAAAAATTTTTTTTATGTGTGGAGACTTACCCATTTATGTGTGGAGACTATATTACCCATTTATGTGTGGAGACTATATTACCCATTTATGTGTGGAGACTATATTACCCATTTATGTGTGGAGACTATATTACCCATTTATGTGTGGAGACTATATTACCCATTTATGTGTGGAGACTATATTACCCATTTACCCCAGTACTTCTTACTTTATTGAAGCAACAATACACATAACAATTATGATCAGTGCCATTAAAATTCTGTTCAATCAAGTTTAAGTTATAACCACATAAGAAAGAAAACAAAAAGTACAATTCATACAAGCTATCCTTCTGTTTCTAAAAATATATAATTACTTTAATGAAGTAGTTCTAAAAATTTAAATGATTATTTTTTTACTTTACTAAAGTAAAGTATATTGATCGTGAAAAAATTCAATCTCGAGATTTTGACGGAATTACATGTTTTGAGGTCCCTGAAGTCGTTTTATGAAGTTTTCTCGATGATGTCTGTGTGTGTGTGTGTGTGTGTGGTGTGTGTGTGTGTGTGTGTGTGTGGGTGGGTGTGTGCGTGCGTGTGTGGGTGAGTGTGTTAGTATTGCTTGTTACCACGCTACGGTCCAGAATCTTTGATTGATTCTGGCCCAAAAATGGGCCTCATAGGGAAGAAGATCCCTGTTGTTTGGGAAGAATTATGCATGACGGGAAAGTCACTTTTTTTTGCCAAAAACCGTTTTTTAGAAAACATTTTTTTCTCCTAAACTGATAACCTTAGAGTTTTGAAATTTTGGCATTATCTTTGAGGTTACAAATAGAACAAACGAAAAATATATTTCCATTTTGAAATTCCAAAATGGAAAAAGTAAAAAACTAATTATGTCCACTCTAAACAATTATTTGTTAAAGTTGGAAGTAGTCCTTCTTGAATACATATATTTAAAAAAGTTATGGCAGAATTAACTTTATTCAACTGTGTCTAATAAAGTTAATTTACCCCTGATTGGAAAAAAACGTCTCGAAGTTTGGAAAAATGTTCGACACAGTTGAATAAAGTGAATTCTGACAAATCATTTTTAAATATATCTAAACAATTAATAAGTGTGTTATTAAATACTAAACACTACTTATTAACACATTTTATGTAAGAACAATACATTCACCTAAATACTAACACTATTATCATAAGTGATACTAATATTATGTCCTATTTTTCAGCAACCCAATTTATTGGAAATTTTTGCAAAGGCATCCACTCTTTCAGTTGTCCAAGCTGCCAGTGTACATTTCTCTGTATGATCTCCAGACTGAATCTTATCGAAATATGCCCATATTCCTCTAGCACATGCTGCACTGTTTCTTCAGGATTTCCACATATGCATGCCGGGTCATCTACTCGTTTAAATTGGTTGAGGTAGACCTTAAAACCTTCATGTTCCGATAATACCTTGGTCACCTATGGGTCCGTCTTAAAGCTTCTTACCCTTACATTAGATATTAACTTGTAGGTCCATCTCCCGTAGTTCCTTGTGTCCTACCTTTCTTGCCTCTTATCTATGGACCATGTTCAGCCATTTGTCTTGGTGGTTAAATGTATTATTTACCCAAACCAAAGGAAAAACTTTCCTTACCATATATTTTTCTAATCTCATTTTGACTAATACATCTGTAGGCAACTTCCCTGCTATTACTATTCACAGTAGCAGATACTGTGCTATATGCATTTATCGCAAACATGAGAGTGCCTTCCTCTGATGAGAGATTAGTTTTTTTGGATAAGGTTATCCCTAAATTTAGCCCCCCTATAGAGGCCCCATATGAGAATATAGATTCAAAGATTGCCCCATATATCAGTACCAGCTACTACTACCACAAATAATAATAATGGAGATTGTACTTATATAAGGCGATGTTTGGAGATATAAAGGGGAATAGAGTTGACACGCTCTCACAGAAGAGGCAGAGCTATTGAACGAGGGAAGAAGAAAAGGAAAGCAGAGAGCCTTGGAGAGGAGAGAATAGTACACCGATTTTCCAGTATACTATTTTAATAAAAATTAAAATATCCTATTTATTTAATTTAAAGGTCACATTCTGTTACTTTATATACATAAAAAAATGACGATGGAAAACGACAATTCAAATCTACTAATAAAAAGTTATTACTCTCCAAAACAATGGTGATTTTTTTTTAAACTTTTGATTTTTGCAATAAAATTTGATTAGTTATTAGAAATATTACCTGAAGCAATAGAAAGAAAACTATGTAGATTCCCAGAGCACGATGATGTGGCACATCTGGCTTTTTTTATCATTTGATTTAATGCAAGATTAAGTGGATGGCCTTCGCTTTCTAAGACGTTTATTACCAAAGCTCTAGAAAATAAAAGTAAAATTTAGAAATATGCTTAAATTTAACTTTTCATATGTATGACACAACAGGTTCACAACCTTCTATCTGGAAACCACAGTTGGTAAAATAGTTTGAACAGTCACATAAAAATGACAAATTAATAACCAGAACTACTGTTAACCCATTTAAATAGACCAGTGACGGCAAACCTTTTGAGTTCGACGTGTCAAAATTTTCAAAAATCCAGACACAATTTTCGTGGCGCGTCAAACATAGCAAATGTAAAGACTAAAAAGAAAACAAAAATATTTATAATTTTTGTAAGTTAATTATTTGTTTAATGCCATTTAAAATACAAAAGAAAACTTATGAAACCAAAATTTAACATTTTAGCATTCAGAATTAGCATTTTGTTCTCAGAATTCAGAATTTCATATTAATATCAATATTAAAACAATACATTTAAATTTTAAATTATTATTTTAATGTGATTTAAAATAAACCACCAAAATGATGAAACCATAATTTAACATTATTATATTAATATCAAAATTATAACAATATGTTTAAATGTTTTTAATATGCATAATTCTTAGGCAATATTATTGTACTTGTACATACATGTCCGGTTTCAGAAATACAATATTATTATTTACAAAATTAATAATATTATTATTATTAACAAAATATGGCTGTTATAAGAGACAAATATTTAAATTATGAAATTTGTTTATCACTGAAGATGCGTGTCACCATAAATGAGGTTGCATGTCAACACTGACACGCGTGTCAGGTTCGCCATCACTGAAATAGACAGTTATTAAGTGACCAGAGCTACGAAATGTCCACAACGGTATGACAGAAGAAGCGGAGTACAATCTTAAATGAACTGACGAAATGTCGTTTAAAACATTATTTTATCCCAGAAAAGGTGACAAATAAACCTTAACGTTACCTGGACAAAACTAAATCCCCACATCAGTTTGTTTGATGATCAGCTAAGTGTCAGGAAACTAAATGTACAAAAGTTGATCCACATTGTCCCTTGCTTTGATTAAAGTCCAAGGAGGATTGATTTCGGACAGTTTTGGTTAGATTTTGTCCATGAGAAGTGAGGTTTGGGAGATAAAAGTTGAACGGTAATACTCTTAAAACAAAGGGAGTCAGGTTAGCTCAGTTTTAACGCACTAACCTCTAAACTGCTAGGTACGAGGTTCAATAGCCACCTGGCCCTCGATTTATTCACATGGGAGGTGAATAAACCTGAGTATGTCGTCCCTCGTTGAGGACATTAAGCCGTCGGCCCCTAGCCTGTACGATGTCAGGCATACTTGAGCTAGGACAAGTGTTTTTATGCACTTGTCCTGGCAAAATTTAGGACTCCCAATGTACGATCAATCTTCATTGTGTGGTATCACAAAGGGCCCAACATCGGCCTCTGTGTGTTCCCCTGTGGGACAACCTAAAGAGTTACCTACTACCACTCTTGAAACAAGCAAAAATTTCTATTATTATTTTATGATTGAAAATTAAAAAAAAAGTTGTAGGGTAAAAAAGTTAATGAAATAGCCTCCATATCGAAATTTAATATTATAAACAACGCGTTTCGAACACGTAGCGTTCTTCTTCATGCATAAAACTAAAAAATACCACGACATCAGAAAGTTATCTATGGTATAAAATAAATGGTACAAAATAAAATAAGTAAACACAGATGTACATACCAAAGGATAAGTATCTTACGATTAAAAAAAAATTAATTTTAATATTGTTACTGCAACAGATATTATTAGTCATGTCATAAGAAAATCAAACATTCTATCCTCCCAGACTTTCTTCTTCACCCGAATAAGTTTCAGAATTTTGAGAGATGGGTAAGTTCCCAGGTGAAAAAGAAACTTTAGGAGAGCCTGGAATTATGACTTTTCTTATAACATCTAGGGGCCTAACAGGCCGCGTGTGTGCAACTTGTACTGGTGTTTAAAGGTTCGAATCACTGCTACAACCCAGATTTTCCACATGGGCGAGAGAAATTGTGTGTACACCCTCCATAGTAAAGGGCATGAAGCTATCATCCCCAAGTATGTACAATGTGAAATACTCCTCGCAGACTCCGTCTCCAACAAACTTAAGTGAGATAAAATGTACACGGATATTGATATAGCTTCTCGACCACTGATTTTCAAAGTTCAAAGATGAGATTCTCTAGGATTTTTGGTCTAAAGAAATAACACTCCTGTTTACATGCCGACATTTCGCCAAAAATTGTTAGAAATTTTCAACGCTAAAAACAATTATTAACGACATAAGTAGTGAAAACAAATACATCCACGAAATATCAACCAACAACCAAACAAAAAACCAAACCATAAAACACCAAATAAAGTAAAAATAAAACCAAAAAACAACTCAAAAATAGCCAGTGTTTATTTTGTGGTTTTTTACTTTATTTCGTGTTTTATGGTTTGGTTTTTTGTTTTCTGTTGAAAACGACGGTTTTGACGAAATGTAAGGGGTATAAAAAGGAGTATAATGCTAATCAGGCATCCTCCCAAGAAGTTAATGCTTCTCACGCAGCGACCGCAAGGGTCTATCCAACTTGGGTGAGAACCAACAGCCACTACGAAGCCAACCTCAGTAAGCGGGATGGAGAGAGAACCCCTCCATGGGCCCCCGCCGCCAGTAGTACCGACTTATTTTAAGAGTTTCGGATCAAATTCCTGACCAAAGGTCCTACTGAACCTACTCAGCTACAGATAAAAGTCAGTGGCTTTTTTGCCCCTGGTTCAATGAACCTGTGGTATAAATATAAGTCAATACAACTTGCGGACATAGCTGCATGGACTCACTAGGGGCGTAAATAAAGCTTATTATAGTTTTTTTGAGTTCACAATTTCATTAGACCTAATAAAAATATAAAAAATCATGAAAAAAAAAATGAAAAAGAAAAAATACATTCATGAAACTTACCTGATTAAATTTTCACCATGACAATTAATTTTTGATTCTTTCAAAGACATTTCAAAAGCCGGACTAAGAACTAAATACTGATAAGAGAGAGCATACAAGTGACTTTTCTTCAAATCTCCCTCTTTTAAGGAACCATTTGCTATTTTTTCTTTAATCTGAAATATCCTAAAAAAAAAATTAATTAATACAATACAAACAAATTAATCACGTATTTACACATTAATTGCTGCTATACCACTTGGCTTAGCCCAGGTAAAAATAAAAATAATTAAATCGAAATGTTTTTCTAAAAACAAACACTGGTATACGTGTTTGTATTTTCTGTATTGTA
The DNA here is from genome assembly GCA_026182355.1 of Hermatobates lingyangjiaoensis. Classification (NCBI taxonomy): domain Eukaryota; kingdom Metazoa; phylum Arthropoda; class Insecta; order Hemiptera; family Hermatobatidae; genus Hermatobates; species Hermatobates lingyangjiaoensis. The sequence continues at coordinate 1,435,512 of JAPFBL010000054.1, forward strand.
GAGTATCTAAGTAGAACTTCAAGTTAGTCAGACTTTGTTAGAATTAAAGATCCAAATAAAAAAGAGTGTCAATCATACTAATGAATTAAAAGATGACTATGAATTTAAAAAGAATAATTTTTATTAATTACTACTAATACGGTAATACAGCTTGCCCATAATTAAGATGGAAACTTAATTTTCCGTCCCAAGAACAGTATCAAAGGTGAAAGGCTATAAATGTGTACGTTGGAAATAATTTAACAGTTCTTAATTTAATCAATAGAATAAAGTGCAAATGAACGGAACAATATCAGAAAATAACCTAAAACAAAATTAATACAAAATTTGCTGAGTACGAACACCAACTCCATTGGCAAGTGAATCTGAAAAGTAAACATAAATTTTACTCTTTTAAGAGTTTGATATTTTTAGACCTTATATGACATTATGGAGAAAATTGTTTCAAATAAAAATTCTATAGAATGAAATTTATAAACAATTATATGTTTCCAGATTTTGCCTAAACCCATTTGTTTTTAAAATATTTTAAATTAAATATGTTGTTAAGTTATTGACATCACTGATTTATTGCTTATAAATTTTCCAGATTGAGACGTTAGCAGATCAAAAAATCTATCCACATAGAACTCTACAAGAGAGTAATATTGCTTTTATTGATGAGTAATGTATGCAAGGGGTAGTAATGGAGTGATAAAGCGCCACTAATAGCCTCTAACACTCCGACTTTCGGCCTTCACGAGGCTACCATGTTAACTTGCTATATGCAAGGACAAACGAAAGAGGAGGAGGAGGTGATCAGGGGCGGGGCCTCACCACCTTCCTTTCACATTCTTCCTAATCCTCAAATCCCCTCCTTTTATCCCAACCCCAATCTAAGGTGTTATGCGATCCGTGCCGAAGGATGGAGGATACAGGGGTTACTGTATTATGAACGGAGCCTCAAGGGTACCAGGCGATCCCCTTGAGTAAAATAGCCTTACTCTAATATGCGGTGCTCTGCTGAAGAAGACAAAATACCACCGATAGAGAAACAGGGATTTTCCCCTGTATGATACTAAGGAGAAGGAAGTCCGGAGACCATCTTCCGGGTCTAAAATCTTTTAGGGGGTCTAAAAGCGCTAACTGTTGGGAGCCAACCTCCCACAAGTGCACCTAAGGACCGAAGTGCATGCGAAGAAGGAGAAAGGAAATTACTTTCTCCCGAAACGTAGGGAGCCTGAATGGACATTATCAATGATGGTTTATGCAGATTCTGCAAAGAAGAAGAAGAAACACTATAAGACAACTTTACTGCACAGAGGTAGGTGCTTTGGGACACTCAACAAAACCACAGAAAAACTTTTTACTGCTGAAACCGACAAAAGTGCTGAGCTTCTTGGAGGCGTTGAAGCTAACTGCTGGGGTACTTTAGTACAGAAGAGGGGAAGGAAGTACAATAGTTTTTAACACATTGCTATAGTCACCCTCAAATAATAATAATAAAAAAAAAATGTATGCACAGGGAGTTTGGTCAGCTAAGGTGATCGAAAAAGTACCAAAACGCGCTTCTTACGTTTTACATTTTTTTTTTTATAAATGATATATTAACTGCTTTATCGTTCTTTTCAAATCATATTGACAACGACAATTTACAAGGAAATGAAACCCCTTTTATCCAAAAAGGGACATTTCTATGGTGCAGGCGGACTTCAGATTTTTCTATTTAAGATTAAAAGTTTATCTGTTCATAAACTTGATTAAAAAACATTGAAATATATACATAAAATGCACAGATAAACTACACACAATATGAATAAGTGTGGTTGCGATAACTATACCAGTGGGGTTTATATTTTTACTAATAATAATAAAAACCAATTAAAAAGACGATAGCTTACAGATAGACACAGGAATAACTCACTTCTATATTTCGACATCGTCGTCATCACGAGGCGAAGAGTCCCGCAGGAAGGCAGAGCAGCGACTCATATTATAATAATATATTATATTTTATTATAATAATAATAATAAAACTCATACTAGACAAAATTATATTGTAGTTCTTAAGTTAATCAGTCATCTTCAATTAAAAGGTTTAAGCTTCAAATCTGTCCTACGTTAGACGAAAATCCATTAAATAAAAAGAATATACTTTTATTATTTATATATACTTAAAAAGTCTTTGAAAACGCTATTCATTCCCTTATGAACATACATTAAAATCCAATTTTGCTCACTTTTAAAAAAAAGTGAGTCCTACCAACCACTTAATGAATAAAAAGTATGCATAGAATAAAAACGAATTTGAGCTCAGTATCTAAAGTTGCAAAACGTAAAAGAAACTCCAGATCTGATGACAGTTATAGACTGCACTATAATACGGTTAACTGTATTACATAATAACTGTACAGTTATAACTCATAATATAGAGAATGATATTTTCTGGTATTCTCTAATTTATAATAATATTTTGGAATACCACGTATCATCATTTCTGATTTTTTGTAAAATACCCGTCAAAGACGAGTATTTCTGCCAGTGTTAAAATAAATAAATGACTCTGTAAAATCACTTTATATCGACTTACTTTTCACTTTTTTCCATAGCAAAAGCAGTTGTATCAGTGATTTTCTTCTTAACCAGGGTATCTTTTTCAACAAGTTGCCTAGCTAATTCAAGCTCTAAATTTTGTTTCTCTTTTGGAGAAGAAGCAGAAGTAATTCTGGCTTGATAACGTTCTCTTATTAAACGGCTTTCACTATCCAGAAATGCATCTTCAATCTTTTTAATTGGTGTCTCTGAACCAAACAATTTTCTGTTTATATTATCGCTTTCTTCATAATCTGCTATATCATCTTTGAAAGTTGATTCTTCTTCTGGCTCTTCAAATAAAATATATAAATTATTTTATAAACTCATTTACAATTTAACTTATTTATTTCATATACAATGTGATAAATATTTGAGCCCAAAACACAAATAATACCTTTCTCATCCATATTGGAACAAAACAGAGAATTTCTGTTTCCAGCAGCTCTAACATAACATTGCAAATAAATGAGAGATTCTAATTTCTGAATAATTCTTTAGTTATACAATGAAAAAAAATAAAATAATAGAACAAAATCAGAAGAAATAAAAATGTTTGATATATCTTTACATTATATATTTTAACATCATTTATTCAATCCAATACATCAACCACACAAAAATTAGGAATTAAAATATTGATTCCTTATGAATAACAGTTCTGATTTTATAAAGTTATACTCCAGAGTATTAAGGATGATTTGAACTTCGACTTTACGTTTTCCTGTTTTGCAGTCTTAAAGGTAGTTTAAAAAAACTAAAACATCCAAATTGAAAAATAGAATCCATTTATTTCAAATTGTTATTCTATTTTACGCAATTGTATTAAATACGTTGCATTATGCCTACATATAAATAAAAAGCAAAACTGTACTTCAACTAAAAAAACCATAAGACCAAAATGAAGAAAGAAAATAATGATCGAGGACTTTAGACGTTTCAGAGTCTATTTTAGTATTTAATATTTGGTATTTAGAATACAGTAATTAGTATTTAAATACTAAATGATAATAGGACCTATGATAATAAAACATTCAGTTAAATATGGGTAAACACTTCCTGAGAATTTGATCTTTCTTCTATCAATCACAACTGCTGTTTGAGAAGACGTGTAGGAAAGCCAGGCGTGTGATATACAACAGGGTATTAGTTATTTTTAATATACCATTTCCAAAATGGTAACATGTATTTTAAAATAATGGAATTAACTACATAAATTAAAAAGAAAACTTTTAAAAATGTCTTCAATAGTTACAAATGGCACAGGTTAAAATATAGAAATTGATATATATTTATATATACCAACTAATGTTTAGCGAATATACCACAGTAATATCCAAACATGCACACCATCCTTTCTGAAGATGAATGACAACCGACTAACACACTGTTCAGCAAATTGTACTAAGTTACGCATGTCTTTTGGAGGAATAGATGTCTGATCGAGAGCTCCTTGCTGCAGCGCCTGAGCAACAAGCTTCAAACTCTCAGAATACATTACAAAAGCATTCTGTAAAACAAACAAACGTTACAGTTCTACCAAGCAGATTTCATATTGTCAAATTTTAATAGTGTTTACAGAGTTTTTCACTTCATATAATGAGTCATAATAAACTTACTACATCTTCTTTTTTCAGCTCACAGTCTATAGCTTTATTGAGAGAACTAACTATATCCTTTTTCAATGTATTTTTAAAATTGGCCATTCTTAAGTTTACGAGTAAGGAAGACAATAATTTAAACTGACATTACAAACACAATTTCAAATTTTAACGAAACCTACTGGGTGTAACAGAAACCGAGGTTAACCTACTAATTATGATTGTGAACTCCCTAAATCATTGTGATATTATTCGAATAAAATTTATATATAAGTTAAATCACGTCCAAGACAAAAGTTAATTTTTTAATATTTAACTGAATTTAATCAGAATTAAAACATAATACTTATTGGTAACATTGTAAACAGTCATTTCTTATCACTATGATAACTTACAGCAGGTTTAGGGCATTTAAAAGAAGATTGATATGTTTCATATAAATAAAAGTTTATTCAAAGTTATTAAAAATCTTTGTTTGATTACAAGAAAGAACGGTTTCACAGAATCATTGTGTTCTACGAGGTTGTTTAGTACCTCAGCAGTTGTGCACCACGGAGAATATGAATGGGAAGACCCGAAGTCTGAAGCTGATATTGTCAACATAACGTACGTGGATAAAGAAGGCAACAGACGAAAAGTTCGTGGGAAAGTAGGTGATAATGTATTATACCTAGCTCATAGACATGAAATTGATATGGAAGGTGCTTGTGAAGCTTCTTTGGCTTGCACAACTTGTCACGTTTATGTTGAAGATTCATATCTAAGCAAATTGCCCGATGCAGAGGAAAAGGAGGAAGATTTACTGGATCTAGCACCTTTTCTCAAAGAAAATTCACGACTAGGTTGCCAAATAAAATTAAAAAAAGATTTAGAAGGAATGACATTACAGTTACCAAAAGCAACAAGAAATTTTTATGTTGACGGTCACAAACCAAAGCCTCACTAAACTGTAAATTAAACTTTTTCATTAGATGATTTATATCTGTTATTTTTGTATTTAATAAAAGTTATTATTAATGTATTTCTGTTGGGCCTTTCCTAACTTGATTTTAATAAAACCCCAGTTTTAACTCAAATAATTTTTGTTCTGTTAGAGCATTTCTATTCAAAGTTAAACATATATTAAAAGAAATCTGTCTGATTTGAAGAATTACTTTTATTAACGTTGTAAATAGCATTCAAAAGAGTTAGGAAAATAAATTCAGCTTAAGACTAACATTTATTTATTCGAAAATTAATTACTTGGGTTTTTCGCTACTAATTTGTTAAAGAAATTATTTATTTCCTTATGAACTTATTATTCCCTTATTAGTTCGTCCTTCAAAATTTGTTCTCAGCAAAAGTTTAATCATTTGCATCTTTCAAAAGTTTTAGCTCTTGAATATTTAAATGTATATCATTCGTTATTTTCCCTAACATTAGGGATAGAACAAGGAAGTTAAGTATATTGTCAAATAATGAAGCACAAAAAATATACTCGCATGTATAAATAAGTATATTTTATGTTCTCTGTAAAGTAGTAAAAATATCAGTCCATAAAGTGCTTTGTGACACTTTAAAGAAGAATCAAATCTATTGTCAACATAACGTACGTGGATAAAGAAGGCAACAGACGAAAAGTTCGTGTTGAAATTACAGTTCGTGTTTTCGTACTCTTAAAATTGAATTTAAAAAATAAAAAAAGTTTAAACATTCTGTTTGAGGTAGATATTGGCTACGGCCATTACTTGTCGAAAGTTCTTAGTTCCTAAGAACTTTACTCCATTATATAATACTAAGAATTCTTAATTCCATAATATAATATGAAATTTATATTATGTAATAAGCATGATATTTATTTCACAGTTTTAATTTTGAAATCCATAAATATTACACCACTGTATCTTCTTAACCGCACAATATACATAAAAAATAATCGTGTAATTTTCATTAACTTTGCCTAGATTAATCTTTTTTTTTTTAGAACTTCTCTTTTGCCATTGTAATTATTGAAATGTATTCTTCGTGTTTAAATACTAGATACAAGTTTTTCTTTCCTCCTTTTAATCTGGTTTTACTCAGTTCCAGAAAAGTTGCTCTTTTGAGTAATATGAAATGCCTTTCGAGGTAACCCGGTTGGAAAAGAACCCTGTTCCGACACCTAGATGATAGAAGTATTGAAAACTGAGTATTCCGTGTTTTCTTCTATCAGTGGTTCAGAAGTAGTTATCATTTAAAGTAGTATAGATATAATAAAAAAACGAAACGGTCAACGGTAACAGGTCAAATTACACTTGAAAAACACACAAAAAGAGTTGATAGAACTCATTTGTCTTATTTGGGCATTCGTCGTAATCAGGAGAAAGAGTAGTTTGGCACCGACTGTTTATGTATATAAAATATTAAAGGAAAGATATAATTCTCACTTTAAAATTTCGTATTGAGGTTATCGTTGAAAAAGTTTGAATGAAGTTTGTGGGTGTTGAATTTCACTTAATCTTTTAACGATTTAATAATAAAATGTTTACCTATTATTATTATTAGTAGTAGTGTATTTTATTTATTATTTTATTATTATTTAATGGTAAATAATAATATAATTATTATTTAATAGTTTCCATATTCATTCTTTAGGTTCCTAAATGATTTATTTTTAAACTATGAATAACTAAAAGTGAAATAAAGCCTCACTACTTTACTTATACTACTTTACTTTACTTACTCACTGTTTTACTTATTTAAAGTAAAGGGATTCTTAAAAATATATGTGGAGATGAGTCAGTCTTAACTAGTTCAATTTTGGAAAATGAATGTCAATCGTTTAAAGCAAGAAATAATTAATCAAAACGTTCAAAGGAGTCATTCATTTTTTTTCACAAGTAGCATTTTGTCACTTCAAAGTAATTAAAAAGTACAATGTTTTCCTATATTTAATCATGTATGTTTACATTAAAAATTAACTGTTTACACATTTGTTTTTAGGTTGATTTTTGAAAGACAAGTTGAAATAAAAAAGTAAAATGGATAGCATGAGGGAAGCTGTGGACTTGGCCAACAGAGCTACTCATTTTGACAAAACTGGATGTGTGGATGCGGCAGCATATTACTATAGAGAAGCAGCTCAGTTAATTAAAAAGGTTGTATCTGAATGTGGAGGGAATTCAGATAGCAATATGTCGGCAATCTGGAAGAAAGCTAATGAGTATGAAAAGCGAGCAGAAGAACTTCTTTCTCCCAGTAAGCAAAATTAATTTGACACCTTTTGAAAATTAATGTTCTTTGACATGAAGTAAGATGAAAAAAATCAATCAATGTTCTTTGGCATAAAGTAAGATGAAAAAAATCTTTAGTTGTGTACAATCAACTTTACTAGAGGTCGATAAAAAACAAAACTTATTACCAAACTCGTTGTCAATCAATTTATTTACGTTATTTTATTATATAAATCCGACTTTCTCAAACATGGTTGATGTAGTCGTCCAACAGGCGCATGTGTGGTAGTACATTGAGTATATATACATTAGTATATTCAATAATAATCTCTCTCTTAAATAGTAAAAATTCTAACGCCAATAAGACCTATCTATTTCGTGGGAGATCGACGTTCTTCTTGAAAGCGAAGTGCTTCAAGTAACAAATCTTTCTTAGTATTGTCATCTGCTCGATGCAAAGAACAGAAGATATCTAAATGTTAACAATAACTCAGTCTATTCATACAATAGCTTATATATTTGTAAAACATAAACTAAAGTAACTTGTAAAAAAAAATTAATTTAAAAGTTGTAATTCTATTTTGTAAAAAAAAAATTAACAATATTTTAGTAAATCTTTTGGAAATATGTAAAATTAATTATAAAAGATTTGACTGTTGGATATTTCTGTTTTAAGAACAAGTCCCTTTGAATGAACACCGGCCAGTAGATTCGGATATGGAGCGATGTACGTTCCTTTTCACACATGCACTGGACGCTGACGAGGCAGGATTGAAGGATACTGCAGTGAAACTATATACCGAAGCTATTGAGCTATGCCTTAAAACAGTAAGTTATTTTATCTTTCACAGCAGTACCACTGAATGGGTGGGCAAACATTTTGAAATAAATATTATCATATTACATTTGTTAATCCTAAAATGTATTTCTACTTTTTTTATAGCATAAAATAATATTTATCAATATTTTTATAATTACATATGAAACTAGATTTTCAAAATTAGTAATTCTAAAAATGGTTCCTTACCAAGACTTGATCTTTTTTGAAGAAAAAAAATTGAAACTAGCTGGATAAAATATTTTAACGAACTTTCAAAAATTGTCTTTAGTCTCATGCTTACTACTACTTTTAAATTTTGAATTAATTCTTTTTTTAATTTTAAGCTTTGTTAATTATTACCGACATAAAAAATAAAATACTAACATTTTACGTATATTTTAGTTATATGGGCTTTGCAAAAATATTACTTTAGTTGTGTAAACAATAACTACGTTTACAATAATGCATTATTGTAAACAATAATGCATATATTATTGAAATCATAGAATAGATCTCCTCATTAAGTGTTTCATTATCACATGTATAAAAATCACTAAATTTAAGTATTTCTAATAAAAGAACCGACTTTAATGTAAATTTCTTCTGTTATTTCAAGTAATTTTAAAAATATGGGAAAACAGTTTATTAATATAAAATTAGTTTCGTTTATTAATAGTAGGAGGTAACTCTTTAGGTTCCAGTGGTTGTCCCAAAAGGGAACATACTCGTACATAGGCTGAACATTGGGTGCTTTGTGATACCATACAATGAAGATTGCTTCCACAGTGGGAGTCCTAAATTTCCCTAACAAAGTGTATTTAAAGTAGGGATCTTTAACGAGTACCTGCCATCGTACAGGCTCGGGACGTCCTCTCCCAAGGACGACGTGCTCAGATTTATTCACCTCCCACATGAATAAATCGAGGGCCTGGTGGGTATCGAACCCCGGACCTACGAGTTCAGAGGCGTATCCGTTTACCACTGAGCTAACCTGCCCCCAATATAGTTTATTGAGACATATATTGAATAGTTAATATAATTATATAGCTTCTCGACCACTGACTCTTAAAATTCGAAATAGATTTCTCGAGGATTAAGTCCAAAGATTAAGCAGGAGCAGTTAATCTTTGACCTAATTCTCAAGAGACATATTGTGAATTTTCTATGTCTCAGAACTACAATTTGCTGATTTTTTTAAAGTTTCCTCAGCTTTTATTAAAACAAAGTTGATATTTATCTAATTTTTACATTTTTTTTTTTATTAAATAAGTTAAGGCTGACTTTAAATTAACGAATGTATTTTTATTTTTTTGTTTGAAAAGTAATATGAATATATTATTTGAAATTTATTCAACAGAAAAATGAAATGGTTGACAAGGAACGCCAGGCATTACTCTTAAATATAATAAAAGAGGCTTTGGAGAGAGCTGAAATGTTGAAAGGAGTTTCCCAAACTAAGACTATAAAAATGGAAAGCCAACAGCAAAAACAAACTAATGGTGTGTCATTTAAAACAAATTTTTTTGTAATATATTTTCAGGTAAAAATTGTTATTTTTAGTACTGTTTAATAACTGTAGAATGTAATCTCCTGATCTTCATGGTTTTTCAGGCAGATTTTCCTTAGGATAGGTCTAGGTCACCCTGGGTTGACAAAAAAGGCCTACTTGCCAGGCCTATGGCCTCCCCACCCTAGACATTAAGACGTTAACTGTAGAATGTAGAACTGCGAATTTTTCGGAAATTAATTTCTCGATTATTTTCTAGTTGCACAATGTGATTAAGTGGTGTATACACTGGTTACAATTTATTTATTTTAAGAAAGTAGGATACCATTTCACCGTTTGTATTGCTATAGGTATCGTTGTACTGGTATCGGATAGAATTACTATTTTTAGCAGTTGCTCTTGAAGATGGACAGCGCTAGAACGCGACCCGACGATAACAGCAGTAATCTACTCCTGAAAATGGGAGAATTCTTAATTTAACGTACACTACGTATGTGGTACTAACGTATGCATATTCGTACATCCACTTTTGAAGATGAGAGAATTCTTAATTTAACTTACACTACCTATGCGGTTTTATCGTATGCATATTCGTACAGTAATCTACTCCTGAAAATGGGAGAATTCTTAATTTAACGTACACTACGTATGTGGTACTAACGTATGCATATTCATACATCCACTTTTGAAGATGAGAGAATTCTTAATTTAACTTACACTACCTATGCGGTTTTATCGTATGCATATTCGTACAGTAATCTACTCCTGAAAATGGGAGAATTCTTAATTTAACGTACACTACGTATGTGGTACTAACGTATGCATATTCATACATCCACTTTTGAAGATGAGAGAATTCTTAATTTAACTTACACTACCTATGCGGTTCTATCGTATGCATATTCCTACATCCATTTTTTGATGAAAATACGACCCGAAACGGACAAATAAAGTTCAATTTCGAATATAAACATAGAGACATTAAAAACACACACTTATATTTACTAATTTTCAGTTTGAACCGTCTTCAGGAGAGATAAGAGAAGAAAACCAAGCGCAGTGTTACAGAGACGGTTGGAAACCAACTTTCTTTATCTACATCGAACTTTATTTGTACATCCAGAAACTTGTATTAATTAGTAACATGTTTTACATCTTTATTTCTTTTAAAATTGTTCCGTGTGAATAAAATTCTGAAACAGTTTAGCAATTGTTCACAAAAGATATTTATATAATATTAATAACAAAACTCTATGGAGTAAATACTGTTAAATTACTATAACCATGTCAAACTGAAAGTTATATAGGAAGATTATATAGGAATATTATAATAGGAATTATATTATAGGAAGCTCATATTGTAGAAAGATCAGAAACCGGTTTGAATTTTCTTGTAATGACACTTGTAATTTTCTTATATACACTAAAAATTATCAAATATTAACATTTAGGTACTCACCCTAGGCAAAATGAACGCTCTATAACTATTTGAAATACAAATTTAATTTAGTATCAGAACTCAGAAAATCAACAAGGGTAAATTTTAGATTAAATTTTATTTTCTTATTAAAAGTTTTTTATTTTATTTTTCCAAATTTTTTTCTTCGCCAGTTATGTCTAGTCCTTTTTGTCGTTTTCATTGTGGCAACATAGACATTATCTGAGAAAATGTTCAGATGGCTCTCGTCAGTCAAAATGACTGTCTCGTCAGTCAGTTTTTCCTTACTTTTAAAAAAGATACCATTCATCGCAGAATTTAATGGTTTTTATTTTACGTAATTAATTTTTTCACGCTAGGAATGCCAATTTAGTAGTAATAACAAAAAAGTTTTTTTTTTATATATATATATATTTCAGTTACTGGAAGACTCACTAGGGCAGGAGTGGGGAACCTTTCTTAGAGTAAAGGCCATTTTAGCAATGTCCACTTCTTAAAAAAAAAAAAAAAAAAAAAAAAAAAAAAAAAAAAAAAAAAAAAGGCCACCACAAATGGTAGTGTAAATGGTGTAAATACAAAAGTAAATTTGTATATAATAGATATATGCAAAATCCTTGTATTTATCATTATATTACTAGAAAATTGCATCTAAAGCTGATTCGCATCTTTCAAAAGATTCAGCAGTGTCCTCACTGCATTTGTTTATCACCTTTGTTAACACAGGGAAATGATTTTCTAAAAACTTAGACTTTTCATATGATGGATGATAAACAGTCTTCCTTCTAAATGCCATAATTTTTTGTCTTTATTACCAGAATTGTAATTCTTTATATTTTGAAACATTTTTCTCAAAAACCGCAGAAGGCCACATTTCATGATTCAAAAGGGTCACATGTGACCTTAAGGCCGCAGGTTCCCCACGCCTGCACTAGGGAGTCAAATTCTATGTTATATTAATGAAATACTTTATCGAAGGAAAATAATTTTCTTTTGCTAACTGTTTTATGACTAGAAAGAAATAACTCATTCAATTATGTTAATAAAGTTTAATTTAATTTTAAAAACTAAATATTTTCGCAGTAAGTCCAGTTCTTGAGAGAGGTATGAGCAGCCACTTGATCGTCTGTGGATCAGACACCCTTACAGAGGAAGAAAAAAGTGTCCTTATCATAACATCTAGAATCAACAATATTGACTACATGCCTTTTATGAGCATTGATCTAAAAGAAAAGTAACATTTTCCTTATTTTTTTTTTTACTTCTAATTTACTTAAGAATCTGAATTTTGATGGCACAGTTTTATTTTCAGGTTTCAATATGCTATACCATTTACAGATAAAGATGGCCTTCTTGATCTGTCGCCCAAACAGAAGAATGTTGTATCCCAGTGGATTCGACCAGAGGAATTAATCAAGGAACCAAAGATGTTTTTAAACAATATAACCGATTGTTACTGCATTAAACAAACGGTATGCAGTTTAATATTCATTCTAGATAGGGACGTGCAGGTAGGGGAGGCAGGTTAGGCTGTGCCTCACCTGACAATCTTTGAAAGGAAAAAATGTAAAATAGTTAATAATTAGTTAAACTGAGTTAGATAGTTATATTTATTCAATGAATTACTGCTAAAATATTTTTCAGTTCACTTCACCGGTTTTAGATAGTTTCTATTCAAAATCGCTGGATTTTTCACATTTACTGTTCAGATACTTAAAAGAAAGGAGTGTTGAGGTTGCCGCTTGCTGTGCTTCTCGATAGAATGCGCAGTGACTGTTAACTATGCTGGCTTGATCTCCAGTGATACCGTATTTCTGTGTCACTATTAAATTGTTCAAAAACTTTGGCTATATTAACTAAATTTTCAATGTGCAGTGTTTTTGTTTTGTCAGCAATTATAACTGTATTAGCACTTTCTTGTGCAAAGAGTCACTAAAGAGGCATGCAGTTCTTTTGCCTCATGGTAAGGGGCACCTGTGACTACAGGATTTAAATTTGACTGTGATTAAGTCAGTGCCTCACCTGCCATGAACCTCACTGCACGTCACTGATTCTTAAATAATCATTTTGTTGTCTTTCTAACATTTCTCTTTTTATTCACAACCCACTTAATTACAGTTAATTCAGTATTTTTAAAGCATCTCTTCAATTAGTCTGCTTCCATTATTTACTTAATATATATGAATGTATGAAAAAAAAAAGATCAGAATAAATAAACACGTGATGCAATCAATGAAGTTTAAACCACAAGGAAAAAGGAAAAGAATAGAAATAAATGCGCTGAGGCCTTTAACTTTATGTCATCAGAGAGCAAACAAGTAATAACTAAGAAAGAACTAAGAACATCATTTATTTCTATTGTTTTCATTTTTCCCTGTGGTTTAAACTTTATATGAATGTATATACCAACGTCCAAAACAATAAAAAAATGAGAAAAAATACTAAGATCTCTGAAACAGAACTAGCGTTGTTCGTCAGAGTTATATTTCAATTGATGATCTTCAGTTGTGATTTGACTCTGACGAAGACCGCTTGTTACGTGTGAAAGATCTTTTTTCAGAACAACAACGCATTGTTGTTGTTGAATAAAACTTCATTTGTGTGGGTACTTTTCTTTGTTTATCCATTTTACCTCAGAATTACTAACCACACAATTACGGATTGCACAACTAATGATTTAAAGAACTCTATATTTTTTTATTGATATAGCTTCTCGACCACTATAGATGATGCATCATCTGTTATGATGCAGCTAGATAACAGCATGGACTAGTAAATAATGTGTCCTCTAAAACAAGCCTTGAAAATGTCAAACAATTTTTGGCGAAACGTCGGCTTATAATCAGGAGTTTTATGTTTATGACCAAAACCCTCAAAAACCCCTTCGGTGAATTATATTTTTTTGACATTACTGGAGGACTGTCAATGTTAACCTTTCAGAAACGTTCAATAGTATTATACTATCCCGTATATGATATTTTTTAATATTTAATAGTATTCGACAAAATACTGTCCTGATATTATTTTGTCTTATCTCATCTTATTCTGATGAGGGACTTTTGTACTTAGATGGTTCTTTCATGATTTCTGTCCGTTGTTGATGTCGAGTACTTAAAGGATTTCTACTATAATAAACATGGGTGAATTTAGAAACCCCTTTGTGTGATGAAACCGGTTGTAGGATCTGTAGTAGGTTGAATGACGGACTAATCGGCTTGTCAATAACCCTCCCCCCGACTATTATTACTACTACTGAATTACCAATGTTGATTAAACCCATTATCAATGTTGCTCTTATGTTGATTACCCCCCCACTATTATTACTACTACCTGAATTACCAATGTTGCTCTTATGTTGATTAACCCTCTCCCCCCCCCACCCTGACTATTATTACTACTACCTGAATTATCAATGTTGCTCTTATTTTGCTTATCATATTGTATAACTTGATTCCAGATTGTGTCGGACTGCTCCTTTGTGGCATCTTTAGCTGTGAGCGCCCTCTATGAAAGGAGATTCAAAAAAAGACTTATTTCTTCCATAATTTATCCAAAGAACAGACAAAAGCAACCAATTTATAACCCTTTTGGTTAGTATATTTTTCTTTAAATTAAAGCAATTTTACAGTAGTCTCAAGAACATAATTTATTTGTAAATCGTGCTTAAATTCCAAAACATTCGGATTCAAAGACAATTCTTTTTTTTATAAAGATGGAAAATGAATTAATTCGTTTCTTTTAAACATGCATTTCCAATCGAATTTAAAAAATAAACAAACACGTTCTATATAAAATGGAAAATATTAACAAATAATAATTTTAAATAAAAAAGCAGTAATATCTCAACTGAAAATAAATTGATTATTCTAAACTCATATTACGGGGTTAATCGTAGAGTACTAAATCCCACCCCCCTCAGTTTTATTAGATTAAGAATATTTAGGAATACCTGGCATCGTAAAGATTGGGTCCGACACTTCCCCGAAGGACAGTGTGTTCAAGATTCTGCTACCTGAAAATCTAGGATCATTGCCAATATTAAGACCTCCAATCGTCAATACTATGGCAATCGAAGTACCTCTTATACCTTATACTACATAGAGTCAGCTTCAACAATGTCTATTTATGTACACACAAAAAAATTGAAGACCTTGATTATTCGTCATTTAAACAGAAAAATTTGCAGACTGACCTATTAAAATTTTGATGAAGTCAGGTATGGTTTGGAGTCTTGGGGCCCTTAAGATGGAGGGGTTTCTTATGTTGGCCATTACCTTGATTTGTCATGTGGGAGATAGCAATTTTAGAAGCCATCCTCCCTCGGTAGATAAAGCTATCTGAGCTTATAAGATAACAAGGTACTCTTTTCTTGATTTAGAAATTTAGAAAATTTAGATATCCCGATATAGATACAACACGGTAGTGTTGACGCTCATAAAAACAATCGGTGCAAAATAAAAAAATAGCTTCAGTTTTCCTTCTAGGACAGCTTAAAATTGAAAGCCTACACGTGTGGATATCAGAAACACTGGTCAACACATTTTTTCGTGTCTAAGCTTTCTAAGATGATTTAGATTAATTTAGGAGTGCTGATTCCGAAAATCATACCATTTTTTTCCTATCAGGTCAAGTTATTGAGGTAGTTGCTATTTAATACATTTTTTTACCTTAAAATGAGTCGAATTTCTAAATACATTCTAGCATCATAATTACAATTGTACGTTATTGTTGAGATCTATGTTAAATGATTATGACATCACAAACTTAAAGTAAAATTCATTATTTCACTTGCGTTGCAGATTTTTGTAGTAAAAATTATGCATGTCTCATAAGCGACATTCGGTATACTATACATACAAAATGTGTTTTCCTATATTTGTGGGGAATATATGTTGAATTCAAATGTATAGAATACATATTTGATTACGTATTGCAAATATTTTGGTGTGATTAATGAGTATGCGTCTTAAAGTTAAATAAAAATATTGTTCCTTCGATTTGCCTGCCTTTATTGTAGCTATTGCATTTCTACAGAGAGGGGTATACCATAACAGAAAAACTAGACCTCACAGAGAAAAAGCGACAAGATTTCTGGAATTAGCACCCTTAAATTGGGTAAAAAGTGTCAAAACATCTTAGGCACCATGACAAAAAAATTTTTTGCTTTGAGTAGAGAAATTATTAGAATAGAACAATCACGTCTTAGTTTACTGTCACATGTGTTTTGTTTATTTTATTATCAAAATTATTCATAGTTATAATATATTTACCACCATTTAGATATAAATTGATTACATTTATTTTCTTTCAATCCGATAATAAGTTTTCTTACAGTGAACTTGTGTGAAAACTGTTTTATTAATTAATTTTTATATGGATTTTGTTTCTATATTCTAGGAAAGTATATGGTAAAACTTCACTTAAATGGAGTCACTAGAAAGGTGATTATTGATGATTTGTTGCCGGTAAATCGTTACAATCAACTTCTCTGTTCGTTTTCAACAAACAAAGCTGAACTCTGGGTCTCCCTACTGGAAAAGGCTTACATGAAAGTCATGGGAGGCTATGACTTCCCAGGATCCAATAGTGTCAGTTTTTTAGTTATGAATTCTGTCTTTATTTCATGCTTTATCAACATCCAAACCACAGTAGAAAATGAGAAGAAAGACTGACATCTTTCAGGCGTAGCAAGATTTAACTCAGACGAAGACCGCTTGGTACAGTTGAAATATTTTAGTCTTTTCTCTCATTTCTTATTGTGGTTTGGACTTTGATTTTTATTTCACGTGTTTATTATGAACTCTTGTTATATATATATATATTTGAGTTAGCTTCAGCTACTCAAAGGACTACTTCTGACCGATGACGACGGATGTCGGAGTATCGTTGTGAGTCTTTTTTGTGTGTATCTTTATTTGTTTTTCTCTTTCCTGTGTGAACTATACATACATAAGTTTGGATGAACACGTTCCCGTGTTAATTCAAACTAGACAGTTGTTGTTAAAACCCACAGCGTACTTTTTTTCTTTGCAAAATAGTTTCTAATGTCGTACTTAGTTTTTCTGTTTCAAAATGTTATACTTCTACCTATCGAAAAGGTTTTAAATAAAAAGCGGAACGTTGGCAATGAGATTTTAAACCTGAAGAACTGACCAAGTCCTGATAAACTTTAATTTTTTATAAATATATATATACATATTCACTTAATAAACGGAAAGACGATCCAAACTGGACTCAATACAAGTTCAAAATCGATGAAGAGTAACACACAGAGTAAAGAAACACACATACAAATTGAAAAGTTCTGGGTTACTCGCCTTTGCGTCTACAACGTGCTTGGTATCCCTTTCTCGTTTTCCCTGAAGACGGATTGCCCAAAAATTTGAATTTGCAAGTGTGTTTCTTTACTTTGTGTGTTACTCTTCTTCGAGTAGAGTTTTTTTCAACTCGAGTATGCATGTATATATATATCTATGATCAAACCATAAAAGATCAGTTGAGTTTTTAACTCTGACGAAGACCGCTTGTTGTGGTTGAAAGACCTTAGTCTTCTTTTTTCATTTCATTTTAAGGTTTGATCATTGATTGTTATTTCACGTGTGTATGTGAAATCTTGTATATATATATATATATATATATATATATATATATACGCAACACCAAATTATACAAAGTGCTACGTTTGGCGCATGCACCATAGGTTGTCCACCCCTGCTCTAGATCTTGACTACAGTAAAAATGTTATATTTTAAAGTAACATTCTATTATATATGTTTTTGATACATTTCTAAAGGGGTTATAATTTGTTTAAATAATTCCAGAATATTGATCTCCATGCACTTACTGGATGGATTCCTGAGAGAGCAGGAATAAGGAATGCAGATGCTGACTTCAACCCTGATGCCTTGTTCAATTCAATGCTTACTCGCTTTCACAAAGGTGACTTACTGATAACTGTCGCTACTGGAGACCTACCAGAGCATGAAGCCAACAGAGCCGGACTTGTTCCCTCTCATGCATATGCAGTGCTCGATATTCGATTAATCAACGTAAGTGCTCACTTTAATCATTGCCATGAAACATAATAATTCAATTACTAAGTCATTACTTATGCAATCTGTTATTTACCCATATTGAGGGATTGCAAGAATTACATCATAACAAAAAAAAAGGTTAATATGAAAACTAACAACGCATTTTGAACACTTAAAGTGTTTCTTCAACCATAGATCTCGTAACGAGGTAAATTATCCTGTGTAAATTATGATTCTAGTTACATTGTTATGACTATTCAAAATTTTGAGAAATGGATACAAAAACATCATAAAGAGTTTATTCAAAAACTAAAATAAAATAGTAATAATTTCGTTTCCCACTTTTTCAAACACTTAATAACTAATAACCATAGTTTTGACTCAAATACTGATTTAAAAATTTTAAATATTAGTAAGTTTCTTGAAACAGTTGCCTTAGAAGCATTCGAAATCAAAATATCCTATATAATGAATTCCTCCCTATGTTTAAACAAACAAATATCGAGTTTTCTGAAATTTCTTATCTTTTTACATAACTTAAAATATGTAGTTCTTCAAAGGAAAACAGCCATATTCCAAAGTACAGTTAGGTAAATACAACTGCCAAGACTTCCTACATTAAATATAGTTAATGGGTTAGTTCCACTGAGGTTAGTAATATTAGAATTAGTAATAATACAATCCGTCATACCTCGTAAAGTCTCAGAAAAGCTCGACCGATTTCGGGTCCGTCTGGATCCCATCTTCAAGAGCACCTAACTGACTGTGAATGTTATTTTCCTATAACATACCTATATATATCATCTACATTGTGGAATCAGTGTTTTCTATGTAGTTAATTTCTTTTTTGCATATTTCTTTAATTGCTATGTTTTTTCCTTTTATTTCTTATTTCATTATCTATTTCCAGTTCCTTGTGTCGTCTTTTAAATGTTATTAGTGGTTTTGTTAAATGTCGGTTTGGTGGTTTGTTTGTTCATTGATTATATTGTCTGTCACTTTATGTTTGTATGTTTCTATTTGTTCCTGTATGTTCATATCCTGTATGTTCACCTACCTATATATAGGTAGGTTATAGGAAAATAACATTCACAGTCAGTTAGGTGCTCTTGAAGATGGGATCCAGACGGACCCGAAACCGGTCGAGCTTTTCTGAGACTTTACGAGGTATGACGGATTGTATTATTACTAATTCTAACTTCCTACATTCTTCCGAACCCCTACCAACACACTTCAACCTTTCTTCAGTCCTTTCTAATTCCTTCTCTCAGATCAACCCTCAAAAGTGCAGGTAATTAAAATTCTTTGTTACATATAAATTAAATCATGTTTCTGTATGTTATCATGTTTTATTAAGGTTCAGGATTAATTAAATCATTTTTCATACGAATTCTTGCTAAAAACGTCAACAGTTCAATAAAACATTCATATATTGTATTCAATTTCAAATAATTCACCCTAATGTTCTTAAATCTCGCAGATATATATGTTTTTTTTTTAGATAATCTGAAGAAGAACAGTAAATATTCGAAACGCGTTGTTAGTTTCATATTAAACATTTTTTGTGTGGAGACGTAATTCTTGAATTCCCCCTAATATCAAGTACTAAGTATACAATAGAGCCTTGGATATCCATTGTGATGATTCATCCAAACTGCTGCTTTAATAATTTCATTAAAAAATGAATAATTCATACTCATACTC
This sequence comes from Hermatobates lingyangjiaoensis, assembly GCA_026182355.1. Classification (NCBI taxonomy): domain Eukaryota; kingdom Metazoa; phylum Arthropoda; class Insecta; order Hemiptera; family Hermatobatidae; genus Hermatobates; species Hermatobates lingyangjiaoensis. Next base: position 1,455,375 of record JAPFBL010000054.1, read on the forward strand.
TCTATCAAGATCCTTGTATACTGCAGGTCTTCATTACTCTTGACAGCTGCTTTCAGTTATCTTTTAAAAAGTTACATCAATGTTCAAACTTTTGAACGAAAACCTACTATTAAATGAAATTTCATTAAATGAAAATCTATATTTGCGTGGGTGCGTATGTACAAAAAATGTTGTAAGGTTTTGGATAAGTAATAGATTAGTTAACACTATTTGATCGACAAATGAATGTTATACTGATATACCTAAGACAGTATAGATGAACTGTACAATTTTTGGAAAATATTTCATAAATTTTTACTTTTTTTTATCCTACATTAAACTTTTCTGTTCACGAAAAATTACAATTTTTTCTTGCAATTAATGTTAATATCACTTCTATATTAATTATAAAATTTCAATTCTCTATAGTTAATAATTCAGAAAAGGAAAAAACAAAGATATATATTTACATAATCTGTGGTAAAGTGGCATTTATTTGATGCAATGCTGCCCAAGTATGCAGCGCATATTCACCATAAGGGTTACTTGAGGTATGATATAATTTAAATTCGTCAGAAGTGTGACCTGCAGAATAGTCACAAATTTTGGACTTATTTACTACATTACTGTCGGATTACTTAAGATTTATAATTAATTTGACATATCTAGAACTTTCACAGAATACAGCTAAATAAACATGAAAAATTTCGACAGATTAATAATGGGGAATTACAACGAGGATACAAACATAGAGAAAATTTCATATCTATCAAGATAACAAAATTACAGAAAAGCTTGCAACAGAATAAAAAAAAAATAGAAAAAAGTCATAAGAAACTTTTTATCATAAAATATTAATTCATGTAGATCAATTTACTGGACAACATAAGTTAATGTGTAATATTGTTTCATATTAAACAAAAATATATAAATTTGTTCAGGTTTAGCTAACAAATAAAAAAGGTTTTCTTTTTGTAGAATTTTGTAATATATATATATATTCGTTGACTAATGTAATAAACTGTTTTTGTAGGATGTTAAGTTAATGAAATTAAAAAATCCTTGGTCTCATGTAAGATGGAGAGGAAATTATTCTGAATGTGATATCGTAAGTACCCATTAATTCTAGTATTGGTATAAAGAGGCAGCAGATCTTCTTTCAAACATGTATCATTAAAGTGAAGGGCAGTCTCGGGATTCACGATCTTCAGACTGAGATACTCGATTATACGAACTAACTTCCTGCTAACAGGATTTAACTAGCTAAATTTAACTAGTTGAATCCTGTTAGCAGGAAGTTAGTTCGTAGAATCGAATCTCTCAATATGAAGATCGTGAATGCTGAGACTGCGGTTCACTTTAATGATTAATTCTAGTCTATACATTGGTTGAAATGTCTTTTAAACCAGTTGTTAACATGATTTGTCAGTAACTTAGTTTTACAGTCTCTTAATTTCAATTGATTAGTCTTTATTCATTGTGCCACTTCTTTATTAGAGTCCTGTTTGTCTTTTTTAAAAAAAAATTAAAGAATGTAATACAAACTCAGAATATTAAATTCAGCCCCAGGTTAGCCCAGTGGCAATGTACTCACCTCTGGATTGGTAGAACCGGAGTTCAATACCCATTTTGGCTCTCGATTTATTCATGCAGGATGTGAACAAATCTGAACATATCATCCCTCGGATATGACGTTAAGCTTTCGGTTCCAAGCCTATAAGATGTCAGGTATTCATTCAAGATCTCTACACTGGATACATTTGAGTTAGGCAAAATTTAAGGCTCATTGTAGAACAGGTAATGTGACTAATGTGTAAAATGGATGCAAATAATAAATGGGTTGCAATCCCTCCCTCCCCCCCCCCCCCCCCCCCTGGAACAGCGCGAATAGGTGTAAACCATATAAGTATAGGCGTTGAAAAAAAAATACTAAAATTACATGTTTAATCGGGAAAAGGTAGCATCTACTTTCCAGCCATTTTGATAAAATTAAAAGTAAAATTAAACTAAAATCATACATATGGTTAAAGAGATTGAATTAGAAAAACGTAACCACTAATTTTGTATGATTTTTATTTTCTTAAATTTAATTATGAAAGAAATTTAATTTAATTTAAATATTCTATAAGTTTGCTCCCGACTTTTATAACCCTTAAATCAGGGCGTATTTTCTTCACCCCATTCCTTAAAAAGATTGCAGTTATTCATTGTAAACATTTCACAATACAATAAAATGAAATTATGCAACAGAATGACTTTATAATGATTTTAAAAGTAGTAAATATTATTTCAGAAGTTGATTCTTGGCAGTAGGAAAAATGTTGTATAAGTTATTACGTAAAAAAAAAAGAGGAAAATAATGTTATAAATTGTTTAATATATGAAAGGTTAGTTATGTGGAGTTGATTAATTCTATAATTATGTTATATATAATTATGTTTTATTCTATAATTCTATAAAATTAACAGAATTAAAGAACTTTAACATTTATTTACTGATAAGTTTGCACGCAGTCATTGGTAATTTTCCACCTTGTAAAATTATCTATTTAATTAAGACAATGCTTTCTTCATGAAATAATGGTTTTTTATGTATCATGTGATGTAAACCTTAGGCATGGTCTCCACAAGGACCCAAACTTGGTAATCTTTATTTTTACTGAAATTCGTTTGAGGATTAGTAAATAGTTTATAAGTGTGTGATGTACTATTCTTGAACTCTTTTGTCAGGAAATGAAGTTTCGTGATGGAATTATTACTGTTCGTAGACTTTAAAGCAGGTATGGGCAACCTACGGCCCGCGGGCCACATGCGGCCCACCAACACGTGTGTTTGTGCGGCCCTCGGAGATTATCTGGAATTCTATCTTAATATCAAAAATTCCTTTGCTTTCTGCTTATTAACAAAAGCTCACTGAGACTCTTGAAAGAAAGTTAAATCATTGGAGGGAGAGAGAGAGAGAGAGAACTTAACAGTAACAACTACTTTAGCCTTTTTATATATATGACGCTACTAATCTTTTGGGCACTGCGTTGTTATAATTGCACCATTGTCATTATAAAATAATAAGGTATGAATAATAATTTTCATTATTGTAGGGTAAAAATCTAATGAAATGGTCTCCACATATAAAAATTTTAATGATATAAACAACGCGTTTCGAATACGTAGTGTTCTTCCTCAGGCATTAACTAAAAAATACAATGACACCAGAGAGTTATCTATGGTATAACTATAGTAATACTATAGATAACTCTCTGGTGTCATTGTATTTTTTAGTGAATGCCTGAGGAAGAACACTACGTGTTCGAAACGCGTTGTTTATATCATTAAAATTTTTATATGTGGAGACCATTTCATTAGATTTTTACCCTACAATGAGTAAATACTACATAATAACTGATTGCACTGCATTAGAATTTTCATTATAAGAATAATAAGATAATTATTGACATATTAATATAGCACACAGTGTCCATATATGTATTTGTCAATTATAATAAGGTATTGTTTTCTTGACCACAAATTACTAATACACACTTTTTCTTCTTCTTGGAATTCGGACAGGGTTAATATACGGAATCACCTTTTCCGTATTTTAAGACATCCTCAGGGTTATAAACTAACAAAAAACAATGGACATTTGTCATATCTACTTTACAATCATCATAACAAATTATAACAATTTCATCAAAATATCATAACAAAGTAAACTTTTTGAATTTGTTTTGATGATTGTAATGTAGATGTGACAAATGTCCATTGTTTTTTGTTAGTTTATAGCCCTGAGGATGTCTTAAAATAAAGACGAAACATTGGTGAAAAGGTGATTTCGTATATTAACCCTGACCAAATTCTAAGAAGAAGAAAAAGTGTGTATTTATAAATTATATATATAATCTGTGTGTATCCAAACACCACAGAAATTACGATGCGGCCCGCGGTCATTTGATGATGATATAATACGCCCCCCGGTTCACAAAAGGTTGCCCATGCCTGCTTTAAAGAAAAGAATAAGGATCTATCATAACTAGATTCTAAGATAGTGCTATCAGTTATCCTGCAGTATTTACTTAATGTTGGGTAAAAAAAAGTTAATGAAATAGTCTCCACATACAGAAGTTTTTTTTATTGTGCACTATTTATTTAATACTATAGATAACTCTCTGATGCCATTGCATTTTTTAGTTGTATGCCTGAAGAAGAAAACTACGTGTTTGAAACGCGTTATTTATATTATTAAACATCAATGATCAAACCACAATATGAAGTGGGAAAAAGAGACTAAGATCCTTCATCCGTAACAAGAGTTCTTCGTCAGATTCAAAAACCTAACTGACACAAAAACCCAAACGGTTGGGTTTTTTACTCTGACGAAGACCACTTGTTACTGTTGGAGGTTGAAGAGAAATCTTAGTCTCTTTTTCCCACTTCATATTGTTTGATTCAATCCAATTGATCATTGATTGTTATTTCACGTGTTTATGTAAATCTATTTCATTAACTTTTTTACCCTACAATATTTATACATATTTTCGAAAAACTCTATTTTCAAAAAACTTTTTTGTAAACTTTATTGAAAAGTAATGTTAAAAAAATGATTAATGTTATATTACATTTTATATTCTTTTACATATATACATTTATATATCTCTTTTAAATTACATTTGAACAAATTTTAAATTTCTTTGATGCAATATTACAATCATTATAGGTACACTGGACTTCGTCTATGAAAACTGCCTTAAATTTTGACCCTGATTCAGCAGAAATGTTTGATAACGGTGTCTTTTGGATTGATTATGCATCTATTATTAAATTCTTTGATGTATTTTATTTTAATTGGAATCCACAATTATTCCAGTTTACGTCTTGTATGCATCAGTAAGTATTTATGCAATAATTGTAAACATGTGTTTTAGATGATTTTAGTCAATGTTTAGAATTTTTTCGAATGTTGTTGGAAGTAATAGTTCTTATAGATTAATCATTTCAGTTTAAAAGTTGTTTATTCAGTTTATATGTAGTAGATAACATTGGTCAACACGTCAACACATTTTTTGGTGCCCAAGATTTAGATTAATTTAGAGGTGCTGATTCCGACATCATACTAATTTTTTCTCATCAGGTCAAGTTATTGATATATTTTCTGTGTAATACCTTTTTTACCTTAAAATGAGGCATATTTCTAAATACATTCTAAAGTCATAATTACAATTGTAGGTTATTGTTGAGATGTATGTTAAGTGATTAAGACATCACAAACTTAAAGTAAAAGTCATTATTTCACTTGAGTTGCAGATTTTTGTAGTAAAAATTATGCATGTCTCATAGGCGACATTCGGTAAACAAACAAACTGTGTTTTGCTATATTTGTGGTGAATATACGTTGAAATTCAAATGTATAGAATACATATTTGATTACGTATTGCAAATATTTTGGTGTGATTAATGAATATGTGTCTTAAAGTTAAAAAAATATTGTTTCTTTGATTTTCCTGCCTTTATTGTAGCTGTCGCCTTCCTACAAAGAGGTATATACCATAACAGAAAAAGTAGGCCTGATAGAGAAAAAGCGACAGCATTTTCGGAATAAGCGCCTTTAAATTAGATAAAACTGTTGAAACATTTTAGGTGCCATGAGCAATTTTTTTTTTTTTTTTTTGTTGGCCAGTCTAATCTCTTAGCAAATAATTCACCTTTTCTTGTCGACGCCTTGCCCTGGTCTGCATGCATTGCTTAGTAACCATTCTCTGCAATACGATATAGGTGGACGGACCATCATGGTAGTCTTTAAGAATGTAGCAACGCTTTTGGCTACTGGAAGGCTGAGGTTAACAGGTCCTTGCTTAACACGACTTAGTTCATTTTCTTTCAGTTGTTACCTCTACGAGATAATGCTGGTACTATACAAATGATCCAGGCAAACTTCTTTCCAATGCATAGTCTTTTTCTTCAGGTTGTATAAACTAAATTAAATTAGTGTCCTTTTCAACCATCATAAATATTGATATAACCTGAAGAAGAACTCTACTTGTTTAAAATGAATGTTTCTTTCATAAATCATTTGTATATGGAAGCTTTTATTAGTTTTTCAACAATACAGTTAGTGAAAAAGATTTATTAAGAATTGTTAGTTTTCACTATAATTAATTTTATTTGCCGTACATATAAAAAAAAAAGGTTCCTTCCAAGAAGTTATATTTGTTCTGTTTATTTTTTTTATTATTTGTAAAGGTTATTTATTTATAAAAAACATTTTTTAAAATGACACCAAACTTAGCTGATACCTTTTTCTTAACAAGCTTCTCAATTTGAAGGCCACTCACCGTACAAGATTTGTTGTTCTTACCCTGAAGAAAAACAACACCCACTGTCTTAACTTTTCGTATGTAATGAACCAGAAAGTTCACCCAAGAAGTTATTCATGTCCTGAAAATTAATGCTGATCATTCGAAACATGTCGACTATAGCAAATATAATTTATTGTGCAGACGAAATAACGAGAGTGTTATTTAGAAAAATTGAGAAGCTTGTTAGGAAACAGGTATCAGGTAAGTTTGGTGTCGTTTTGAATTATATATGTGTTTAAGAAAGGACTGATACAAAACTTTACGAATAAAAACCTAAACTGATAATATGATTTTTTGGTTTTTAGGAAATGGTCTGCCGGTGTAGGGCCTATAAAAGATATGTACAATATTGGAGACAATCCTCAGTACAGCTTGACTATAGATGAGTCAACTAAGAGTGGAGCTGTCTGGGTACTTCTTACGAGGCATATTACTTCAATAGAGGACTTTAGAAACAACTCAGAGTACATAACACTTTATGTTTACGAGTCTAAGGGCAACAGGATACACTATCCGTGTAAGTTTATTGATACCAGATATAAGATCAGCCCGACCCGACCCAGGTCCGCGGATACTAAAGCACGACCCGCCCCCAACCCGGATATATAATGGAGTTTATTCCCCAATAGCCAAGCAAATCTCGGTCATCTAAATTAATTAATTTATAAAAAATATTTCTTAGTTTAATATCCATACATCGTTTCAATATACATAATATATAGATATATTTTTTATTAAAAAAAGTTAACGAAAGCTAAAAGCACGTGCCTGATCCGACCCGAACATAGTAATTGACATTTTGGGCCTAGGGCTTACGAACTTACCTCTAATTGATACCTAGGGGTGAAACAGAAATATAGACGTGGCTTATAGTGTTTTTTTGAGAATTGTTTGACGCTAGACCTCCATAAAAAATATTATATATTGATAAAAGTATGGACCCTGAAGTAGAAACAAAAGAAAAGTTTATCAAAACTCGGTCAGTTCTTCGGGTACAAATTTAACTCTCAACGTTTCGGTTTTTATTTAAAACCTTTTTCTTAGGCACAAGTATCAAATTTTGAAACAGAAAATCTAAGTATTACATTACAGATTATATTATGTAAAACTTAGTTGTTCTGTGTCAAAATTTTATACAATCTTTAATGTAATACTTTGTTTTTCTTTTTCAAAATTTTATACAGTGTCATGTGTCCATTCAAACTAGATAGTTGTTTGCTGAAATCCGCAAAGTGTTTTCTTTGTAAAATAATCTCGAATGTAATACTTAGTTTTTCTGATTCAAAATTGTATACTTGTGCCTATGAAAAAGTTTTTAAATAAAGACTGGAAATGTTGGAAATGAGAGTTTAATGAACCTGAAGTTGAACCGAGTCCTGATAAACTTTTATTATATATATCATTTTGTTCATTAAAAATGTATAGATTTTTTTTTTAAAATATTTTAAAATTTATTTTTTTTCAGCTGACCCTCCTCCATATTTAAAGGGAATTAAGATCAACAGTCCACATTATCTGTCAAAAATAATCGTCAATGAAACATCACCAAGGAAGTTCACACTTGTTGTTTCGCAGTATGAAAAAACAACTACAATTTATTATACACTACGGGTATATTCTACTTGTAAGTTCCAAATGAAGAAGATATTAGATCCTTATAAATATACCTATAAGGTTGGTTTGGATTTCTGATAGTTTGATATTTTTTTTTTGGCGATATTTTTGATTTTGGACGATTTATTCAGGTTAAAGATGGAGGCTGGCATGGTATCAGTGCTGGAGGTTGCAGGAATCACCCCATGACATATATAAACAATCCTTGCTATAGGTTCACCATTGACCAACCGTGTGATATCTTAGTGGATCTTAAAGCTCCAAGAGAATATCATGTTGGACTTGAAATTACTTCAATAAGTGATCCAAACTTTATTCCAAAAACTACCGGAGCTTACAGGTAATTATGTTAACTTATATTAATTATTGTTGATAATACGTAAATAGAATTGAGTGTAGGGTTTTACTATAATTGTAATGGATCACATTTTCATTTAACAAAATTAGGAGTACAGTAAGATGGACGCATATATTAAAACAAAATAAAAAAAGGAGATCTTAGATCATCTACGAAATTAATACACACCCACGGGCATATATATATATATATATATATCCAAGTTCAAACCACAATAAGAAATGGGGAAAAAAATACTAAGACCTTTCAACCGAAACAAGCGGTCGTCGTCAGAGTCAAAACCCAATGGACACTGACGAAGACCGCTTGTTAGGGTTAAAAGATCTTGGTCTTTCTTTTTTTCATTTCTCATTGTGGCTTGAACAGTGTTAGTTCTTTCATGTGTTTATTGTGAAATCTTGTTATATATATATATATATATAAGTTACGCGTGTCCGGGTAATGAATAGGTTTTTAGAAAAAGGAATTTAAATAAACTAGCTCGCACGTGATTGAAGACAAGAATGGAGTTTATTAGTCAGCTCCTTCTGTTTATAGGAGAGGCAATGTTGATACGGACTTCAACCCTCTAGTCTCTCGCGGGCCGGCGTCTCTCGCGGGCCGGCATTACTGCCCCCTCCCAGTCCTTATCAACAATGCTCTCCGTACAAGTGTCTGAGTTATATCATAAAATAACAAAACAAAACTTGACTCTAAACATAAGAAATGAATATAATGTTTTAACATTCAAAAATAAAATGACGTCCACACAAGTAACTGAATTAACATTGTTTATAGAAATTACAGAAATAACAAAAGATGAACTTCTATGATTATTTGTACAAAACAAAAATAACAAAATTAACAAAGGTAAACACACATAACTACACTATATCGTTCGCACCATTGGTGGGATTTTCCTTCTCACCCGTCGCAGTTCCTGAAAATGAACTATTTCTTGTTTCAGGGTGTCCGTTCCTATCCTCCATATCTGTGCTCTGTACCGTGGTAACGTTGCGAGTACTTCGTATGGCCCTACGTATCTCGGGTCCGATTTCCTTCGCTTCTGCCTATTTAGTTTATATACGAAGTCCCCTTCTTGTATCAACCCTACTGTTTCTTCTGCTTTCCTTTGATTATATTGCTTGGTCCATCTTTCTTTTGCTGCTTTGACTCTATTATGTAACCTTTGTGGATCCGCTTCCTTTTTCCGCAATTCAAATGGTGTTGCCTCTGTGGTCGAGTGAATACTACTGTTGTATGCTAGGACCGCTCTGGCCATTGCCACATGACCCTTTATGTTTTTTGCATCAGCCAATAACTGCAAGTGTTCCGTTAGAGTGTTATGTAGTCTCTCTATTGCTCCGTGGGACCTTGGATGACCCGGTGTACACCAATGGGGGTTTATATTGAATTCTTTTAACGGGGTTTTTATTTTAACGTTGTTGAACTCTCGCCCTCTGTCCATATAGATCGTTCTCGGGCAGTCAAACGTGGCCAAATACGACAGCAATGCCTCTTCTGTACTTTCACTTGATTTACTTGTTAGTGGCCATGCTGAGGCTAACTTCGTTAGTCTATCTATTGTTGTTAAATATTTGTTTCCGTCGTATGTAAATATATCAATTTCTAGCTCCTCAAAGGGTCCCTCGGGCGTCTGACTTTGTAATAATGGAGGTACAAGTGGTACTCTTTCATACTTCCTCCTTTTGCATATTTCACAGTCCTTTATCACTTGGGCTATCCTCTTGCCCATTTGGAGCCAGTAATGCGACCTCTGTAGATGTTTAAGGGTCTCTGTGACACCACAATGGTTGGTTTTTCCCTTGTGATAATTTAGGATGACCTCTTTCTGCTGCTCTTCGTCTTCTACCGTTTCTACCTGGTTCTTACAGATTATGAAATGAGCTCCTTGTCTCAGCTCTCTTTCCTGAATTAGTCGGAGTAGTCTATTTTCAAGTTCTTGTGATTCTATAAAGAAATGGTATACCTTTCCTGGCACTGTTAGTTGGTTTATGACTGTACTTAATTGTTCGTTGTTCGCTTTCGTTCCTCCTGTAATAATATTTATTTTTAAGTGGCCATATTTGTGCAATTGGGTGTTTATTATTTCTTCTGTGTCGTCTTTTATAATTATTTGATTTCTCTTGTTGTTTATTATATCCTGACTAATCTCAGCTTCCGGTCCATTTCGTTGTTCTTGGTCTTCATCTGCGTCTGGTGTCCCGTTGGCGAAGAACTCTCGCACGTCCCTGGAGGTACTTGGCTCTCTCGTACTACTTCTCGTAATGACGTTGACGTTTCTGGACAAACAGTCGGCTACTTGATTATCAACGCCCTTTACGTGCTGGACCCTGAAGTTGTATGCAGCTCTCCTTTCTTTCCACTTTGCTATCCGGGCTGACGTCTCCTTTAAATTCCCGATCCACATTAGGGGCCTATGATCTGTTCTAATAGTGAACTCAGCCGCAAAAAGGTAGGGTCGGAAATGTTCTACAGTCCACACTATGCCTAACATTTCCCTTTCTATTGTGCTATACCTTTTTTCTGCTGGTGATAATTTTCTGCTGGCGTAGGCTATTGGTCGCTCTCCCTGGATAGTTTCCTGCATCAAGACTCCCCCGATAGCTTCTTGACTGGCATCTGTCATTACAATGAATGGTTTGTTTAGGTCAGGAAATTGGAGCAACAGCGGGCCCCGCAACGCCTTCTTACACTGCTCCACTGCTTCTCTTAGACCTTCTGTTTGTATAAACTTCTTTCCTTTCTTTAAACTGTCCGTCAAGGGGTTCGTGATTGCTGCAAAGTCCTTTACGTACCTTCTATAGAAACCTATCATACCTAGAAAAGCCCTGATGTCTTTGGGTCCCTTTGGATAGGGTAATCGATCTATTGCTTCAACCTTCTTAGGGTCGGGTCTTACTCCTTCACCTGAGATAAGGTGCCCCATAAATCTAACCTCTTTTTGATATAAGCGGGTTTTATCCATCGCTACCTTTAAGCCAAAGTCCCTTATTCTTTTCAGCACCCTTGTAACATGTTCCTTATGCTCTTCTATTGACTTACTGAACACTATGATGTCATCCATGTAGATTTGCGTAAAGTCTTCTCCCAGTCCTTCAAGCAGTTCATCCATGAGGCGTTGGAACGTGGAAGGCGCATTCTTTAGGCCAAAGGGCATCCTCAAAAATTCGAAGTGGCCTCTATCGAACGTAAAGGCCGTCTTCTCGACATCTCTCGGGTGCATCCTAATCTGGTGATACCCGGCCTTGAGGTCGAAGGTACTGAATACAGTTGCTCCTGCCATATGGTCGAGTATGTCTTCTATCCTTGGCAGAGGGTATCTTTCAAGCTTAGTGTACTTATTTAACTCTCTAAAATCTACTACCAACCGGTATTTAGGGGGTTTACCCTCCTCGACCTTTTTCGGGACCAGCCAAATAGGGCTCGAAAATTGCGACTTAGACCTCTGTATTATGCCCTGGTCCAGCATTTCCTTTATTTGCTCCTGCATTATCTTTTTCAATTGGTGTGGGTACCTTCTAGGTTTCACGTAAACAACTGTACCTTCAGGGAGTTCTATTTGGTGTTTGACCCTACCTGTAGCTGATAACCTCTGTCCTTCACTATAGAATACTTTTTCAAATTCTTTCATTAATTCACTCACCTGATGTTCTCCTGGTATCACTTTTCCACAGTTTACCGTTATTCTCTTCCCTGGTTTAACTCTCCCTTCCACGAAGTATTTCCTTTTTCCTAGTTTAATGTCCCACTTCCCTCTTTTACACTCAGGTTTTGCATTGATTCTCTCCAAAAAGTCGCACCCTAGAATAACTCCATATTTCTGGGTCTCTAAGTGGGTCACATGCACTTTCATCTCCAAGGTCTCTCCTATTAATTCTCCCATCTCTACCTGTAATTCGCCTACCAGGCTCTTCCTTCCTGCCATGGTGACCAAGGTGCAGTTGCACGGTGTCAGCCCTGAATAATTGTCCATCCTTTTTGCCACTTCATTGTCCATAATTGTGCTATCTGACCCTGTATCTACCAAACACTTAGTCTTCCATTTGGGAAAAAAAAATATAGGGAGCTTACCTCTTATGCTATTCCTCTGTTGCTCGCCTATATACCTCTCGCCTAACCTTCAATCCTTCTTCCTCTTCTCTCGAATAGCGATCCTCCCACCACGAGTCTCTTCCAGTGAATGCCACTTCCCTCGCTCGTACCAGCGCTCGTGTCGTTCTATCGATGTCTCTTGCTCCGACCCTGTTGACTCTGATGAGCTCCCGTCCTCTGAAGAGCCTTCCCCTTTTTGTCTTCTCCTGCCCCACATCTTCTCCCGCCGGGTTGTGTTAACTTCCATGGGCTCATCTCTTGGTGTTGGTCTATACTGTTTCGTTCGTGGTCTCTCCTTGCGATATAAATACGGACACTCTCGCGCGAAGTGACCGAGTTCACCACACTCCCAACATCCTCTTCTTACTGGCTTCTCTCTTCGCGTGTAGCCTCCCACTGCCTCATAGCTGTTCCTCCTGGCTTGAGATCTTCTCTCTTCAAAACGTCCCCGTGGCTTCCTCTCCTGTGAATACCTCCCTTGTCCTCGATCCTCATAGGCTCTTGCTCTGAATTGCCTATCCTGAGGTACTCTCCTCCTGGTCACAACTGCCCATCCTCCTTCTGACTTCCCTCTGTATATAACACCGTTATCTTCTCGGTCCATTTCTTCCTCCCGGATGGTATTAATTGTCTCCTCGAGACTAGTGGGCTTCATGATACGGAGGGCCATTCTCACTCGTTCTGGAGCTGCCTTGAGGAGAATTTCACTGGCTATCTCTTCATATATCGTCGTTCTCCATTTCGCTTCTTGACTGTCTGTGCACTTTTCATTTATCTTCATAGTTAATTTCCTTGTCGCATCCCCCAATCTGCGCCCGAACTCAGCGCAGGTCTCACCATTCTCCTTCCGCATTTCAAAAATTTTTAGCGCACTTCTAGCTACAGGCTTTGCGGCTCCAGCATATCTGTCCTTAAGGGCTGCTCGCACCGCACTCCACTCCGCACAAAACGTAAGTCCTAACTCCAGCATCACCGTAAGGCTGACCCTGGCGAGGAAGTAGGTCTTGATGTTCTTGTCTGTAGCTGGGTCTAGTTGAGTTGTGACTAACTGCTCGTTGATGGAGTCCATTCTCTCTATGAACAAGTCCAACTCTCGAGCATCACCCTCGAACCTCTTTATCGAATCTAATAGGTTCATCAGGTACCCTGCTTTTGCTACTCTCGCTTGTTCTATTTTCACTGCGAGCCTAACATCGGCTCCTGTTGTCTGTTTACTCGTCATGTTGGTTTCTACACTGGACACAACACTACACTATTAAACAGTTGGCGAATGATCCCGGGTTTCGGCACCAGTTACGCGTGTCCGGGTAATGAATAGGTTTTTAGAAAAAGGAATTTAAATAAACTAGCTCGCACGTGATTGAAGACAAGAATGGAGTTTATTAGTCAGCTCCTTCTGTTTATAGGAGAGGCAATGTTGATACGGACTTCAACCCTCTAGTCTCTCGCGGGCCGGCGTCTCTCGCGGGCCGGCATTACTTATATATATATATATATATATATATATATATCAGCGAACAAACCGCAGTAAGAAATATGAATAAAGACTAACATCTCCTCTCAACCCCAAACCAGATGTGCCTACATCTTTCGTTTCAGTTGAGATTTGACTCTGACGAAGACCTCTTGTTACGGTAGAAAGTCGTCGTTTTTTTTTTCATATTTCTTACTGTCGTTTGGACGTTGATTTTTGTTTCACTGTTGATTTCCAATGTCTATTGTTAAATTTTGTTTCATATATATGTGAGTATGTGTAGATATATATATATTTCGATTGCCTCTTCATCAAGAAGATAGATGTGAGTTGCTCCGCAGCCTCACAGTGAGTCGTCACTTTTATAGAATTCAGTGTTGATTAAAAGTGTTGAATTTTTTTATAATATTGTGCTATAATCTCTTTTACAGGGAGATCAGATGCTGATAAAATTAAAACAGCGTTGCTTTTTCAATACTACTTGTAGTTTTACTCCCTTAGCTTGGATAAATATTTATGATCAGAGTCTGGGTATTTAGTATCAATTCATTTATTTAGTATCAGAATTTCTGTGGGCCAGGTTAGTTCAGTGGTAACGTGCTCGTCTCTGAACTGGTAGATCCGGGGTTCAATACCCACTCTGGCCCTCTATTTATTCTAGAGGGAAATGAATAAATCTGAGCACGTCGTCCCTCGGAGAGGACGTTAAACCATCGGTCCTGAGCCTGTACGATGTCATGTACTCGTTAAAGATCCCTACTCTAAGTATACTTGAGTTAGGCAACATTTAGAACTCCCAATGTATAATCAATCTTCTTTATTTGTTATCAGAAAGGGCCAAAGTTTGGCCTATGTGTGCTCAATTGCGAGACTATCAAAATGTTAGATACACCTGGGACCATTGTAGATATACTCATCTACCTTTATCATTTCTGTTATTGATCTTATTGATTCATAAAACAGTTCAGCCCAATTGTTAATTAATTAAATTATCAGTTAAGTTAATAATAATTAAAGTGTTTAATTAAAGTAACACTGAGTTACAAGACAAAATTATATTGGCGTTCACAAACATCCTTATAAATTAGCCCATTAATCGCTTACAAATGTTGCAGATCTGGCTTTGTAGTTCTTGAAGTTGCACAACTGTCAAATGGTGTCTACGATATTGTGCCTTCCACCTTCAATCCAGGGCAAGAATCGGACTTTTTCCTCACAGTTAAAAGTTCAAGACCTCTAAGTATTCAGAAAGTTAACTAATTACATGAAATAACAATTTATTATAAGGTTTTAATAATCAAAGTGCCATTATTTGTGTTCTTTTAGAATTAATGTAATATTATTATAAAAATATCTTTTAAACTGTTATTAACCTCATATTTGTAATAAAGTGTGTTAGCTATGTAAATAAGCGATTTGAAAAACAGTTCAAGTAAAGTAAATCAATTTATAGGAAGAAAACACATTGAGGAAGTACAAAATTGAGAATTATATTCTGAGGCTCACTAATCTGACAGATGTCGAAATATCGCAGTGAGTTTCGACACCTCAAAAGTTTAAAAATAAACCAGAGTCATACATAACAGATAAAGAACTCTTACAGTTTCCAATTATCGGCTCTATCATATACTCTGAAAAGTCAAATAAATATAGATATAAACTTATATATTAAAGTTCAAATTTTCAGGAACGAAAAACAATTATCAATGTTGACTTTTTTTTTGTTTTGTTTTTGACTAATTAGTATTCAAGAGAATAATAGAATAAATGTGCAAAGAATATTGTAGGTTACGAATTAGATCACTAGACTTTATAAAGGCAAACAATATGAAAGTCAAAACATCACAAAACGTGACTGTATAAGAGCTTGTTATGATTGAATGATTTTGGTCTTTTTTTCTGATTTCTTACTGTGGTTTGGACGATGATTATGTATATATACTTTGAAAACTTGTAGAAACTCAAATGCAAAACAGATACTAGGAGTCACATTCAATATTTCTACCGTTTTAACGGCCGTTCTCAAGAAAAGAAGTTCAGAGGCGACAAGACGAAAGCCTAGAGATATATGTGTATATCAATGTTCAATCCACAATAAGAAATGGGGAAAAAAGATTAAAATCTTGGAACTGTAACAATTGGTCTTCGTCAGTTGGGTTTTGACTCTGACGAAGACCGCTTCTTACAGTCGAAAGATCTTACTCTTTTTTCCCCATTTTTTATTGTGGTTTGAAAATTGATGTCATTTCACGTGTTTATTGTGAAATATATGTATATATATATATATATATTACTGCAAAGTATGAAATTGCAAATCTACAGTGCCCTATTATTTTAAGCATTTTCTAATATTGGTGGTAAATGCAGTTTTTTTTTGAAATGTTTAAGAATTTCATTGTTGTTTGGTAAAAAACTTATACAAATCTTTGAACAAATTATTTTAAATTTACTGAGCTAAAAGTCATGTTGCATAGTATTTTTTTAATCACTTCATTTTACTAAACAATAAAAAAAACCGAAACCTTTATCTGTAGAACGAACCCAGGATCAATTTTTCTTGATTCAAAATGCAAGTTGTTGATATTACAATAATATTTTTCAGTTTTGCACTTTTTTTTTTGCAAAAGCCATCTCATATCTTTGCTACAAGAAGATTTGTTAGTATCGGTGTACTGAGTTCCATGTTAACAAGGCACTTCTTTGTTTACTGTTATCAACTGAACTAAAGGTAATCCTGCTGTCTACGTGTTGTCCGTTATCAGCTAGTAAATAAGGTCAAAGCCTCCTTATCATCTGATTTATAATTCCTATTTTAAAATATGTCAACATTCCCTTAGCTGCCCATATTCGAACACTTACTCCATTACATGAGGTTTAATCCCCGACAATGAGAAAGAAGCCTTCCTTTCCTTTTCTTTTGCTTTTTTTTTTATGAACAGACACTGCATTCAGCGCGAGTTTCTTTTCATAGGGTTGCCAGATTTCAAGATAAGTAATCCGGGACAATCTTAAATCTCTCAATTATCAGGCTATAATCCATATATATATATAGATTCTGTATTCATGGCTTTTTTTTACGTATCTCTTCTATTTTCCTCAGGATCTTTCTTAGTAATGGTGATAGTTGCCAAAGCAAGCCAACAAACGATATTCAGAAGGCTAGAACACTAAAAACACTTGACCGGGAATATCTATATTTAATTAACTACTAAACTGAACTAATACTATAAGATTTCGGCCCTGTGGGTCATCGTCAGGTTTTTAACTACTTATATTAACTAAATATATTGATTACATACTACATAGTAGTAATATACTATATAAAAATATAGATACGTATCGAAATACATCAAGCAAGTATTTTAATCGGATATGAAGAAAACAATTATTAGGAAAATTAATGTTTAATGGATATCACAATAGAGAAACTAAACAAAGAAAAAAAAAATAGAATTACTTTGAAAAGTAGTAATCAATATCTATGAGACAATAAGGAATTCATAAGCACAGAAATAAAACATGAACTTTTAATTATATTTTCTCAAATGACTAGCTTTCTTTAGAAGGTCCTTATTTTCTATTACCTGTCTGTAA
The DNA here is from genome assembly GCA_026182355.1 of Hermatobates lingyangjiaoensis. NCBI lineage: Eukaryota > Metazoa > Arthropoda > Insecta > Hemiptera > Hermatobatidae > Hermatobates > Hermatobates lingyangjiaoensis. The sequence continues at coordinate 1,472,841 of JAPFBL010000054.1, forward strand.
AATTCTCTGCAATGACAATTTATATTCCATTTATAGTGCAAAATAGCTTCTATAGTTGACACATCCAACTTATTCCTCTCGTCTGTCCATTGAGCAGTCATCGTAGAAAAGATGCGCTCCACATTTGCATTATGAGCAGGAATAGTAAATAGATATTCACACAAAGATAATATCTCAGAATACTGTTCTTTGAATTCTAACTAAAGGATAGAAAACCATTTTTCATGACACATCTTGGTCTCCATTCCTCACGTTTGTGGTTATTCAATTTATATTTTCATCATAATCATCATGTAATTGAATTCTGCATCGATGTAGCCCTGAAGATGTCTACAAATACAGACGAAACGTCGGCTTAAAGGTGTTGTATTATTGAAGCTAGACCAAACCTCCATAAAAAAGAAAAATAGTGTTAAATATATGTGGTCGAGATAAGGAAAACATTCGATTATTTTCATTATTGTAATTTCAACAAAGAATCACCATTTTATATTAATTATATCATGAAGTAATGATTTTAATTTGTTCATATTTTTTTTATTTATTTATATATTTGTTTATGATGAACTAAATTCGGGTTAAAAAGGTGTTCCGTGAGGGTTCTGTCCGGGACACGGGACAAAATGATCAAAATCGGGACGTCTGGCAAACCTACCTTTTCATGTAACTTGACCTTTTCTTTTTTTTAACCTGTCATATGGACTCAGCAAATTATTCAAAATCCCCTTCTATCTGTAGTGTTAAGAAGGCATTATTTTGACAACTTTCATATACACAATCCTACATTTAGAAAACTATCAAACGGTTTTAAATGACCTACATTTAAAACCAGAGGGGTAAGTTTAATTTTTCATAAATTGTACAAATCTTAATGCCCTTTCGATTCCTTCGGTTTGTTAACCATGCTCTGAACATGGTTCAAGCATCCTGAATGGCACGCTCATTCACTCTCATTGCCTTGGCTTTTGTGGTTCTCTTGTTGATTTATTATGTATCATTATTTAATTGAACAACTGCATTCTATTGATTAGGAATTTGCTCCTTAATTATTTATTACTAACGCTTTACTGTGAACAAAGAATAAAGAATATTGTGTCACACGTCCTTTTAAAAGTTTGAGAAATAGAAATCAAGTCATTCTTGTTTAATATATAACACATATATCGTGTATATATATATACATCACATATATCTACACACCACAGTGAAATCTAATTGGCAAATGAATAAAATGACTCTGCAATTCTATTAAGATGTGCTTCAGTTAAGCATGGCCAACTTTAAAATAATGCAGCACCTCAAGATAATGATTAAACCTTGAAAGAAAAAATGAAAACTCACCAAAGTAAACAAACAATGGGTTTTAGGGATTAAAATTCCAAAAATAAAGGTTGAATCACAAAGCAAAACTGCCTTATTAATTATTTGTTTCCAGCTTTATATGTACTTTTAAAATAAAATGGAGTTAATATCTCTGAAATATTATACTTATTAATTAAATTTAGGAGATAAAAATGCCTTCATTGAACAAGTTACCTGATATAACCACATTAAATTGAACCTTTTCTATGATTAGTATTATATACATAATTATATATTCTTGAGCGTTTTTACTATATTAAAACCCAATTTACTATTGTATTTATATCAAACTGATAAACTTACATTGTATTTATTAATTTATTTGCTTTAAAACGATTGTTTGTTATCAATATAATATATATTACAACTAAATATGTGCCTTGATCAAATTTATATGTGAATTTTACCTGGAATGTTTATTTATTGTTTTGTCTTGCTTCAGTGCTTCATTCTGAAATTTATAATACAGAACACCTGTATGATTAAGGATGTATGTAGCTGTTTTAACCAGCGAAGTTTTCATATGTGAAACCAGATTTTGTATTTAAAACATGGAGAGGTATTGTTAGTGTGCCTTTATTATGAACAAATATTAGAACAAATAATCAAAACTTGTTTGTTCCAGATACTCATTTTTTGCTTATATCATTATTTGAAATGCATTGTTATTAACAGTACTAATAATAGCTCTGCATCATTATTTTCTGTGATATAAGAAAAAATATTTAATATGTTTTGCTAGTTAAAATAAAGTAAAAGAAAAAAAGAATGTTTCGTGGATTTTTTTCCTTATAAAACTACTTTATACAGAAGAGGGAATAGTCCTATTAAACATGCTTGACATGCTGACCTTGGGTGGATTCCCTAGCTAATGGACGGGCCTGCGTACCTTTGTAAAACCGAAGGAACTGTCAAAACTCAGCCACTTACCCACCCACGTTCAGGAGGATTAATGCAGTCGTGAATTTTAAGACCCATGTATGGCTCAATTAGTCATACTAATTGGTCTTTTAGTAGTTTTTCAAAAGTTTTTTAAGTTATATGAATTATATTTCACGAAATGGATTACTCACACACAGCTGGTTATTATGTTATTGCAATTTATTGACTATTATTTAACTAAATGATCGGGTATTAAGCGAGGCTGGTATCCGTATCAGTTCTATCAAATATTTTCGATTGTGAATACCTCCTTTTATAGGCAGTTCAGTTGAACCGATGGGAAACACCTAGGACGATGAAGGTAACTACAGCTTTGCATTTCTAGCAGTTTCACGAGCTGGGACTTACAAGCAGGGCTACTCAGTCACAGTGGTGCCACCCCTACCCACTGCTGGAGTGGAGTTGTAAGATCAGCATAACCCACCCCTCACACACCCGGTGACCCAACTATGAGTCTGTCGATTTACAGGAGTAATGAATGCAGCAGCTGTTAATCTGACCTGCAGCCGGCAGGGAACAGGTCATTACCGTCGTCCAGCGGAACCCAGGGTAGTTTCCCTAGCTAATGGACGGGCCTGCGTACCTTTGTAAAACCGAAGGAACTGTCAAAACTCAGCCCTTACCCACCCACGTTCAGAAGGATTAATACAGTCGATAATAAAGCACATACCTATTCAAGAACTATAGCATAATATACATAGTAAAATTAAAATAAGAATACAATCACCTTTTGATACACCTGAAAATCGTTTCTAACCCAAGACATCTCCAAGAACACCTAAATAGCATTGAAGCTTGGCTGCAAAAGTGGCACTTAAATATTAATATAAATAAAAGTGTTCACCCAACTTTCACGTTCAAAAAAGCACCATCTCACAATATCACTATGAATAGCGCTCTCCTCGCAACTGCAGATATTCTTAGGTACTTAGGTCACTTTATTGACAAAAGACTAACTTGGAATCCTCATACCCGATTAAAAAGACTTGTCTTAAAACGACGATTCTTATTGCTGTACAGACTTCTAGGGAAACACTCGGAATTGATGATACATACAAAGTACTGCTACACAAAACATTACTGCGACCGACCTGGACTTACAGACTTGAACTATGGGGATTGTGCAAAACCTTTCAATATTCATAGAATACAATCATTGCAATCTAAAATCCTCCGCACTATCACAAATGCTCCTTATTACGTCAAAAACTACACCCTTCATAAAGACCTAACAATTCCATTCATTCAAAACTTAGCCTCTGATCGTTATAAGTCATTTCACAACAACCTTTCCTCTCACCCAAATCCATTTGTACGAATCCTTGCTTCCTCCTCACCTTTCCACAATCCCCCCAAGGCGACTCAAGAGAAGATGGCCGAGGGATCTACTATTACAATAATATACTTAAAAAAAAGACAAACAAAGTGTGAAGTTGAACCAGTGGGTTTCATTCATGTACATCGAAGTTATTGTTTAATCTCTTACTTCAAATGCATGTTACGCAGAATATGCATAGTTGTATATTTGTAAATAAAGATGTTTAAAAAAAAAACTCCAAGACATATACCTGCAAATTATGTAAGAGACGAAAATAGAAATAGTTCTGCAAATCTAAATTTAAAGATAATAAAACACGTACCTATTCAACAACTATAACTTAATATATACACTAAAGTTAAAATAAAGTACGATAACAACTCCTCATTCACCTCAAAAGCGTTTGTATCTCAAACCATATGAGTCGTATAGGAGAGTTGACTAAAAGTAGGTGTGTATCCATAGACTTCATGACCAGAAAAGACCTGTTCTGTTGAATAACTCTCACAATGGCTTCTACCTAAAATTATAAGAGTAACGTAGAGAGCAGAAGAGATTAAATATATATATATATATATATATATATATATATATATATATATATATATATATATTTATGTGTATTTTGGAGCAGCTCTTCAATCAAACATGTTTTATTAAAAATTATGCCAATTTTAACTTTTGTTCTGTTTTTCGATCTCAAATTTTTGTAGATTTCTTCTGCATTGAATAGTAATAGTAATAGTATTTTACCAGAAAGGCGGAAATCCATAGTCAGAAAACTTGAAAAATTAACCCGGAAAAGAACAAAAGTTAAAATTGGCATAATTTTTAATAAAACATATATATATATATTTTCAAACATAAAACACATGTTCTATTTAATAACTGTAAGTTTGCTCACACAGTATAATGCAATCATTCTTCTTCATACACCTTAAAAGCTTTTCTACCCCTCTCAAATCTTATATACTACACGAGGGAGTACAACAGCAGTGGTTGTGTAAATTTTACATATATGATTTAAATATATGAAATACATATTCCTTTCAACTACTATAAATTAGTTTAAACCGTTTATGCAGTAATCATACAAAAATAAGCTTATTCTTATACATATTTCACCTTTCACATATTAAATTAAATTACGCAATATATTTGAGACATAATATTTGATATTTAAACACCTTTAGTACCTTCATGATGTATTCTGGTTTCATGAGGTAGTAGGCTTGAAAGATCTCAAGTCCAACTACCGATGATGAAGCTCTCATTACAAATCTCCATTCAGGATTCACACTTTGCTACAGTATTAGGTGATTTCAAGTTTGTAGCCTTTAGCTTGTTCCAGGGCAATGGTTCTAAACTGAAGTCGGGGAGCACAAATGGTCCACAAATGGTTGAAGGCACACTGTATACAAAATCTGAAGGAGATTTTATCACCAAGTCAAATAGTATACGAATAAAGTAACGCTAATAAAAATATAAAAAAAAATTACACTTACCTCCAGTTTATTTATTCTTGTGCTGAGAAAATAAGAACTTGATGAGCCTCAGCGTCTTCTTCAGTGTTTGGGGGCTACAGGTATGTTTGACATGGATAGGGAACTCGCATTTTATCTTCAATACTTCGAACATTTTTTTACACCTAGATTGGAATAATGTTGCTGCAAACTATAAATTGTTTGTCAGATTGGTGAACAAATTTCATCTCGTCATTGGTAAAACAAAATTCACTGCCTATATAACCTGTTTGCAGTGAGTAGCCATTTCTAAAGAAGAAACTCGCTGTTCGCTGTTACTCATCGCTCATAATAATGATGTGTTCACAAAAGGAGTATCATGTGTAAGGTGAGGTATGGTGACTATATTTTTATATATGGATACATTATTTTAAATCACTCAAAGAACCTAAAAGTCTCATAGACACCCTTTGAGATTCACTGTTCTAGAGACCTAACGGGACAGATTCGGTCTGAGAAGAACAGTGGAAGTGAGAGGTATCAGAACAGTGCATGAGGTTGAATGTCTGCTTGATCTCCAATGCGCTGTCACTCTTATCAATATAAACATCCCTTACAGTAAACAACATAATGAAAACCCGAACAACATTGAGTACTACAATGAGTATGGCATATAAGCTAAATACATAAACATGAAATGATTACATGCAGTAAACACATAAACATGCCCACTAACCTGTGTACAGGTATCCTTTCGTCTGTACCTGCAACAACACACACATGTTAATACTAACACAATGGTAATGTAAAATAATGTGAACTCTTGGTCAGCCATAATCAAATAATTCCATTACTTCCTTATGGCATACAATAGTCAATCAGTGCGTAACTACGCACGTATGTCGTAGTGGGTACGTAGCGCCTATGGTAATTGTTTAAATTGTACTCTCACCCTCCACTAAGTAACATACTTTCAGTCTCATGATGAAACAAAATTTATGTGACAATATAAAATATAATGTAACAATTAAATTTTACTAAATGCAATATATTTTACTCGTATACTACCGACATCACCAAAATAAGTTGCCTGTATATATAAAAAGCTGGAGTGGCTTATACTCAACTTTACGTTAAGTAAACATAACATCAAACTTTTTGTGTACATAATATATAATGTCCCATTTAGGCATAATTTAAATATCTAAATGGGAGATGTTCATTAGTCTTTCATTACTGGAGATAGTTCAGATAGTGATTCATCCACTTATCAATATATATGATTATTTTGTATATCATACCACTGATGCATTTAATATCATTAGCTAGAGTGTACTTTACGAGCCCCAGCGTTTACAGAGACGGACCTTTACACAGAGGTTATAAGGGTTTCCCTACTCTCCAGTAGGGATTTTAGAGTCATTTCTTTTTCTTAAATGTCAACTCATACTTATATTGCAGTAATGTTTATTTCAATATAACTTTATAGAATCAATATAAGTTTAATTTGTTCTTGCTATTTTCCTGGTTTAAGAGAAGACCAAAAACTTCTTTGAGTCTAATAAATAGACATTATTTACCTTCAATTATCAATTACAACAAAATTCATCCATGTTTACATTTTGAAATTATTAAAACAAATTAGTTTTATAAACATTTTGGCTATTGTTGATTTGTCAACTCCCACAGTTCCTAACTAAAACAGTAATAACATTTTTGAAAAGCGAAAGAGTAGATTTGATGTTACGAAATAATCTTTTACATGGCTTACAAATAAGAACATGGCTTTTGAATAGCCAGTGGATCTGTTACATTGTTTATCTGACCTCCTTCTACATTACAGATTTAAGACAAACTTGATAATATTCATATTTTGTCCGAAAAATGTCTGCAATATCTAAGAAAAAATGTTTTAAGTTTATTTTTAATTTAAGCTGTAGGATAATTTCAAGTAGTGGTTTTTAAAAAAAAAAACTTATTTTCCTTTGTCGAAAATCATAAAAATTCAATTTACTCTGGGCGAGTGTTATCTTTTTCTTGCCTGCTGTACATTGTTTATAAGGTTGCTGTAAATGTATATTGAAAAAAAATATATTAGTAATTAGCCAGTTTTGCATACTAAAATCAAATTTAAAGGAAGGCTTTTCATTTTAGTATAATTTAAAACTTTTGTAACTGGAAGCTTGAAATATCTAAAAATAATAGATTTGAACTATTAGATTAGAGTAATGAACAAAATAATTAACAGAATAATAAACTTAATAGAAGTAAAGAACGAAAATAACTCATATTACCTTCAATATGTAATCCCACGACTGGCACAAACAGGAATGGAACTTTAAAGTCCAAAAGTTCACTTACTCCGTCCTAGGGTTACCATCCCTCAAAACGACCACTTCTTTTAACCTGTTCACTGATAAATTTAAATTTTATTAAAATTAAGTGATAATGTTATGTTTATTGCTTTATAGTTTACAACAATCAAAAACTGAGTGTAATATTTATAATTTAAATTTAAAATATAACATTTTTATTTTAAATTACTTCCCGAAATAAATTATTACTAAATGGTTTAACAATGGGTTCAGGCTACAGTATTTCACATATTAATTAATAAAATATTCATTAATGTAATATGATTATAAATTAATGAAAATAAAATAACTGTTTAAAAACACATGTATTCGTAAAGCTTTTTCCTGATTGCTGTACTCTGTTATAAGGTTGCTGTAAATATACACTGAGAAAAAATATATCAGTAATTAGCCAGTTTTGCATACTCAAATCAAATTCAAAGCCGGCTTTTAAGTTTAATTAAAAGTTGTTTTATTTTTCACCATTAGACTAGAATAGTGGAAAAACCAAATATTTGTTAACAAGTAGCAGATCTATAGAAGAAAAGAGGTCAGTTCAGATACTCCAATATTACCCAAAGATAATATTATTTATATGTCCAAAAAAATCTACATGTGATATTAAGATTTGTTCAAGGACATAACATATAGATTGATTAGAGTATTTTGTTAAACAAATCCATCATAACATGGAAAGCGCCAGAAATTCTATGTTTGATTGGCATTTATTTTTTGCATGTAAAAATTATACACTTCATACAACCCATATTATGTCATCAAATCATTTCAAATTTTCAAATTGACTTGGACATTTGTCCAAATTTGAGAACTTTGGACATTTTATCTAAGGCAAAAAGGGAAACAGAGACAAACAGTTCATATAGGTTAAAATTATTAACAGAATACAGGTTAATGAATTTAATTAAGTATTTTAATTTTTTTTCGTTGTAACATATTTAATCTATAAGGTTAAAAGTAACATGAAATAACTAAAAATAAATCTAATCAAAGCTTTATTACTCGTATTAAATGTTAAGTAATTATTTAGGTATTAATTCGTTAGTTTTATATACTGTTATGAAAATAATTCGAGACGAACAACACAGATAAAAGTCATATTTTTCCATAGTGACTAACATCTTTCTGCTTGATGACGAGACAGTCGAAATATAGTAGTGAGTTTTTATGAAATGTTGTTTTATGTGTATTGTTTCTGTGGTTTTAGGTTATCAAGTTTGTGGAATAGTTTTCTTTAATACCTAACTGTAAAAATAATAATATTTAGCATTAAACTGTTTAATTAATCATTAAAAATACAAAAATAAGTTAAGAAGGAATTTGTACTTACTATTTGAAGTATTACTTAAGGAACTAAATGATTTACACAATAAACAGGTTTAAATGGGACGCATACCACACAACAAGAAATGCAGTAGACGTCATTTTACGAGTAGAATGACTAGTCTTTATTATCACGCTAATCATTGCCTTCTAAATTATTTCATTTTAAAATAGTCCCCTTATTTCAGTTTTTCTTATATAAATATTAATTTAATATACAAAAAAAATTATTAAAGTATTTTTCAAAAATAAAAGATATATAATCAATATATACCTTAAATTAATTAGTCCAAATATTATAACTTAATAAAATTAAACTCTAAACCTATTTCTTTTAAAAGCCGTTTGAAAATCTTTTACAATGGTTAAATAATTAGTATAACAACTAAATCAAATTTTACATTAATTAAATGATAGTTCTTGATGTTTACAAAACGTATATCAATTAATGTCTCTAAATTTAGTGTGTTTATAAAATATTTCACCTTATGCATTCTGAAACGAATAAATCCTACCACTGGAATCAAATGAACTGAAGTTTCTTTTATATTTAAATTAAATCAACTAAAGTAAATATTTTATATTTAAAAATAGGTTGGTAGGTTGGTCAAAAACCCAACTGACGAAGACTGCTTGTTACGGTTGAAAGATCTTAGTCTTGTTTTCCCATTTGTTATTGTGGTTTGATCATTGATTGTTATTTCACGTGTTTATATGAAATCTTTATATCGATATATATATATACAAGATTTCACATAAACACGTGAAATAACAATCAATGATCAAACCACAATATGAAATGGGAAAAAAGACCAAGATCTTTCAACCGTAACAAGCGGTCTTCGTCAGTTGGGTTTTTTACTCTTACGAAGACCGCTTGGTACGGTTGAAAGATCTTAGTCTTTTTTTCCCATTTCATATTCTGGTTTTATACTTTATTTATCTTCCTGTTGTTTATTTTACCATCAAACAACCAGAACTGCTAATCTTAATTTTAATTCTTCTGTTCGTCTCTACTTCATTACTTCCTGAACTGGGCTTCGTCGCGGTACAGTCGGTTGCCGAGACGGTTTCCTGCCGTTGTGTTTCCGGCGTGCTTGGTCGCAAATTCTGTTTTCTCCTGAAGACGGATCATCCGAAAATTTGAGTTTGTAAGTTTGTCTCTTTCTCTGTATGTTGCTTTTCTTCGTTTTTGAGCTGATTTGGGTCCAGTTTGGTACGTTTTTTCGAATTTTGAAAACGAAGGAAACGTTGGAAAAAGGTCATTTCAAATAATTAACCCTAGCCAAATTCCAAGAAGAATAAAAGTATATATATATATATACATATATATATATATATATATATAAAATAAATTTTAATTTTCAACGTTTCATAAATTGAAAAAGAAACGGTCCAGCGGACTTTTTTAAATAAAATAAATTCAAAACGAAGGAAACACACAGAAAGACACAGACATAACTCACATCGATATTTCGATGTGAGTTATGTCTGTGTCTTTCTGTGTGTTTCCTTCGTTTTGAATTTATTTTATATATATGTATATATATATATACTTTTATTCTTCTTGGAATTTGGCTAGGGTTAATTATTTGAAATGACCTTTTTCCAACGTTTCGTCTTTATTTTAAGGCATGCTCAGGGTCAAATTACAACGAACAAGGCGTGTATCCAGATTGTTCAAAATAAGTGTACCCGCCTTATAGCCAGGGGTCCTTGGTACGCCCGTAATGTTGATATTCACCATGATTTGAAAATGGAATCCATAGATAGTTACATCACTCGACTTACTACCAATGAAGACAACAAACTATCTACTCATCCAAACCTCCTGGTACAAACTCAAAATCCTGCCACCAACCTTCCTCAACCTCACTGAACAATTACTTCATCCACTGACTATCTGACTACTTTTCCAACTGATGACTAAAAACTTTGAAAACCATGACCTCAACAAGACCACATGACCACGAATACGACATCATTACTGTACAGACAAACTTATATCTGACATGAATTACTGACATTCCAAGTTATAGTAGCACAGTAAGCAAGCAGTAGAAGGCCTCTGGTCTGGAACTGCTAGTTACGACGTGCACTATAGTGCGCGGATATATTCGTTGGTCGTTGGTCTACTACAAGAAGAGTGGGATCCCACATCATCTGTGAAATTATGGCTGCGCCAAAATCATTCTGGTGATGGCAAGCATGTTGAAAAAAAGTGTGAAAGAGTTCAATGAAAATCAAGTGACTGTTTAGAAATATTTGAAATAAACTTGTCAGTCAGCCGTATTTGATTTCATTTTCAATTGGTCTATACAGTCTTTTTCAGAAAATAAAACATCCCCCGAAAATAAACCCTAGTTAAAATAATGTGAAAAATATAATTCGTTAAAAATTATAGCTTTATTGCAAGACATGAGAGATTCGGACCAATGATTCTACAGGAAATGAATTTGGAGGAAAATCAGAACGTTATAACAAATTTAATAATGTATTAATATGTTCCAGACAAAGATGACATGACTGTAATTGAATAAATTTAAATTTATGTATATATATTATTATTAAACAAAAATATATACTTCTACTTATCTACTTGAAGCCCTCCTCCCAAAAAGAAGCCCTAGCACGTATTTTGTACCTAAAAAGAAAGTAAGACAGTGTCTTATTTTCGGAAAAAGACGGTATACACCCATGATCGTGTGGATTGATAAAATTGCAAATCTGTGCTACTTGATGTACCGAAAACAATGGTATGTATGTACCAGACATGCCTTAGCGAGGCATATAGCCTCGTGCCGTAGGTTAGAAGTTAATTTTTTTTTAACCAAAAATAACCATAGCAGTTCTAATATTTGAGATAGAACCTTTCCTAAAATATTTGAATCGCACCACTGGTAAGTCATCTATTACCCCTCTATACTTTCGCTCCTCTACATTCATCAGAACAGTTTCTATCTCATTACTAAACTCTCTACATTATTCTATATATTTTAAAATCACCTAATTTTAAATTGCTCTTTGATTCGACAGTATATCAGATGTAACCAGAAGAACCACACAACATGTTGGAAGTCTGTCGCTTTATAAAATATCTGTACTTTGAAACTTTTATTAATTTTCCCAACATAACATACCACATAGTAACTGATTGAACTTTTTAATTATTTCTTAATACTCATTTTTCTAATGTTTCTTCTCTTTGTCATCACTTTAACATTTTTCCCTACCATTTCCTTCTGCAGTTCCTATTTCAAATAGTAGAAAAGTGACTAAAACATCAACTAATACAGATGATTTTTCAAGAGATTTTAATCATTTTTTTCCTGAAAACCGTTTAAACTTAATTTAGGCAATGTATGTTTAAGAGTTATATATTACAATAATCAATGATCAAACCACAATATGAAATGGGAAAACAAGACTTAAGATCTATTCAACCGTAACAAGGTTTCATCAGAGCCAAAAACCGCTTGTTACGGTTGAATAGATCTTAGTCTTGTTTTCCCATTTCATATTGTGGTTTGATCATTGATTGTTATTTCACGTGTTTATGTGAAATCTTTTTATATTACTATAATGTATATATTGTAATACACAATGTACACCAAATGCAATAGAACATTTATGATGATAAACAATAAAATAGCCATCAAAAATAAAAAAATAATTTTTCCTTGAATTCATACATTGCATATACCTCAAACAAAGGTCAACATTTTAACTGCAAATAGGAACACATTTCTTATTCAGTCCTTTTAGATCGATGAAATTCATTTGAAGAAGTTTTTACTTCAGTTTATTATTTTTTCTTAGTTAATATTAATTAAATATAATGATTGCAATTTTTTTAATATTCCGCTGCACTAATTTTGTTACTATTACTGCACATGTAATATTAAAAAGGAGAATGGGAAAAATTATGATAAACTTTGGAGGAAAAAACAAAAATAAACAAACTTTTCGGTATTTTTATAACATTTTTTCGTCAGGAAAAAAGGTATATATAATGTACAGACATCACTCAATAGTTAAACTACTCCGTTCTACTTGAATCAAATTCCTAATTTTAAAGACATTTTCTTATATATTTTGTTAAAAAAAAACTCTTAATTTACGATTGTATGGTAGAATCATTTAATGTCTTTTTGACAATTGTATGGGAAGATTAAATGGTTAAGCAATAAAGGAGAATAATTAAAACATAAAATATAATTGTCTGAAATAGGTATCTTACATTAACTTAAGAAATACATGAAAGAGAGAGTAACAGTGCAATCATTTTTTCATCCTTGTTTTACTTGTTGACGGTGATTCATATTCATATTCTATGGATATCTTAGGTTTCATCTTCTGTGAAGTAATTGACATTCTTTCTTTCCCAGAGAATTCACCATCCTCAATTTCCTTTAATGAAAAAAAAAAAATATTCATAAATGAATTATCAAAATCATCTTAAAATAATAACAATGATGCTGCTATTAAACACAAATATTGCTTACAAAACGCTGTAAGTAAAATAGATACAGTTAAATTTAAAATATGAAACGGATACAAAAATAGACGTGCAAGTCGTGGTTGTGACTTTAATTTAAAAATGAAAAAAAAAATCGTTGAACTTGTGACATATAGGTGGTGTATAACATTGGTTTTCATCGCTTTACGAATGCCGATCCACATTGGAACGTTGCATCAATGCGTAACTATAAATAAGCTATCCGATCCACAGCTAATTTCCAATAAATACTATTCTGTATAAGAATTTAATTGGAAATTACAAGAAATTCATTTTAGCGATATCCGAAGAAAATGGTAATTTCATAAAGCTTCACCCAATTAGTCAATGGAACTTCAACAAAATCAGTTTTTCGCTCAAAATTATATATCAGTTTTATGTTATCCTCAAAGGCTTTTAGTAGTAATACAACTAAAGGTTTTAATTCTACGACAGAAACAAATGAGGTTCCTTTTTAGAAAATAGCTTCTTTTTTCAATCCACAATAAAAACTTCACATTTGTATTCCTAATGAGTGGTGGTAATTTTATTTTATTTACCATATATTGTTTTATAAGTTAGTTTATTTAAAATGTATCAGCAACACTCTATTCAATATTAATGCAACACAACTCTATATTCTGTATGCATGTCCTTTGTAGAAATCACGATAATTGGACTAATCGACATGAGAATTTGCACTTAGCTTTCTATTTACTAAGGATAGATTAACAGCAAAGTTGTAAATGAATTTTCCCTTATTTTTTTATTTTCTTAGATATAATGCAACTTGCTTCCGTGTTTACATTCCGATAATCACCTGTTATAACTATACGCATCTTTCAAGAGCATTAGAGGTAATTCATATTATAATAAAAGGATTAGGATAGCCCAATATTTTGCACATTCGCCTTTGGACTAGTAGATCCGGGTTCGATTCTCACTCTGGCTCTCGATTTTTTCACGTCGGAAGTAAAAAAATTTGAGTGTTGCCCCTCAGATAGACGGCGTTAATCCGTCGGCCCTATTAGGTGCTCGTCAAAGATCACTAATCAAAGTACAATTGAGTTACGCAAACTTTAGGACTTTCGATGTAGAATAAACCCAGAATGTGTCTTACCCACAACTGAAATGAGTGCCACATTAGTAATAAGTGAACCACACTTTCCACCTCTAGAAAGCACCAAGAGGTAAAAACTTATGAGATATTCTGAATATTTTAATATTTATATCAATGAATATTATGTCTATTTCATTATTTGTAAGAACGAATATTTCTCTATTTATTAGAATGAATGGTGAAATATATAACTGAAATCGCAATACAAAAAAATATAGATTCAAGCACTGTACATCCACGCATAATCGTCATAAATAAAAGAGGGGTCCGGTGCTAACAATAATATATTTGATAAATGTTTAACAAATGAGATTTAAAAGTAAACTACATATGATTGCGATGTTTCTGGGACTCTTCGCGGATGACACCACTATGGCTATGACACCAGGAAATTGTACGGATTCCTCGATGAGACTTTGTATTGGTTTACAAAGTGCAAACTAGTGTTGAACCCAACAAAGAGCTCTCATGTTTGATTCAGCAAGAGTGTCCCTCCCCGTCCTCCTCCTGTCTTCATTGGTAACCAGATCATTCCCTACCAATCCCATGTAAAATATCTGGGTCATATTTTAGACTCTAGAATTAACATTAAAAAAACACCTCTTTAATAAATCCAAGCTTGAAATTTACTTGATATGTAATCTGTATTCTTTTCTCAAATCAAGGAATTCTCCCGATTAAGTCAAGAACCGAATGAAAGATATCGATTTCTTCTTACATTTCCGATATAGTTTTGCTAAGAATGATAACCTTTGAATTATTCCTTAACTTGTATCCTTTGCATGTGGTAAGTTTAATTCTAACATTATTATAAAAAAGGTTACGGTGGTCACACATTTTTGTTATGACATTAATAACCTATACGAATATTATTATCTTATAAAAAGTACTCCTTCTCAGATATACTTGTATATATAAGGTTTTACCACAGAAAATATTAAGAAACGAATTCCAATTGAGAGAATTCGTCAAAAGTGTATAAAATAACAACTATAAGGGAAAATATTTAAATACATTTTTTCAGAACAACAAAAGTTACTAATAAAATTAAAAAAAATGAGTACGTTTACTCAACTATTTTATCTGAGTCTATATTGACAGAAATCAGAATATACCTTATGGATTTAGAGATATAAGTATTTACAGTAAACTACTTTATAAATAAAAATACATTATAACTAGTTGTTGAATGATATCAACAGTTATGACAAAATTAAATTACCTCGAAATCGCTTTCTTCAGACAACTCGAAATCTGAATCCATTGTTTCCTTCAAACCACTTTCACCATCCTGTATAAAACAGATCAAAGATTCATTCATTGAAAACAAAACAAATTATGTGAAAAAGAGATAGAAAATTAGTTTCTTAGTTTCACCAATATAGCCAGCTACAAAGCAACACACCAATTCATTGTTCTTAAAAATGTGCAAGAAATCAAATATAATTATTGAAAACCCATGCACCTCTGAGTTGGAATATCAAATTTTCATTTGATGAAATAAAAACTATTTATTTTTAAAAAATTGAATTCAATGAAGTTTATTTCAAATTTGAAGTGAATATACAAAACTCTTTGCCGTAAGTTCCCATCCACCAAATTTGGTGAAATGAAAACTGTTTGTTTGTATAATTGAATTCAATTGACCTTATTCAAGATTTGATGCAAAATATAAAACTCCTTGCTAATATTAACTAATAATTAACTCATGAATTAATAATGTAGAAGTGTTCAACGTTGATCCAGTGATAAACTGTCTGACATTGACTGCAATTATTTTTATTTAAGAGTCCTTTTCTGACATCTCAATATTAAAATTCATAAATGTATCTAAACTATTTTATGTTCTCGGGGATGAATTTAAATTGAATTTCTTGCCTAAAACTCAAGTAACGATCCACATGATACGGTTAGTAATAATAACTGTAATAAGTACTAACATTCCAACTTATTCATTAAACTTACTTAAATACATCATTGATTCCCATCAAATGCATAACATATAATTCATATATATTGCATTATACGTTCATAGCATCAACAAGGTGATTCATCACCAACACAGTTAACAAAAAAAAAAAATAGATAAATGAAATACTTAGTATATAGAGATCAGATACTCGTTTTATCGCGAAAAGAAAGAGTAGACAAACCTGCTTAATATAATATTAAATAAAAAGATTTCACATAAACACGTGAAATAACAATCAATGATCAAACCACAATAAGAAAATGGGAAAACAAGACTAAGATCTTTCAACCGTAACAAGCGGTCTTCGTCAGAGTCAAAAACCCAACTGAGTCAGTTGGGTTTTCGACTCTGACGAAGACCGCTTGTTACGGTTGAAAGATCTTAGTCTTGTTTTCCCTTTTGTTATTGTGGTTTGATCAATAATATTAAATACACAGTCACAATTTCCACAGGATGAGACTGTGGTTAGATTGGTAAAACTATTCGAAGTTTTGAGAATCGGAAAAAAGAACATCATAAATAGATTATTCAAAAATGAGAAACAAATAAAATAGTAATCATTTTGTTTTCAACTTTGCCAAACACTTAATAACTAACAAACATAGTTATGACCAAAATAGCGATTTAAAAATTTTACATATTAAGGATGTTTCTTGAAACAGGAGGCTTAGAAGCATAACCCAAAAAATCCTTTTGAATGAATTCCTCCCTATGTCTGAACGAAATACCGAGTTGTCAGAATTTTCTTGACCTTTTTATATAATATGAAAGATGTCGTTCCTCTTGCAAAATAGCCATGTTAAATGTACAGTTAGGTAAATATACTTATTTCTAATGTAGTGCAATCAGTTATTATGTGGTATTTACTCATTGTAGGGTAAAAATCTAATGAAATGGTCCCCACATATAAAAATTTAATGATATAAACAACGCGTTTCGAACACGTAGTGTTCGAGGAAGAAACACGTCCTGAGGAAGAACACTACGTGTTCGAAACGCGTTGTTTATATCATTAAATTTTTATATGTGGAGACCATTTCATTAGATTTTTACCCTACAAATATACTTATACCTACGGGACACCATCCCACCCCCTACTTCAACCCTCGGTCTTTCTTAAGTCACCCCCATAGATCTCAAGAGTACAGGTAACAAGAAATCTTTCTTACGTATAAATTGGTTTATGTTTCAATATGTTGTCATGTTTTATTAAGGTTCAGGATTAATTAAGTCATTTTTCATACTATTTCCCTTGCTAAAAACCTCAACAGTTCAATAAAACATTCATATATTGTATTCAATTTCAAATAATTCACTATGATGTTTTTAAAGCTCACCTATATGCATATATATATGGATTAATTTACCACAATAAAAATAATATGGAAACAATGCTCTAAGGCATTTCGTCAACACATCTTTAGACAGCAAGTGAACTAAAAAATAATAAATACTTGTTAACCTGGTTGATTGAAATCTCTAGAATTCTTGGTAACCCTGAATGTGTTTAATGATGAAGAAGTCTTCATCTGTTTAATTATTCCGCTAATTAAAACTTCGTCCAATTTATAAAGTCCTAGAATTTGTCCTACCGTTTTCCTCTTTCCTTAATGTATATGTATTATACGAAACGCATTGTTAGTTTTCATATTAAACTTTTTTTAGTGTGGAGACGTAATTTTTGAAATCCCCAAATACCTGCTGCAATAGGCTCTTGATAATAATGATGTTCCGAAACCGGAAAATTAGGAAAAAACACGATGAATGGTGAGTTTATATACTAATGATATATTCAATAACCTTTATGGTACTAAAAACAATATAATATACATGAAGTCTGTTTATATTAATTCCGTAATTGAGCAAAGTTTCATTTGCATTCAATTTGATTATAGATTATTATGATTCCTTCCTTAATATCTTCTCAAATATTTTTAAAAATGCCGAACCTTGTTATTCTAAACTCCCAAATAAACTGTATTTAAGTTTAATGATTCTGAGGTAAAATGGATAAACCAACAAAAGTCTCCACACAAATGAAGTTTTATTCAACGCGTTTCGAACACTTTGTGTTCATCATCAGGAAGACACCAAGGAAGTGGTACTGACGGGTTGGTCAAGTGAAAACAACTGTTTTTCACTTGAGTGAGTGGAGTTGTTTTCACTTGACCAACCCGTCAGTACCACTTCCTTGGTGTCTTCCTGATGATGAACGCAAAGTGTTCGAAACGCGTTGAATAAAACTTCATTTGTGTGGAGACTTTTGTTGGTTTATCCATTTTACCTCAGAATGAGTAAATACCACACAATTACGGATTGCACAACTAATAATTTTAAGTTTGATGAATGAGTTGGAATGTTAGTACTTATTACAGTTCTTATTACTAACCGTATCAAGTACATGGTTACTTGAGATTAAAGCAAGAAATTAAATTTAAAGTCATCCCCGAGAATTTTTGAATTATTTATACACAAACCAGAGAAAGATAATTGTCAATATTTATTTTTTTTTAAGGAAATCTACTTCACTTAAGTTGTAAGTTCGTAAAGTTGTTTCTAAATAAGCTAAATAATAAAATGGGTTGTTCATTTTCTCTTAATCAGAAGTAGTACTATTGCAAGGTCCAATTTCAGTTTACAGCCAGAATGTATTCCATAATTTATTACATGAAGGACTTTAAGGAAAGTAACATTGTTTTCAGCTTATTCAATTTTCTCAAACTTCTCTCAAAGTTCCTTCACCAGATTCCTCCTTTTGGTTAATTTACAGAATAATTGAAACACATACGGACAATATTTTAATTAGTACTTTCCACTATCCCATGGGAATTAATGTAATATGAAAAAGAGCATTTCTCACATAGTAGAAATTACAACTCAGTTAACAAAAAAAAAATAAATAAATAAAAGCAAATTTGAATGTTTTTTGAACAGTACTTTGTGGCAAATCAAATTCAAAACTGTGATTTCATTAATGATACATACACTCTCATCCGAATCTCCAGCCACAAATTCATCCTCCATCATTTGTTCAATTTCCTTGGTTATTTTAGGTTGTTCTGCTTCTACTTCAAGTTCCAAGTCTTCAGGGCCTTCGACTTCTTCTTCGTCCAGAGCTTTGTCAAAAACCGTTCGAGGGAAGTTATAAATATCACCGTACTGAAATATTTCAAATAAGCAGAAATAATTATCAACAATTAACATTCGTAAATATCATTATTTAAGTAAATTAACTATTAACAAATTAATCAAACTACATTTTAACAAATTGACTATTAATCAAACCACTCAAACTTTATGTTCGGAAAAGGGGTTTGAAAATCCTTGTCTTCACTGTATTTATACAATATTCAAAGCAATTAAACTACATGTTTGAACTGAAAACGGGTTTTGAACATAATTCACTTTACTACATCAATACAATACTCAAACCATTCAAACTTGATGTCTGTACGAAAACTAAAAACTATAAGCAATTTTTCATGAATAAATCAACTCATTCTCTACTATTTTCTATAGTGAACTCAAGAAATTATAAAATATGAAACCTTTTAATCTTCTTAAAAGAAATAAATTATTCCAAAGGTGGTAAAAATTGTTCATATCCTAATAATATAGAAATATCCCAATATCAGAAGATAGAAGACTAAACACCAAAGATAATATACAGTATCCAATGTATACATACAGTTCCTTCTTTCAGCCTGTTCAAAAGTTGTTTCTCAATAGCAGTTTCAAGTTGGGCTGCAATTAAAGCCTTATCTTCCCTACGTCTAACTCTTCTCTCAATTTTCCTCTGTAGTGGCACAAGCTTTTTCCTGCGAATTATTAGAATTTTAATTTGATGGTAATTTTATGAGGCAATTGTGAATTAAAATGTAAACTAAAAAAAAAGACACTTGAGAAGTGATTTTTCTTTAATAATAAAACTGACTGTCTTCTCAATCGCAGTTTTCTCATCCGAATGATGTACTGTGTAATCGTCACAAATCTTTGTTTACATTTAGTTTGTATAAAGTTTGGCCAAAATAAAAGATTTTCATTTATTTGATGTATCGCTTTCTCAAAATTCTTGGACAACTTTACCCGCTCCCAAGCATTCTTTGGAAAGCAGACTCTGAAATACAGAGGAAATTTATTATTTTTTTAATTAGCAGTTATTAAAATACCTAGTTTACATTATTCATGCGTTATACTATTGAAAAATAAAACATATTCCAATTACCTTTCAGGTGTTTTCATGTACAAATAAATAATGCCATCTTCTTCTTTGATTGTGGCATATCGACTATTGGCAAGAGGACATGACAATCTATGACAAAGTCCAGTCAAATTATATTCATGTCGACAAAATTTTTGTGTTTTTGTGCTAAAAATATGAGTAACTATAGTCATGTGTAAAAATAAAATATTAAATGATATTTCTGCTAGAACCATAAAGGTTGTTTGATCATTTTTAATATATAATCTTATATTAATTATAATAAAAACTTACCTAACTTTAAATGAGCAGAAGTTTTTATTAATAATACCCCATACAACCTAAAAAAAACATAAAAGTTAGTCGCAATGTATCAATCGAAATAATAGATAATGTTTTACACTTACATAATCCTGATTCATTTTCAAAACTTAAAACAGCTAAGATTTACAATCAACTATTTCAAACACGAGACAAACATGTTCACAGTTATAACAGATCAGAAGGTTACAGATTACAGAAGGTGTCAGCCTAGGTTCATAACCAACTGGGAGGTAGTACTTTGTTGACGTGTGATTTGTAAATCGTCTTGAACTTTTGAAAATTATTAATTAACTGGTCCATTATGGCCATAAAGAGGGATAGAAAAGATGAAGATGATGGTGAGTATGTTTTATTTATTCTATAAGTATCAGAACATTCTATCTAACTGATATTGTAGGACGTAGGTATCATTGTATGTTTATGAATATTTTAGGTAGCAATGCATTTCATAATTTGGATAAAACAAGTGTCCTGCAAGAGGCCAGAACTTTTAATGATACACCGGTGAATCCTCGTAAATGTACTCCTATACTTACAAAAATACTTTACTTACTTAATCAGGTAAGAACTCTTCTCTCTGTTATCAAATTAGTTTTGATAGCTTATTTTAAATAACTCTTTTTTTAAGAATAAAATAAGAAAGGTTACATAATTAAAGAATTGAAAAGTAACATTTTTCTACCTTTCAAATCTTTTTTGTCATATGGTACTATTGCTTAGAAAATTGGTTGTATATATTTACATAAAGTTTCTTTTTAACAAGGGTGAGCAACTGGGAACCACCGAAGCAACTGAAACATTTTTTGCAATGACTAAATTATTTCAATCAAAGAATGTTGTGCTCCGCCGACTTGTGTATCTTGGAATCAAAGAATTGTCATCAGTAGCAGAAGACGTAATTATAGTTACATCCAGTTTAACAAAAGATATGACCGGAAAAGAAGATTTATATAGAGCTGCTGCAATTCGTGCACTTTGTAGCATAACTGATGTAAGTAATTTAAAAAGTAATGATGTATTTCGATTAAACTTTCGTTTCTTTACATTTTATAATATTTCAGCCCTCCATGCTACAAACAATTGAGAGGTATATGAAACAGGCGATCGTAGATAGAAATGCATCAGTTTCGAGTGCAGCATTGGTCAGCGCTCTCCATATGACTCGAATCGCTAATGACGTGGTAAAGCGTTGGGTTAATGAAGCTCAAGAAGCTCTCAACTCTGAAAGGTTGTTTTTATTTGATTTTCTCCCTCGAAAAATAAAACTACCTTAACTATCCTTGTCATTCAAATTTTGTATTAAGTTCAAAGCTAATTGAACTATTATCACTCTGCGAATTTTATCATTCCTTAAGAGAAATAAACATAGATTTAAAAAAGACTATAAAATCCTTTGTAATCAAATTTAAGCTAAAATTACTCGTAGTTTTAATCAAAATAATATTTGTAAGAGACATTATGTTACTTACGCTGTAGGTATGCAATCCACAAAAACAGTTCTCGAATGGGTATGTATTCTGCGTGATTACTTTGTTTGATATTGCCGAAATTTTTGAAACATTATGTTGGAACAAAAAGTATGTTAAAATACAAAGATGTTGGAAAGAGAAAAGGTTATATCGTAGAGACTGAATAGAAATTTTACCTAAAAGAAAAGTGTAATAATGTTATTGATGACTGAGCCAGCATCGATTCGGATTTTAAATTATGGATAAAGTTATTATATAAACTGCATTATAAGCAGGAAGGCCAGAGGAATAATACTACATGTTGTTTGTTACTACATGTGACAAACTGTTAATTAATTAATGAAGTAATACTAATGAATTAAGTATAACTAAAGAATTTTGTAACCCATCTTATAGCTAATACTCTATTAACATTTTAGATGTGACTTTATTTATTAAAGTATACAAGTCATTGAATTTTCTTTGCTTTCACTTTATATAATTTACAGTATTTTAAGTTATATTAATAATAGACTAGAATTACAAATTCATAAAGCAGTAGTATGATAGGTCATTGCAAGTCATTCCTAACATTTTCTCAGAACTCTTATCGATTTACTATATTTCAAACAGTAAGCAAAGTTATATTCTACATGGCCATTGAGAACATTGTTTATAAAACATTTGTATGTAATCTTTCGTAATTTGTTCCAAAACGTATACAATTTGTAGATTATTTATCAAAACAACTTCATTATTAATGCATAAAGAACTTAAGTGCTTCCCTTCCTGCTTTCAAAATATTTAGAAAATATTTTAATGAAATTATATTATATTCTTTAAATTGAATTAGAAATAGCCTGTTCTTTGTTTAGGGTAAGTAATTTTATTATCCGGAGGAATAAATTTACAACTATTTGTATATATGTAATAACTATTGAGCGGTTAATTTTTATTTGTTTATAAATGTTGCCTGTTTTGAATTTTAGTGTTATTGCCCAGTACCACGCTCTTGGATTGTTGTATCATATTCGAAAAACGGATCGTCTCGCTGTGACGAAGCTCGTCGCCAAACTGACCAAGTCAACGATGAAATCTCCATTTGGTCTTTGTTTGCTGGTAAACCTTCAGTTTTTATGATTTTAGATTTGAGTATTTTTGGAAGTAGCCATTCTTTAAAACAAACATTATTGAAAATAACACAACATTTAGCTGATTTTAGTTTGTCAAATTTTCCAGATTCGTATAGCCTGCAAATTAATGGAAGAAGAGGAGAGTGATTACAGTGACTCGAGAGTGTTCAATTATGTTGAGGCGTGTCTGAGACACAAATCGGAGATGGTTGTTTATGAAGCAGCCGGTGCCATTGTCAATCTACGAAACGTTACTGCAAGGCAGATAGCTCCTTCAGTATCTATACTGCAGCTTTTCTGCGGTTCTTCTAAAGCTGTCCTTAGGTTTGCAGCTGTTAGAACTTTGAACAAGGTAAATTATTAATTTTGTTTTATATTTAACGTACAGTTGCTTTAATATGTGGATATGATTTTTTTTTTCTTCACTATAAGAAAGTATAGTGATCATAAACAAAATTAATATTGAGATGTTGACTGATTTACATGTTTTAACGTCCCCTACGTCAATTTTTTGACGTAAATCGAGGGTGAGGTAGTTATCGAACCCTGGTCTTACCAGTTCAGAGGAGAGTCCGTTAACCATTGAGCCAGTCTGGTCCCTTTAATTAGATTTTATTTGAATAATTTTTACAGGTTGCCATGACTCACCCATCTGCAGTTACCTCTTGTAACCTAGATTTGGAAGGATTATATATAATATAGCTATATATGTATATAATTGAAGTTACAGCTAGAGAACACAAGAGAAAGGACGAACACTCACGAATCTCGATAATTTCGGCGTCTTGCCGTCTTCAGGAGAGTAGAAAGAAAGAAAATAAAAGGAGAAAGAATGAAGGAACGGAGACGTAAATGCTTCCACTGGCCGATGTAAACTATATATGTATATATGTAGTATATATGTATATATTTGCATGCCCCCACCTATACTGCACTATAGGTGAGGGCGTGTATCAAAAACTTTATATTTACTCTAAAAATCATACCGTTTCACATATCTTAATACATTATGTCAGATATATATATTGTCAGAGCCTATATATATATATATATATATATATATTCGTATATTTGGGGAACAGTCCTTCATTTAATCTCACACGTATATATATATATATATATATATATAATAAATTCAAAACGAAGGAAACACACAGAAAGACACAGACATAACTCACATCGATATTTCGACCATCGTCGTCATCAGGAGGTGCGAAGAGCGAAGAGTCCCGCAGGAAGACAGGGCGGTACTCAGTACCGCCCTGTCTTCCTGCGGGACTCTTCGCACCTCCTGATGACGACGATGGTCGAAATATCGATGTGAGTTACATCTGTGTCTTTCTGTGTGTTTCCTTCGTTTTGAATTTATTTTATTTTAAAAAAGTCCGCTGGACCGTTTCTTTTTATTGTATATATATATATAAGGTTCATATGGTAATATGATTCATAATAGTCGTAAGAACCTCTGTGGTACTAACAAGACTAATAGTATGATTAAATAAATCTTTAATTACATAACCATCGGGTGCATACATATTAATGAAATTGTGTGCAGACTTTTTTTTTTACTGTTTAAATCGATCTCATAGCTGGTTAAAAACGTCAGCCCTTTACGGTCTTTTTGTTTGCCTAACTCAAGTGTATTTAGAGTAGGCATCTTTAACAAGTTGCTGACCTTATACAGGCTCGAGAGCGACGGCTTAACGTCCTCTCCGAGGGACGACATATTCAGATTTATTCACCTCCCATGTGAATAAATCGAGGGTGATGTGGTTATCGAACCCTGGTCTTACCAGTTCAGAGGAGAGTCTGTTAACCATTGAGCCAGTCTGGTCCCTTTAATTAGATTTTATTTGAATAATTTTTACAGGTTGCCATGACTCACCCATCTGCAGTTACCTCTTGTAACCTAGATTTGGAAGGATTGATCATTGACTCTAATCGGTCGATTGCTACTTTGGCTATTACAACTCTGTTGAAAACTGGTGCAGAATCAGCGGTTGACCGTCTTATGAAGCAGATATCGAGTTTTGTTTCAGAAATAAGTGATGAGTTCAAAATAGTTGTGGTTCAGGTATTTATACTGTTTGTATAAACGTGATTTGTATAATGTGATAAATGGTTTCCATTTCTCACATTCACCCGCTTAAGAATTCATATAGTACAATATATATATTTAAAATAATACATGATGTCACTTTTCATAGGCTATAAGATCTTTATGTGTGAAATTCCCGAGAAAGCATACTACTCTGATGACGTTCTTGTCTGCAATGCTCAGAGATGAAGGCGGCTTAGACTATAAAACTTCCATAGCCGACACTATAATAACTATCATAGAAGAAAACCCTGACGCAAAAGAAGCAGGTAGTTAACAAACATATTAACAGATTTTCAGTACCATTGTTAAAGAATTTTATATTTTGTAATTTTACTATTTTTTGTTTATAATATTGTAATCCACGTATTATTATTTGATTCAACATTTAATATTCATATTTCGTCTATTATTCACTAGTCAATTAAAAAATATCTAGAGAAACTTTGTAAAGAAAAAACTCTTATTTATAGGTCATGATAAAAGTTGTTAAAATTGTCATTCCTTTGCTCCAAATGAATGACATTTTTCTTTAATTGACACGTTATTGCTATTTATGATTTATAAGTATTTGTTTATCCCTAGGATTGTCTCATTTGTGCGAGTTTATTGAGGATTGTGAACACTCAAGTCTTGCAGTAACGATACTCCATCTTCTTGGGAAGGAAGGTCCTAAAACTGAACAACCATCAAGGTATTTAATAATTTGAATACAATTTTAAAGGCAGGGTTCGTATTTTCTTACTACGACATTAAGAAGTTGAATCTGTCTTGCCTGGTACATTTATCAGAATTTTACTATTTCAAAACTTGTTAAAACTATGTTTTCAACTATTTGTCAATTTCTAATGAATTATTTTTTAAATTGTTGAAATAGTATAAATTACTACTTCAAGGTCTGCACACTTGAGGTTGAAAAGGTGAATTTGTATTTTTTTAATTTTTGAGAGCTTAGATTACAAATTTTTTGAGAATAAAATTTGTAATCTACTATATGTTTCAGATTTCTCTCAGTTCTTCTACTTTAAGTTATTTTGATGTGGAATATCAATTATTAATATCTTAGACTCATGAGGATATTCCAGATAGACACCGATAAAACTTATTTTGTTAAATACTTATTTAAATGCTTGCATAGATCAGGAAAATAATTTACTGTCAAAATTATATATCTTTGTTATTTTAGCTTGGGTCCTACACTAGAGTCACTGAGTTGCTAACAGTCTCTTTATATGTATTGGTATAGATTAGACAGATTATTGTGATTCTACGGTGCACTATATGATGTCTTTTATTTTGTTTCTTCTTTGTTTATAAGAGTAATTTATAAGTAATTTATGAATTATTATCATTATAAGAATAATTCATTAGTTCATAATGCATCGTCCATTGTGTTCAATGAACTCTCTTTAAATGAATGCCTATAGTCAGTCTATATAGCTGGTAAAACGTTCACTTCTAAAATTTATGTAATTCCTTAAAATGTTAAGTACAAGTATGAAATGCTTGTATTTGACATTCAAGGTATTTTGTTTTGTTTTTTTTTACTATAGAGTTTATATATTTCTTCTCTAGATACTACAGTTTGTTTATAATCAGATGTTCAATTTGTTATGAACTTGACCTTTAAAAAGGATTTTGTTCCAAAAAAATTTCTGACTCTTAACTTATTGAGCAAAGAATCTGTAATACAGTAAGTAGCATTTAGATCTTAATGAGGATAGCAATGTTGTTATTGAGAATGTAATTCCTTGAATGAAACCTGTCCTACGTAACGCAACGTAAAGAGTCTAATCCTCATTAGAATTAAATTTATTAGAAATCTATCGCTTTTCTAGGTTCAAAGCAAAAAATGGTGAAAATGAAGTCTTGGTTTTATTGAAAACCTTCTTAATTTAAATATTTCATTATGAAATTATAAACTATCAATATATGGTTGAATGGAATTTATCACCTCTGTTCCACATTGTGTTACATACATTAATGAAACGTTATGTATAAGAATTTTTATTCTTAAAACATACTAATACAATCCTTTTTTTTTTTTTTTTTTTGAATAATAGTTATTGTTTTTCATTTTTAAAAAGTCATTCCTCAACCTCTGAAAAACGTTTTAAATGAAACTGACATTTATATTAAGAAATGAATCAACAATCCTATGTTGTATACTGGTGTTGGAGTCGTTTATTGTTTTCGGATGTTGTCCATTTTCAAGAGGAACAACTTCCTAAATTGGTCGAGCGACTCCATCAGTATATGAGGTAAGACAGTTATTACTGATAAAGCTTCTTGACCACTGACTCTTAAAATTCAAAATGGGTTTCTTGAGGATTTGTTCTAAAGAATTAACTACTCGTGATTATAAGTCGACGTTTCGCCAAAAATTATTTGGCATTTTCAAGGCTAAACACAATTTCTGTTGGTTGGTATTCCTTAGATGTATTTGTTTTCAGAACTTATGTTTTCAATAAATTGTTTTTAACCTTGAAAGTGCCGAACAATTGTTGGCGAAACAAGGAGTAGCTAATTCTTTTGGACTAAATACCCAAGAAACCCATTTTGAATTGAACGAAAGTTATTCATTTCTTAATATAACTTACCCCTAACATCTATGGTACTTACAGTATTCATGTATTTCAAATTGAAATGTCGTATTTGAAAGTTTGATTTGAACCTTCAAAACTGATTAATTCCTGATTAATATAGATTTTGTTTTATTCCATGGTCGATAGCTTTATCAAGTTTTGTGTACTTAATGTTAAGGGTGATAGACCAAAGGCCTGGCCAGATGGGCCCTTTTTGCCTACCCTGAGGAAAATCTACCTGATCTCTCCATAAAGATCAGCAGACTTTTCCACTCAAGTCCCTTTAATTTATTTTTCCTAACAGTGCTTGTTCCATACACGGTTAACCTAATTAAGCTGAATGCAGGACAGTCAGCCACATAGTGGACAGAAGTTTCCTCTTCTCCACACTTCTGACAGACTGCACTGCTCTCTAAGCCTATGATACTTAAATGTCTTCTTAGTCTGTAGTGGGCGTTGAGGACTCCTGTTACTTTTCCCAGCCTAGTTCTACCGAGCCCTAGAAGAAAATTCCTATTTTTAGAATTGGGGCCCAAAATAAACTGCTTGGCCTGTCTGTTTCCCGGACAGTTCGACCAGCACCTCTTTAATCTCAGCTGCAGCCAGACATTATTAAATCTCTTAACTTTTGCAGAATTGAGTGGAAACGCCGGTTCCGGCCATACAAAGGGCATTTCAGCACCGATTTTGGCGAGTGAATCTACCCTTTCGTTGCCCGAAACGCCACAATGTCCCGGAACCCATATCAGTCTTAACTGATTTATACTGGCTAGTTCATTTAGTGTCTCCTGATTTAGTTTAGTGTCGAAGACATTATCGCTTTTATAGCCGCCTGACTATCTGAACATATTGATATGCTCCGCTCAGATATTCTCTCCCCCCCCCCCCCCCACATTTCCTGCATTTTGGCTGCAGAAACCGTCAAAATGTCAAACACGTCTGCCTGGAAGACAGTGGCAGGAAATACGATCTGAAGGCTTCACTGTACATTTAGTCCATTAATAAACATTCCCGCACCAGCCCGTCTCTCTTCACCAAGCTTTTGAGCTGTCAGTAAAGCATACTAGCTCGTCTGTCGGGAATGTAATCTCGATATCTTCCCATTGCTTCCTACTGGGAACTAACATATTCAAAGTTTATATTATTAGATAGACTATACTTAAGTCTAGGTATTCTTGACTCTGTTTTTTCTGTACTTAATTAGTTATGTATTTGATTTTAGATACATCAGGTACATATATAACAGAGTGATCCTAGAGGATTGTGTAGTGAGAGCAGCTGCCGTTTCTGCTCTTGCCCAGTTCGGAGCTGCTTGTCCTCCATTACTCCCTAATATATTGGTTTGTTATTTCAATTAATTTAAAAATAATACATCTTTTACTTTTGAAATATAATTAAATAGGCGAGCTTAAGCATGTGGGGTTTTAGGTTCTCTTGGCTAGATGTCAGATGGACTCCGATGATGAAGTGCGAGACAGAGCTACTTACTATTACTGCATCCTTGCTTTAGGAGATCCTCATTTAATTAATTCATTTATAATAGAACCTCTTCAGGTTAGTTCGTTTTGTTTCTTTCATTTTAAGTAGTATATTGAATTATATTTCATTTTATTGTATATAGGAAGGGTTTTTATACGTTTGTTATCTACAGGGTGGGCCATAAGTTTCCATACATAGGAAAATGTATTTTTCCTAAACAAAATGGAATTTTGTGAATGGGCATTAACTAAAGTTAACGAGGATCCAAACTTTTCAACTAAGATTTTGTTTACTGATGAAGCAAATTTTTACGTCAATGGAGAGGTTAATCGGCAAAATCTACGTTATTGGAGTAATGAGAACCCTAAATGGCTGAGTCCGACGAAGATGCAAGGTGCCGGTAAATTGATGGTGTGGGCCGGGATATGGGGAGACGGAATTATTGGACCATTTTTTGTCAGTGAAAATCTTAATGCAGAAAGGTATCTTCATATGTTGCAAGAAGAAATTCTTCCTTCCTTGTTAAACGAGGAAGGTGACTACCCAGTTTACTTCCAGCAAGATGGTGCTCCACCTCAATATGGTATTCAAGTGCGTCGGTTTTTGGATCAGCAGTTTCCGGATGCTTGGATTGGTCGGCATGGTCCTGTGGAGTGGCCTCTCCCAGATCCCCAGATCTCTCCCCCCTAGATTTCTATCTTTAGGGGCATTTGAAGTTTATGGTGTATCAGGTAAAGATACGAGACATAAATCACCTAAAAGAACGAATCACCAACGCCATTACAAGCATAGCTTCAACTGTTCTAATGCGTGTTCATCAACAGTGGGAAACACGTATTAATATGTGCTTTGAAAACAATGGAAATCGTATAGAGCATATTATATAAATGAAATGGTTATTCAAAATAAAATGTTTATTTTGCCTATGTATGGAAACTTATGGCCCACCCTGTATAAACTAGTGAATTGAATTGTTCGAGAACCCTCTGAACCTCTACTTGCTACTTGAGGGATATTTTCTTCTATTTATGACGACGGGTGGCTGTTCGTAAAGTATCTTCTTACTCTTACTTTGCAACGTGAAGTGGAATAAACACAAATGAAAAAATAACACTGATCACCTATTTATGAAAGATATCTGTGAGTAACCTTTTAGTAAAGAATAATAAACAAGTCAAAGCTCTGTCTTTAAAAGACTCAAATCTAGTGTACACGAGTATACGTTTGCTTATAGGGACTGTTAAAAACCCAAAATAGTCCTGCATTGATATGACTACCATTATCCTATCAAGAAGGCTTGTAATGCACTTTATGGTTGTGGCAAAAGAACATATGCAAGAGATACACAACACGAAATTAACCCGAGAGATGTTAGTGGTCAATACAAAAATAATTAAAAAAGAAATTAACCAGCACAAACTGGAAATTTTAGAAGCCTTATCAATTCAAAAACGGAAACAATATTTAAATGTTCAGATTGAAAATAGCAGCAACATTTGGAAACTATAAGATTAAGAAACAACATCTTCCTATGAACTTAAGAAAATCAACCCTTACTGCCTTCACTTAGCTTGAATGAACGAAAAAAAAATCGTCACAATAAATTATTCACATCTTGAGGATGAATGGTGAACATTTGAGACGTGTCGACTATGGGAAATATGCTACACTGTGTAGACGAAGTAATGAGAGTGTTATTTAGGAAAATTGATAGGCTTGTTAAGAAACAGATACCAGCTAAGTTTAGTATATATATATAAAAACACTATTTTTTTTATCGAGTTTTGGTCTAGGTTCAAAAATAGAACACCTTTAAGCCGACGTTTAGTCTATATTTGTAGACATCTTCAGGGTTGCATCAATACAGAATTTAATTACAATAACATGAAAAGTAGTTATATTACATTATTTAATTAGTATACATAATTACCCTCGTATTTTTCTATTGTAAGGAAGCAACTATATAACGGTTTGTGTTCAAAACAGTTAGTGTGCTACCCTAGTGACCATTTTTTGAATCTTTTATATCAGCCTTGATAACTCAAAACTACCCTAAAAAATCCTGAAGATATCTACAAATATAGACGAAACGTCGGCTAAAGGTGTATTTTTGAAGTTAGATCAAACCTCGATAAAAAAGAAAAATAGTGTTAAATATATGTGGTCGAGATAAGGAAAACATTCATTTATACATATAACCTTCAATGTTTTATCTCGACTGCATATATTCTATACTATTTTTCTTTATCGAAGTTTGCTCCAGCATCAAACACTTCTCAATAAAGCACCTTTAAACCAACATTTTGTTTATATTTGTATTGATGTAGCTCAGAAGTTGTCTACAAATACGAGTATAGTCGAAACGTTGGCTTAAGGGTGTGTTTTATTGAGACGGTTTGGTACTGGGCCAAACAGCGATAAAGAAAAATAGAGTATATATATAATGATCAAACCGCAATATGAAATGGAAAAAAAGACTAAGATCATTCTAAAACTCTTAAGATTAACTAAAAACTCAACTGGTCGGGTCAGTTGAGTTTTTGACTCTAACGAAGACCGCTTGTTGTGGTTGAAAGATCCTAGTTTTTTTTCCAACTTCATATTGTGGTTTGATCATTGAGTATTTCACGTGTTTATGTGAAATCTTGTTATATATATATATATATATATATGCAGAAAAATCACAATCTCAGATTGAGATTCGCTCTCTGATGACATAAAGTGAAAGGCCTCAGAGAATTTATTTATTTTGTTTTTTGTTTTTTTTTTTTTTTTTTTTTTGACTTTATATATACATAATGGAGCAATGTTGCTTAAGAGCAGTGTTGATATTGTATAGAGGTGGCAGATGTGACAAATAATATTTTTTTGTTCCATTAAGTTTGTATATTTCTTCAAAGTGGAAATCCTCTTTATTAGACAGCACCATTTACTTACTGGGTTCAAATTATTCTTGTTAGTTTTCATGCAAATACATTCCGAATGAGTCATAAATATATAAGAAATATTATATTCAAAAAGAATTGTATATTTTAATTTTCATAAATGTTATCGGGTCATGTTGGTTATAATTGCACTTAAATTGCAAAGTATATATTGTTGATATAATTCTTGTTTTAGATTTGTGCTATAAGCCTTGAAAAAGCCCTCATGAATCATTTACGTGAAAACAAATTAGAACGCTTTGACCTTAAGTCAGTACCTCTTGCTGCTGTTAAACCTCCAGAAGAACCAACTGCTCCTCCTGTTGAGTCAACCTTCTCAAATACTAGTAGGTTCAAATTTCAAAGTCTTTTCATAATTTTTGATTTTAAGAAATTATTAACTTATGTTATATTGTTTAAGGTAAAAATGTTATGAAAAAAGAACAGGATATCTATGTCGATGCCATGATGAAGATTCCACAGTTGGCTAGCCTGGGTCAACCGTCCATTACATCCTCTCCTGTGGCACTTACAGAAACTGAAACAGAATATGTAGTTAGATGCATTAAACATATGTACACCCAACATTTAGTTTTACAGGTGCGCTTCTACTGGTTTAATATCAATTCACAATAATTCGAAATCTCTAAAAATTTAATATGTTTTAAATAATTTTGACATTAACCCCCCCCCCCCCCACTTCACCCTTTAATATTTTGTTAAAACAAAAGAAGAATATTTTTTAAGTACTATTCACTATAAAATCATGTTCAATTGTCAAGAAATATATAAACTTTAAATATATCACAACTTTCAACATTAACATTTCTTTTCGAGTTTTCGACAGAAATAAACATTTTCAGATCCCTCTAGCCCATGAGCCCCAAAACTTTTCATCATGTCAATCTTTTCGCGAAATATCTTTCTTCTTATCAACCCACTATAAAAAAATTATTGAAAGCAACATTAAGTTTTACATTGGTGACAACAACTTATATTTTTTTTACATTGGTAATGTCAAGAAATTAGATGACTTGCATAGAAATCCAATCAAGGTACTTTTGTTTCCCACATACATTGTGGTATTCCTGAATGACTGTACAATGTAGATAAAATTATAGATTTATAGCAGTCTGTCTAGGATTGTCAATTTGCCATAACGTCTCAAATATAACAAATATCTTTTGAAATGAAGCTAGAATGATATTGATAAAATGTCAGTTACTGCTACAGAATAACACAATAATATGCTGACATAGCTCTTTGAATAAAATGGACTATATTTATTAGAAGCATGTCCTGGTGAGTGACAATAACATTGCTGAAGTTTAGTTCAAATTGTGAGTTTTAGCCGCAAACACCACTTTTAGTATTTGTGATACCAGAGAATGAAGATTGATCTTACATTGGGAGTCATAAATTTTGCCTAACACAAGTGTATTTAGAGTAGGGATCTTTAACGAGTGCCTGACATAATACAGACTCAAGACCAACGGCTGAACGTCCTCTCCAAGAGGACGTTGGTTCAGATTTATTCACCTCCCGTTTGAATTAATAGGAATAGAGTGGGTATTGAGCCCCGGACCCACCAGTCCAGAGACGAGCACATCGCTACTGGACTCACCTGTGGGCGCCCCCCTCCCCCCCAATCTGATAATATTGATTTCGATTTCTATGTTTAAGAGGTCTTTTCTCTGGATTGTAACATGTTTCTTTGTTGTGTTGTAGTTTGAATGCACAAATACTTTGAATGATCAACTCCTTGAGAAGGCGTGGGTTCAGATTGAAGGAAATACTTTCAACCCAGCATCTGTTTGTTACATTCCATGTCCTAAGATTGCCTATGGTGAAACAGGCTACACATATGTTGTTATAAAACTCCTTGATGAGCCTCAAGACTCAATAGGTATTTTCTGAATTTCATAACAAACAACGATTAACATACCCTTTAGTTGTGCAATCTGTGTGGTATTATTATATTACTCATTATTGAAAATTATTAACAAATTCTCCATAAAAACCTTGTTTTATTACGATATCAATGCGTTTCGAGCACATAATACTCTCCCTCAGGGTTATTCTCAAATATCATAATATTATAAAATCAAAATTATAACAATAAAAAAATGTAATGTCAAGAAGCAATTTGCCAAGAAGCGTTTATTGAGAAAACATGAAACTGGAAAACAATAAGAAAACAGAAATCGAATGGAAACGTCGATTGAGAAGAATTAAAACTGGAAATGACGGTGGACTAGTTTGTAGAAGGGGTGGGAGAAAAACGGATCATTTTAAAATTCACATACCAGACTATTAAAATAGTTTTAGATTACTATTAAAATTGAAAAATAAGAGGTAGAAGTTTAAATTCCTCTCTCTATTTTCTTACTTTTGAATTTCTTTTTTTTTTATTTAATAAATGTTTACAATATTATGATTTTTGTATACAACCTTGAAGACATGGATTACTTGTTCAAAAATAAAGTATTTACTATATGGATACTTAGTCTGAAATTACTAAATATATATTATTAATATAATATTTATTTACTGTAAATTTTTTAGAAGTTGAATGGTAGAGAATAAATCTCCTTAATATACTTCTTTAAAAAATATTTTTCATAGTTTAAACCAGTGTTTCCCAAACTTTTTCGAGTGACCGCCCCCTTGGGTCTGGTCCATAAACCTATATCTCAACACTCTTGAACAATAATCACATTCCTAGACTAAATAACCAAATGAGTAATATTTTAATAATTTAATTAAAATAATTACTAATCGAATAATTATGTAGAATCCAATAGTTGTATTGTTTCATAGCATATTTATGCAAAAGAATACACAATAAAAGAAACTTAGGTGAGAATATACTTTTAACATAAAAATGAATTATCAAAACAAATAATTTTAAGAAACCCTTTCCTAGAAGTTTACATGTCGTGCTTTCACTTAAATTTAGAAATTATATTGCATCAACATTTTCAATTTATGGAAATAGAATCCCCGCTTTTTTTTGCATTACCGCCCCCCGATATCAAAGCACCGCCCCCGGGGGGGCGGTACCGCCCACTTTGGGAAACACTGGTTTAAACTGTGGTTCTCAATTCCCTTCAACGAAGGGTTTTTATTAGAAAATAGTAAACAACGAATTATTTACTATTCCAAACCATTTTTTTTTGTAAGGATATATGGTATTTAACATTTACAATAGTTGTTTAGCAAATTTAATTATTAGTCTACAATTTAAATAAAAATGTATCGAGAAAATAAAATTGTAGATATTAAAAAATAATCTTGTTTTTAAGTTCTGAGTGGAATGTTGGTAAAAGGAAATTACTATTGAAAAATTGTTAGTTAAGACTTGCACAGTTTGTTAATTTTTTCATAAAAACTGTTTCAAAATTGGATTTTTTTTTTCAGGGAGTCTGTCAGCAACCCTGAGGTTCATAGTCAAAGATTGTGATCCTACTACCGGTTTACCTGATGCTGAGGGTGGTTACGATGAAGAGTACATGGTGATGTATTTTATTCCGTTCTTTTATAATTTTAATTTATTTTATTCTATTTTATGTAAAATAAAAACTACAATCTACAAAACTTATAAAACTCTGATGTTCTTGTTTAAATATTTGCACACAGGTGGTCATTTGAATACCTGTTAATTCCAGTTTATGATGAATTATTCAAATAAATATTTAAAAAAAAACAGTGAGTAATTATTACTTTACAAATAATGGCATTAAAAAGAAAGAACAATTAAAAATAAATTCTTTCAACTCAAGTCAAGTAAAATTAATAACTCCAGAAGTAAAATCTATTTATGTTATAGTATAAACCTGACGAGTTTTTCTATGAAAATCTCAGTCCCATTTTTGGAAATCTTATTGTTGTTTATACAATGTTTTTTTTTATTTCACGCATATATTATTAATACTTGTCATAATATATATAAAACAAATTGTATTTATCGGGAATCGGGGAGTTTTTTGGTTTGAAATCAAACTTTCAAAGCTACGTTTTGATTTAACAATCGTGTTTGGAACTTAAGCAATAAACAGATGTATGAAATTCGGAAAGTATATATAATAAATTTCCGTGTAGAGAATAACTGTACTAACTGTATAACTGTTATGTACATTAGAGGTTAATCTTGTTAAGAATACAATATCAAAAGCTTGGGCCATACAAGTATCTTTGTTTTCATGATTGAATAACAAGAACATCAATAACGTCAATCACACTCAGTGAATGTATATTATTAATTGTCACTATAATTTCTTATCACTGAGTGACACAAGAGGTTACGGGTCGTCTAGTTACTCACTAAAAGTTCAACGTTATTTCGAAGTTTTTTTTTCTTTTCATTCAAAATAATGTAAAACATCAGTTTACAATTTATGTCTCGTCGACGAGTACGAGCGATCATCTTCCTCACGCCTAGATGGTCTCTGTTTTAAGTTTAGTAGATTAATCAAACTGCATTATTTCTTGCATGCATTTTATTATTCATATTACATCCACAGTATTGTTTATTTTTTCTGATTGTGCTTTTTTTGTTAAAAAAATAAATTTAGAAACAAGAATTTTGGGGATGTAACGGATTATTTATTTTCATATTAATTTCAATGCGAAAAATTGCTTCGTAATACGTGTAAATCGAAATATGAGCTCGGGCTGCGAACGATTGACGTACTACGAGGTTCTACTGGTTTCGCTGAAATTTTACAGTAAAGGAAATATAAAATGTAAACATGTTTTAAAAATAAATATTTATTTTATTTTTACTAATTTGAAGTTAGGTAAATACACTGCATATGAGATTGAATATTTTAAAATGGAATGCCAAAACTGAATAGCATTTATAGTCTAATAAGAAAGTGATGAACTAATACTAATAATATGTAATTTATTGTAAGTTTCGGTCAGGCCTCATTTCCTGTTGATTCTGAATTTGAGTCCTAAATTTTGCCTGACTCAAATTTATTTAAAGTAGGGATATTTACCGAGGACTGACGGTTTAACGTCCTCTCCTAGGGAGGGACGATGTCCTCAAATTTATTCATCTCCAGCATGAATAAATTGAGGACCACAGTGGGTATTGAACCCTGGATCTACCTGTCCATAGGCGAGCATGTTGCCAGTGTGCTTCCCCCCCCCCCTCCCCAAAAATCTAAATGTACCGTCATATATATTTATTTTGGATATTAGATCAGTTATTAGAAAAGAATTTCTGTTCTGTGTAAGTCTGTGCGAGTGTAAGAA
The DNA here is from genome assembly GCA_026182355.1 of Hermatobates lingyangjiaoensis. Classification (NCBI taxonomy): domain Eukaryota; kingdom Metazoa; phylum Arthropoda; class Insecta; order Hemiptera; family Hermatobatidae; genus Hermatobates; species Hermatobates lingyangjiaoensis. The sequence continues at coordinate 1,510,665 of JAPFBL010000054.1, forward strand.
AACACTGGCGAAGACTCACTTCACTATGCCGACATCCATTATCAACGTCACTAACCAGAATAAAGCAATCGTATGGGTGGGGGTACAGCTATTTTGACTACTTAAATATAAGTATAGTAAAAAATTAAATTAATCTAGCTGTCGCTTAATACTTGAGCTAGTCTTCTCCTGTATGTTAGAACAAATGGTTTAGCTTTACATAGAAAGACAACTGAATAGATTGGAGATTTTGCATCGTTTTAGTAGTAAATTTTAAGTTTTTTTTTAGGGCTGAAACGCATTAAAAAATGGTTTAAAATAATTTGGATTTTATATTTCAGTTGGAGGAAGTTGAAATAACCCTATCAGATCATATGCAAAGGTTAAACAAGGTAAACTTTGCGAATTGTTGGGAGGAGGCTGGTGATACTATGGACGAATGGGAGGAAACCTATCATCTGGCCAGTGTTAACTCTATTGAAAGTGCTGTGAATAGTGTAACCTCTTTGCTGGGAATGCAGCCAGCTGATAGGTCAGACAAAGTTCAACCCGACAAATCCTATCACACCCTCTTTCTGGCCGGTCTTTTTCGAGGTGGAATTGAAGTAAGTAAATCCAAATTATGTGAATTCAACTAAACTTTTTTTCATATTAGAACTATAATACACTGTCTTACCTCGTATACTGCTGGTGTAGCTCTCTGACCGGTTTCGGGTGTCACCCATCTTCAAAAAGAACTGATCTAAGGAGTCATACTTCCTGTTACGGTTATGATTCCTTAGATCAGTTCTTTTTGAAGATGGGTGACACCCAAAACCGGTCAGAGAGCTACAGCAGCAGTACACGAGGTAAGACGGTGTAATAACAATGATAACTCAATTGTAATAACAAAATGCATGAATTAAACTTTTTCTTCTTGAACTAAAAAAAGAATGAAACATCTTTTTCCTTAAAGTTTCTTCTTCATTTGCCCGTTTTCGTATAATTATCCATTTTTCTAGAGTTGAACTCAAGAGTTTTCAGCAAGTTATCCAATACTTGTACCTCTTGGAAGCATTCCTTTCCTAGTCAAAAATATTTTTGTTAGTTTATTTTTTTTTACCGTCTGCCTTTATCGTTCATCTTTTCTTTTAAAAGCATATGAGTCGGTCAATGTTTTAAATATTATATGTCGGATGGTTAATTTGTTCGTTTATAATGGTCTTATGAAATATTTTGTTGAATATCCTTAATATTATGTCCGTTGAGTTATTCATGTTGTTCTCGTCATTCATTGAGTCAATAAAAAGCAGCTATTATATTATGTTTACTTTTTAGTTATAAGTACAGTGAAACTTCAGTTCTTGAACGATTCAGAATTCATACAATTCGGAATTCGAACTAAAATTTTCAGATTTTTTCGTTTTGGTTGACGTACAAATTTCGATATTCGAACACGCTTTGAATTCTTTTAATGACATTATCTAGAAACATTAGACATTAAAAGTAGATTTTAATCCTGAATGTTTTGTGTCGATTTATATATCTTCTTATCACTTACAACTTTCATAGTTGCACGTTGACAAGATCTACACATAAGTCACACTTAAGTGGTCCATGTGGAAATTTTCAAAACTTAATTAACGATACAGATTTTGTTTATTAGTAGAGTACACGGTGGGACTGGTTCATTAAATTGTTGTAAAATCGTGGTTAAAATGCGAATTGTGAAAAAAACCGCGTATGTAAAATCATAGCTCTACGCATATGTATAGTAACTGAAGATAAATGAAACATAGAGGTCAGGTGAGCCCAGCGCAACCTGCTCACCTCTGGTCTGGTTCATGTGGGATTATACCCTGTTTTGGTTTATTGCCGTGTGCCTATGCCTTTCGGTTATACCACGGAATAAAACAGAGCAGATCGATGATTTAATACCCACTCTGGGATTTATCCACGTGGAAGGTGAATAAATGTAAGCACGTCCTACCTCAGAGAGGACTTATAGCTGTCAGTCTCAAGCCTCTACGATATCAGATACTAATAAAGGTCCCTATTCTAAATACATTTGGATTAGGCTAAATTTAGGACTTCTAATTTAGTAGAATATTCATTGTGTGGTATGACAAAAAACCAATGTTCGGTCTATGTGTGTCCCTTGTATTACAGTCACTGCACCTAAATTAAACATACATTTCCATGTATTCTGTTCCATGGAGTTTATGTGAATCAAACTTGGAAAGCTTTGATAACAAACAAATAAGTTGCAAATTTATTTATAGTAAATCCAAAAGCAAAAAACTAATCACTAATTAAGACAAGTCAATGAAAACTCAAAATATTAGCAATTAATTTTTCCTCTGCTCTGTTTTCCCAAACTTTGAATTCTTTATTATATTTTTCAGGTTCTTGCTAGAGCAAAAATTGCTATGGGTAAAGAAGGCGTTTCCATGCAGCTCACGGTGCGTTCTACTCCTGTACTAGCGGAACTCATAACTTCAATGATTGAATAATAGAAAGATGTTTACTGTTTTATACAATGTATATTTATATTCTCATTTCATTTTTGTTGAATAATATATTTATATTAATGACTTATTTCCATACCTTTGTTACATTTACTTAGTATTTTTTCATCAAATATAATTTATATTTTTTTTCCATATTTTGGAGACAAAGGATGATTAAAATTAATGAGTTGAAGTGTTTTAAAATTTAAATAAATCGAAATTGTGTTATTACACAATTGTTTTAATGTATTCCTTATTTTCGATATCCGTGCAATTTAAATTATAATTTATTTTATTTTTTCCTAAAAAAGTATGCTATGCATTTATTATTTAAAAAAAATATTGAAACTTTATAAATATTTTCATAATAAAAAAAACTCTTTGTATCCGTTAATATTCATAAAACCAGCAAAAACTTCCTTTCACTCTTTACAGGTTATATAGTACTGGTGAATTAGTACATGTGTACTTGGATTGTATTCCGTCAGAATACATTACCATTACACTCTCAGCTTGAATGACTTGATAATTAGTTTACAGAATGTCTTTTTTTTTAATTCGTATATATATTATGCTTTTTTGTTTTATCGAGATTGTAATGTAAGTTGGTATTTATTCTTATAATATTTCTGTTGATGTTGCTGGAATAACTATTAAGTCAGTCATATTCTCTTTATTTAATTCTGAATAGTTGCTGAGAAAGTATTAGCTTCCTAGAGCAGTCTAGTTACTTTGTAAAACTATACAGTAGGAGATCTAGCCCTGCCAAATTCATATCAGGAACTACTGACTCCTTAAAAATAAAGTAATAAATAATCATGCCTACCATTATCTGTGTGTTGTGGAAATATTCTAGTAATGTAAGTATATGTCCTGAAAATACCCGTAATCTATATCCGCTTAGACAAGGGCCAAGTTAGCTCAATGGTTAACGCACTCGCATCTGGGCTGGTAGTCCGGGGTTTGATCCCCACCTGCCACTCGTGAATAAATCTGAGTACGTTGTCCTGCGGAGAGGACATTGAGCCATCGGTTCCGAGCATGTGCGATGTCAGGTACTCGTTAAAGATCCCTACTTGAAATGTACTTGAGTTAGGCAAAATTTAGGACTCCCAATGTAGAATTTGTAGAATTCAGCGATGAAAGAAAAACCCGGTAAACGGCTGACGTTATCACCCGCTAGGGGATCGGTTTAAACAATAAAAAAAAAAATATCCGCTTTATAAATGGCTTCAAATTAACTCCAAAAGTTAATATCAACCGGAAGCTGGTGTAGGGTGGTACTGCAACTTGCTTGATTTTCTGAGTGCTGTGGGCAGACATTCTTCTAACTCTTAAACAAATCCATAGCAAGTTCGTGTTGTTTGTCGTAACTACACCAATTAATGAATCACCATACAATACTGTGTGAAACAGTATAATGGTATATATACTGTTTATTACAGATAACAGTATTATCTGTAATAAAGTTTATTACAGAAAGTTGGGCATTGTTGTGGATATAAGCCAAAGGTTGTTAATGGTATTAAAAGGCTAATGCATTGACAAAGCTATAGGCATCGATCAGCTTATTGTCAGATAAAGAACTCTGTCAACAAATGTACTAGTAATACTATGAAGGACCAAAGTAAGGAGAAATGTTGAGACTGTCTTGGTATCACAAGACCTATTACTAAGTTCATGGAGAAGATTGAGGCGTTATTGACATGGCTATCTGCATAATCACCTAAACCATATTGGACTAAATGACGTCATATGAATCGGAGGGGACACATTAATATTTGCTATGACCGGGTGGGCCATGCTGACTGGGAGGCTCGGTGTCGAATGACTCGCGATTAAGGAGAGGCGTTGGATATCTAAAGAATATTTATTTTTCTTTCTTTATTTAGGATTGGTGTAGCATCAAACAGTCAAAGACCTTTAAGTCTACTGTTACTGTTTGACAAACCTCGATTTCTTTTTTATTATATTACGACTGCCCTTAGAGAGGTAACAAGTACTACTGATCCATGATACATAAAAGTGTGGAAAAACCACCCATTGGTAGTACTCCATATACATAGTTTGTCCATATCACTTGCATGTATTCTTGACAGTTATCATTTCTTGACGAGTAGATCTCTGCGCCAACATCTTTTCAACGTTCTAATTGGCTGATAGGAATCTGGTGGGATGATAATTCCTGAATAAAAGGGTGGGTAAGATTTCATGGAATTTGCGGTATCGGGATTGGATTACTTGATGGATAAAAGGGATTTTCAGATCATTATGAATGGTGTCGTTCGAAACATAAAAGGGAGCTTGTACAATTAAACCTCGATTAAAAAAGGAAAATATTGTAGGGTAAATACCACAAAATAACTGATTGCACTACGTTAGAAGAAAAATGGTGTTTGATGTATGTGGTCGAGATAAGAAAACATTGAAAAATTAATATATATATTTTAAAACTAAATTCAGTAGCTAAAAATATGTAACTTTATTAACCTGATATTCCTGAGTAAACAAATTGAAATCATGAAAAATAGTAGAATATATATCTCCATGCATATAATATTTATAAAAATGCAAATAATGTATCAACCGTTTGATAGTATAGGTATATTATTTAATCAAGATTAGGTCAATTTTCTAGGTTCAAAAATCAAACTGTCGTTGCTGACGTTTCGGTTTTATTTTAAAACCTTTATGATAGGCCTACAAACAAAGGATAATAAGAAATCACATATCAATATCCAACAAACAAACAATATAAAAATGGATAGTTACAACTTTTGAATATTATAGACAGAAGTATTTCAGAGATAAATAAATTAAATAAACTTACAGAAGTAAGAACTTTTTGAATAAGAAAATAAATTTGCATTATTTAAAGGAACTAACAATCTTAACTGCTCTTGACTTGTCTGGTCAAAGGTTTTGACCAGTTAAGATTGTTAATGTTCATTTAAATAATGTAAATTTTATTTTTTTGTTCAAAAAGTTCTTATTTCTGCAAGTTATATTACTTTATTTATCTCTGAAATACTTCTGCTTCTAATAATCATAAGTTGTAACTATCCATTTTCATATTGTTTACATATTGGATGCTGATATGTGATTTCTTATTATCCTTTGTTTGTAGGCCTATGAATAAGGTTTTAAAATAAAACCGAAACGTTGGAAACGGGAGTTTAATTTTTGAACCTAGAAAATTAACCGAATCCTGATTAAATAATACACCTATAATATTTATAGTTAATTAGGTATATATGTATAACAGATAAATATCCATTTTCGTTGTATTAAACACATTCATATACATGTATTTGTAAATCATTTCACAACTCAATGAAGTTTATTTTTTTATTAAATCATTTCCGCGAGTTTTTTTTAGCTTCTTATTTGTTAGTAGATTACAAGAAGCAAGAAAGAAAATCATTTTCCATAAATAGTATTTAAGAAAGGAATACAATCGCATATTCATTTCTATAAACCTTGTCTTATTGTTAAACATTAACATTTAGAGGTATGAATTGAATCTAGAGACAATTTCTGTATGCTGTTCCTTCAATTATCTCCAACAAATTATATATCTGGAGATAACAGTTAAACACTTAAGAATACTTCATCATTGTTGGATTAAGAAGTATGGCTTACTATGTGAAGCAGTGTGCAGGTCAAGTGAGTTATTAAAATTAAATAATGTGTAAATTCACACCTGCTTTAACTGATAACGAGAACAATATAAATGGAAACGGTAAGTACGGGAATGCAATAGTTAAAAATTGGGGATTTATTTATTGAGGGTGATTGTAGTACTGCGTCCTAAGAACTATTGTACAAAATATTGGGGATGAGATAGTATTTCATAATTGAAAAATAAAGGGAATCTCCACACAAATAACTTTGATCACAAAACGAGTTTGAGTCACTTAGTGTTCTTCAAGTGAATTCAGTTATTTCTTCATTACTGTTACAAAGTAAGTTTAACAACGAATATAGTGAGGATACTAATGGAACTTTCAAAGTTTACATGAATAAAAGAAAGAACTGGTTGTTGTTCATTCAGACAAAGAAAAGAATTAAGCATGATGATTTACTGTTTCCATATGTTTCTAAACTGGATGTTTCTCTATGTTTATAGTTAAAACATGAAATGTGTTAAATTTTTGTTTGAGTAAAAGCTATGATTGTCCACAAAACAAATGCTTTGTGAAATCTGAACAATGAAAATCGCCCAATTCCAGATTTACTTCTTTTTTTTTTAGTTAACCCTTTAAGGTGTCATTGATTCTTTTCTCAGGTGATCTATCATTCCGATATAAAAGTTTAAAAGCAGTTTCCACGAGGCAGTTAATATATTAACAGTTAGGCTGGGGATGTCTGTTTTTTTGGGGTTAGTTAGTTTTTCAAATTCTCTTTTGTTTTAAAACTGACTCTTAAATTATATTTTCTAAAATCTGTCCAATTTTTAAGCAAAAATTACTTACAAGTAGTATTTTTATTTAGATTGTTTACTAAGTATATTCATTTAAATTAGTTTGTCGTATAATTATTTGATGTTTAGGCATAACCTGAAGATGAAGAGTAAAGTTCGAAATGCGTAATTTCCTTGAATTTAATGACTATTATATTATTGTTGTTGAGTTGTTATATTAATTTATTCAAACATTAATTATTTAAAACATATAATGAAAAATAACTGGAAAAAAGTAATATTTGAAAGTATATTTTGCGAGGTGTTCTAAACTTATATTTGAGGAATAAACAGACGCAGAATGTCCCTTATTTGGTTTAAAATTTCTGATATTTGTACAGTTCATTGTTAATGCTATAAACTAAACAGAGATAAGTTATTTGTTTTGTCCACAAAACAAATGTTTTGTAAAATCTGAACAAAATTATCTCCCAATTCCAGATTTACTTTTTTTTTTTTAGTTAGCCCTTTAAGGTGTCATTGATTCTTTTCTCGGGCGATCTATCATTCCGATATAAAAGTTTAAAAGCAGTTTCCACGAGGCAGTTAGTATACTAACAATTAGCCTGGGGTATTCGTGCGAACCGGTGCTTAAAATATAATGAGTTCCGTGAACCGGTTGTTAAAATTACGTAAACCCCTATTCAGACCTGTATTAATTAGCCCGCTATCAAACTCCACAAGTGTCGCGTGACTCACGTAACTTGTGCTTGTATAGCAACGTACTTTGCGCATGTATATAGCCTATATATAACTAAACAATTTAGTTTCGTTTCCGTAACTGTTTCAGTGCTCAAACTGCTCATGACAATGCTGTTATTGAGTTAAATAACTCTACAGTAGTTAAATAGCCTACATTAGGCCTAGTTTTAACTTTTAGTTCTGAATCAAATATTAAATGTTTTTAGATCTAATTTCCTGAAATCGCCAGATTAAAGTAAGTGTTTGTTATTTTCTTATTTTTTATCTCTACGTTTGTCTTCGACTCTTGATCTATACCTAGATTTAATATTTAATAATAGGGGTCAAATCTAGTGAATGTTTATATTATTATGACAGAATCTGATTTGTTATTCTAACGTTAACATTTATCAAATAGCAGTCTCACTAATAGATCTGTTTCAAATTTTAGGGATACTGGTACGCCTAATCGTCTAGATTTAATTTAGGTATTAGGCTTAGTTTTAAATTTATATTAGGCCATTTGAAAAAAAAAATGGTTTCCTTCCATATAACTTAGAAGAATAAATTTTCAGTAGGGAGGGAGGGATTTTTCTTTAAAAAAATTTTCTGTGTAATTACTGTGAAAGTATACCTATTGTGAAATTTGTATAAAAATCCATGTGAAATGTAGAAAAAAATGCCAGTAACACTAATTTTTTTCCAGTAGGGAGCTCTACCGAAAACTACATAGGTCTAGCTACTTGTTCATTATTATATAATAAACATACTGAAAACTGAAAGTAGATCTGCTATGTTTTTGTGTTGCTTTTAAATACGAAATTATTGATTTTTTTTTTAAATTTCAGAATCCAAGGTCATAATGAAGAGGCAACAGAGTTTACTGGGATTTGGCTTGGTGGAAAAAATCCCCAGAATCGAAATTTCAGAACAACAGTCAACTAAGGGTGAAACGTCTACATCCAGTGCTGTCATAGATGGGGGAAATGCTGGTGCAAAAAATGACGTGCAAACAGTGCAATGTTGTGATAAGGTAGATACTATTCCAGATTGTTGGAGCAATGAACAGTATGACAATTTCAGGAAAAAATATGATGGGTTAATTGTTCGTAATAAAAAACTTGGCTGTATTCACTGTGCAAAATTCGACTCTTTAAACATGAAGGGATATCATGTGTCACTAGAGTGGAAAAACTGCAATATTGCAGCTTCGGGTAGAGATAAAATAATTCAGCAAGCATCTCTCCGGAAAAAGATGAGTGAGCATTTTTCATCAAAATCACATAATATTTGTTTTTCGCGACTACAAGATCGTGCAGCTGATCAAATTACAAAATTCATGGATACATTCAATCATAAACATATTGAATCCACGTGCAGAGTTTTTAATACAGTGTATAGTTTGGCAAATCGAAGTCAACCATTTTCTGATATTGTAATTCAGCAAGCATCTATCCGGAAAAAAATGAGTGAGCATTTTTCATCAAAATCACATAATATTTGTTTTTCGCAACTAGAAGATCGTGCAGCTGATCAAATTACAATGAACATGGATGTGTTCAATCATAAACATATTGAATCCACATGCAGAGTTTTTAATACAGTGTACAGTTTGGCAAAGCGAAGTCGACCATTTTCTGATATTGAGGATGAGGTTGAGCTACAAATTAAAAATGGGGTGGACATGGGTGTTGGACTTCATTCTCGTAAAACTGCTATCAAAATAGTTGATCACATTGCCAAAGAAATAAAAAGTGAACTATTTGCAAAAATCATTGAACAAAATAAAAAAATTTGCGTTATAATAGATGAAGCGTCAACCATCTCCAGCAAATCTGTACTTGTCATTTTTGTAAAAGTTGAGGATGAAGATCTCTCACCAACAATTTTCTTCGATTTGGTAGAGTTAGAGAGTGAAGGAGCAGATCAAATTTATAATACTATGTTGGATAGTTTGAATTCTGCTGGATTTAATAATGAATATCTAAAACAAAATTTAGTTGGTTTCTGTGCAGATGGTGCAAGCGTCATGCTTGGTCGGAATTCAGGAGTAGGCACTAGACTACAAAACGATTTCCCTAATATAGTCATCTGGCATTGCCTGAACCATCGATTGCAGCTGGTTTTAGATGATTCTGTGGATGATATCAAACAGGCGAACCATTTTAAAATATTTATGGAGAAAATATACTCAATTTTTCACAAGTCTAATAAGAGTCAAACGGAGCTATTCAATATTTCTGAAGAGCTTGGGCAAGAGATATTAAAAATTGGTAGAGTATTGGGACCAAGATGGGCATCATGCAGCTTGAGATCAGCTGTAGCCGTGTGGCGTGCATACCCTTCCTTATGCATATATTTCTCATCGAGCACAAAATATTCAGGGATGGCTGCCCGTCTGTGCAACAAAAATTTTCTAAAGGACCTAGCTTTAATGATTGATATTTTAAATGAAATGTCATTGCTCAGTAATGCCCTCCAAGCAAGAGGCACAACTTTGTTCAGAGGAGAAAACCTCATAAAGAGGTCTATTAAAGCATTTGAATTGCTTAAGGACAATACAGGAAAATTTGAAAAAGAAATTGATGAAAGGGTTGCTTCGGACGCATTCAAAGAGATCCAGTTTACTGAAAACCACAGATTTGTTTGCCTACCTCGTCAAAAGCTACTGGAAGCAATAATAGAAAATATAAAAAAAAGACTGATCGCTGGTGATCATGTTAAAGCAACAAGCAATGAGCAGGAAAACTTACTTGAGCTATTTAACTTGTTGGATCAAAACACTTGGAATGTGGAAGATGTCCTTGTACCATGGGTTACAGCAGAAAAAAAACTAGGCAGACTTAATGAATTGTTACGTCACGAAGTAACTGTCAATGACTTCAGAGATTTTGTAGAAAATGTGCTTAGGAGTAATGTACACGTTCCAGAGAGTGTGAAGAGAGCAAAGAACATTATTGACACAATTGCAATCAGCTCGGCTGAAGCAGAACGAGTGTTCTCACTGATGAATATTATTTACACAGAGCAAAGGGGTAGAGTCTTAGTGAAGCATGTAGCTGACCTAATGGTTATCAATCTCATTGGCCTTCCATTAGATTTATGGGACCCCACTCATGTAGTTAAAACATGGTTAAGAAAAAACCACAATGCTCATGACTACAGTGTGAAAACCAAAAAAACGAAAGGCCATGATCCAAATCAGTTGGCTATATGGAAATTTCTTAAGTAAAATAATATAATGAAAGATGTTTGGAAAATTGTCAATAAAATTATAAAAAATAAAAACACTCTTGTTATAGTTCATTTCCTTATATTTATTTTTTTATATTACAGCATGCAGTATATTATATATTATTGATGTAATAAGTAAATATATATGAATTTATATAATTCATTAATTTTATTTATTTATGAGTACACTATTGGCTATTACTTTGTACAGACCAATAGCGCATATTGCACAAATGAATAATAAGAAAAGCATATAATTAGATCTATAGATAGTTCCTTCTATTGCTTCATTATGGTACACTATCCTGATGCTAAAAAAATTGAATATTAGGAAAATAGTTATTAATAAATTTATACTTAGAATAGTTGGATATTTTAAAAATTCTATAACTACATTATAGTAGATTCTTTATTCTTATTAACATAACAGTTTATATAATATATATATCTACACGATCTGTTTTCTTAGAACCTATTCCTAAAAAAATTATATCCCACCGCTGGAGATAACTCTTATGAAGTTTTTTTGGCTACTTCAGTCATTAACTTTTGCTGACGTCACGTGGCAGATAATGTGACTTAACGAATTATATGACTGTCCATTTAGATGTCAAGGGCGAAACAACAAGATATTATTAGGGATTTCATTTCATTAAGTTGTTAATTTCACAATATCTACATAATTAGCTTATTTAGAATTTAATATTTAGTGAAAGTTCGAAGAAAGGTCAAGTTAGAGTTCAATTTTAACAGCCTTCCTTTTACTCATAGTGTGAACTCTTGTTAAGAGTATATGAGATAAAAATGAAAATAATACACGTATTTTCTTAAAACTGTGATCCAAGATTAATTTAAATGGAAGTTATGAAGTTTAGGTTAACATTTTCCTGAAAATGACTTCTAAATTCAAATAGAGAAATGGTTCGTTATTAAAATGCCTTACATGTATTAATAGCATTTATTATATCTCACATAATTACCCCCACAATGTCAATATAAAGAGAAAAATTTTATTAATGTGACTTATCTTTCATTTTGCTAATCAGTATTAATAAAAAAACTTCAATATATTTGATGTATAAAAAAACACCATATATAATTGTTTATTTATATGTGACGTACGTTGACTGAATTAGTTTAGATTAGTAAATTGGGAAAGTAGTTATTTGGTTGGCTGTGGTGGTTTTGGTTCAGACATCGTTGACAGACTTGCATGGTGAATCCGTAATTGCGATGAAGCAAACAAGAACGGAAGTGTGTTACCTTTGAAGTAGTAGTAAGTGGTATTAATTTAATACTTAGTGCGCTTATTTATTTCGACTAAACATTTATATAATTTAGAATGTCTACGTATTAAAGAAATATTGTCGCCATTTTTCACCACACCCCGTCAATTTTACCAGGGTAAACGTTTTAATGGGATCGGGTCGTTATCGGCCCGGGATTCGGGAAAACCGTCAAACTGGAACTCATGGAATTAGAGAATATAGTCGCCAATACAGTATATCTGAAGGCAAGAGAAGGTAAGGTACTTCTACCAATGAATCTAGTGATAGTTTGTAATCAATATATGTCTTATCAATGTCAGTTATTTTAGTGTTAAGTCCCTCTTGCTGTGTATTCGATGATTAATTCTAGTTCTTATATAATTATTTCACTGAAATCTATTATTGTCCCAAAAATCTTTGCAAACCACAAATGTTCCTTTAAGTCAGACTCTTTTGTGTTAATTCTAATAGAAAGTTTGCTTATGTATACTAGAAGTATTTGTTTAACTTCAGTGTATAGTTTTCCTTAAGATTTATTTTTTGTTACTAGAATATTGAAACCGTTGTTCTTGTAAAGTCCAGATTCACAGAAAATTATAGTGCTAAATTGCCTTTTTTCTATTTACAGTTCAAACATGTATTGATTTAGGTGAGCCTGGATTTTGAATACTTTAATAGTTAGGTTATTCAAAGCATACAAGTGTATTCATGAAGGGAAACGAATAAGTCAATAAGCATCTTGTTTTAGGTATAATAGTGATTGCACTTCAAACCTGGTAGACATGTTTATGCCGTTGTTTTCATTCGTAAAATAAGGTTAACGTTTGCTCTTGTTTAAAAGATATTGTGCATAAAATATTAGTTACTGATGATTTGAAGTTAATGAATAGACTAAGGAATATTTATTAAAAAGTTCACTATTATCTTAGTCCATAACATATTATTTACTCGTTTTACATTATTTTAAATTAAATTTATCATTAGTGAGTGGACGTTTAAATGTTCATGAACCTTGATGTTTGATCGTTATTGATAATTTTTAAAAACCCTTCCAAGTTTAAAAAACTCTTCCCCTTCCAAATTAATCTCTTCGTTAAAGAACTTTCTATGTTTTATTTTAATATCATAGATTCCTTTATTTAGGTGGGGCAGATAGCAATAAAGGGAAAAGTAAGAAATGGAAAAGGATACTGCAATTTCCTCACATATCTCAATGTATTGACCTGAAAAATAAGCTATGTAAGTAATAATGGCCTTTCTTATTTATTCAAAAAAAAATAATTAAGTATGTTTTTATTCCGGGATTACAACTGTTAGAAATCATTCTATTAAATATTTGGGGTGTCAATTTAAATCAGAAATAATTGTTATTCCTTGTCTTATTTATTGGTTTGATTATTCATTATTAATACAGAAATGAAGAATTTATTTTCATATGGCAGATAGATTAGTTATTGTAAGTTTCTGTTATGTGCATACTTCCTTGTTATTTTTTAATATACGTCGAGCAATTATATTACTTACTGTAATGTCTATTAATAGTTCAAAAGGAATTTTAATAGAGAAGTGAGTGAGATTGATGACGCAATTGAATGATACGGGGTTGTTATGCTTGATAATGAATTCTGTGATAAAATTTTATGGGGTATAGGATACCTCAGATATTGCTGAAGAATAATTAACTAATGTCTAATGCATGTCAAACCATTTGATGTAATCATTGTATTCATTAAAAAAAAATGAATATTTTTACTCATATTTAACTGAATACTTCAAACACGTTCAGTCGTATGACTTTTATAATATTCCCTCTGTTCAGAAATAGATATCCCATTAGAGGTATTTTAAGTGATTAAATTTCTCTTAAAGTCAGCACCGGAAATTACTTTCAGTTGTTCACTTCATTAATTTGACAGTTATGTGTAATATAAGCCAGTTTTATGTTGTTTTTTAACCTTTAATATATATTAAATTTTGGGCCTTGAGTATGATGTTTCAAATATCATTATAAGAAAATATAAAAAATGAGAACGAAAATTAGATCAAACAAGTAAATAAAAAACTAAACCTGTTTAATAATATTAGAGAACGCGTAGTATAATAGCTTTCGCAAAATTCAAGAGCGCATTTTCTAACTTCTTTTACATGTGAATAATAATGGTGGTTTATAAATTATTGTTCCATCAAGAATGCCTCATTCTATTTTCCATTTGTGGGAAAACTTTTAACATTAATGTGGCTTTTTGGACTAAAGTCATAAGAAAACAAAGGATATGACAAAGGATTAGTCAATATGGTCTACTTCGTAATAGTAATCTTGTTCAACGCAGTAAAAATCGAAAAGTGGAAATATTTAGCTTCAGAATAGTTCAGCCGTCTTAAGTATTTCATGTTTATGTTAACTTTTTTTTCCTTTTCAAAAATGTAAACTTATTTCTGAACAGAAAAAAGTGAAATCGGACACTTATTTTCGAGCAGAGGGAATAGTAGTTATTCTTTTTTTTTATATATATATATATTAGACTTGTTTTTTTTACTGTAATATATGTAGTTTTTGATTTAGATAAATACAGACGTTATTCCTCATTATTTTATCTTTAACAGGTGTTAAATATAGTTATGTTGTTGATAAACAGCCTATTGGCAGGCTTCTGTTCAGACAGTTTTGTGAAGTCTCGCAAAATAGATATCACAAATACAATCTGTTCCTCGATGCTGTTGTAAGTAAACTTTAATTTGAAATAAATATAGATATAATTAATTTTATAAAAGATATGATAAGTTGATATAAACATATTTTTAGGAGAAGTATGAGGTGGAATTGGATGAAGTTAGATTGGAAACAGCTCAAGATATTTTCAATCACCACTTATCAAAAGAAGTAAGCCCTTGTCTAGTTAAACTAAACATAAATTAGCACATAATTATTATAATTATGATCATTATTGGTAATTATATGATAATTATGATCACTAATTCAATTAATACTACAAATAATTGATGCATTATTCTTCTTTTATTGATTTCTGTTAAAGATAATCGTAATTAAAAAATAACATCACTTCAGTTATTTGTTGTTCGAAATATATATATGTAAATGCATTAACATTTAACTAATCGACCATTTTTTGAGAAATTGTTCATGTTGTCTACTGAAGTTTGTAAAATTATAATGGAAGGCTTAATATTTTACTTTAAATTTCAATGCATACTTTATCTTATGATCTTGTTAACAATATATTAAAAAAAACATGATATTATTTACGAATGGGAAATATGAAATAGTATTTGTGTATGTATGTGTGTACTATTCAATGGCTTTTTCGTTTAAACAAAAATTTACAATGTTTGAAAATGTTACTTTGGTTCAACAGAAAAGTTAGTGTTTCCTGGTACTATTAGATATCATTGAAGACCCATGTTTATTGCAGAGCTGCAATAATTAGTAACAGATACCACCAGAAATGAAGGTGATGGTGTGAACAGGATGAGTGAGTGAGAGAGATGAGTGAGCAAGTGAGCCAGTGTATCTTGGTTGAGTTACTGAGTAAAGGGTGTTTATTATAATATGCCCCATGCTCACTTTTAATATTACATTATAGTATAATTAATGTTAAGGAAGTTAAATATTTTAGAATTAACCATGAGAGCATAAAAAAGTAAAGGAAAGTACAAAAAATACAGTAAGAAGAAAACTACAAAAGAACCATAAAATAGCCGGTGTTATTGTTTTTTTTTTTTAAAAAAAAACCAAACTTTTGTTATTTAAACAAAATTACTTATTATTAAATATTAAGACCAAGAAACAGATAAGCACAATATTACAAAATATTTCTGCGAGGATACCTCTGACAGAGCATTCAAGGAAACAAACACAATAACTAACACAGGATGCAAGAAAAGTACTAAACAATAAAAATAAGCAAAATAAAAGAAATTGAGGGGATAAAAACTACAAAAAATTATTACCTTGTTATTGAGGAAAAACACTATTAAACAGTCCATGCTTTTATCTACCATAGATAATGGTTAGTATATGCATAACTAAACTACCTAGTTTACAAGTTTGCTATTGGAGAATTAGAAAGGACCATGCAAAGTTCTGTTCAGCACTGGGTACTCCAACAACATGTACAAAGGAATATAAAGCGTAATTTAAATAACAGGAATGGTATATAAGAAAATGTTTTATAATTTTAAAAACCGTCATTAAAATTTGCTTCATGGCCAACATGAATGGTACACTGAGGATGAAAAGATGCTCCAGAAATATGAGAATCCAGTGAGCGAAGATGGTTCTTTATTATACAAATAAGAAGGTTCTTACGTTGCTTTTGAATTTCACTCAAGAAATGAGGTTCCTGAGCTACAACATAACCCGATGTATCAGTGCACAAGCACCGCAAGTGATGCAGTTTCAGTTCTCCCTTAGGCAGTCTGTATAGAACCGATTTATCGGTATGTATACCATCCCAACAAACAAAAACACTGAGTCTAGAAATTTATTGGGATTCAATACTGTTTGTGTATATTTCAATGATTAGAAAATTATCTAAAACGGACAACAAAAGGTTAATATAAACTGAAATACAAATAAATGAAAAACTCACATTTAAAGTCTAATTTTTTTTTCGAACCGTTATAAGGAGTGAAAAGAGAAGAACACTAAGAAAACCGGTTCAGAGGTTATTGGGTACCCAGGGTCTGTGTTCAGAGCCTCTGCATATATATATATATATATATATAGGTGTGTTCTCTAATCGGGGTTCGGTCAATTTTCCAGGATAAAAAATCAAACTCTCGTTGCCAACGTTTCGGTTTTATTTAAAACCTTTTTCATAGGCCTACAAACAAAGGATAATAAGAAATCACATATCAACATCAAACATATACACAATATGAAAATGGATTGTTACAACTCATGAATATTACAAGCAGAAATATTTCAGATAATAATAGAAATATTTTATAATAAAAGAAAAAATAAATCTTTATTTTCAAATTTGAAAGAAAAAATACCGAAGGATTTACAAAGTAACCTCATTTATGCCATCAAATGTAAAGACTGTGACAAGTGTTACTATGGTGAAACTAGTCGTTTTCTCAAAGAAAGGTTGTACCAACATAATTATTCCATAAGAACAAATAAAAGTAACGCAACAGCCTTAGCTGGGCATGCAATAAACGAGGGTCACACGTTCGATTTTGAAGATACAACTATAATAGAAAAAGAAAAAGATGAGCAAAGAAGGAAGACACTTGAGATGTTATATATTAAAAAGGATCTAAGTTCGATTAATCATAGAAGTGATATTACTAATTTAAGTAATATTTATTCTGGAGTGTTGTGCTGAGGTTTAGTGAAATTTGATTTATTTAGTTCCCTTGAGTGAACAGTGTTGAGGTTATTTGTAATGTTATCTTATTAGTCTAGTCGAAGGTTTTGTCCGGCTAACATTGTTGTTCCTTTAAATAATGTAAATTTCATTTTCTTAGTTAAAAAATTCTTACTTCTGTAAGTAATTTTGTTTTATGTATCTCTGAAATATTTCTGCTTGTAATATTCATGAGTTGTAACAATCCATTTTCATATTGTGTATATGTTTGATGTTGATATGTGATTTCTTATTATCCTTTGTTTGTAGGCCTATGAAAAAGGTTTTAAATAAAACCGAAACGTTGGCAACGAGAGTTTGATTTTTTATCCTGGAAAATTGACCGAACCCCGATTAGAGAAGACACCTATTCTATCAAACGGTCGATATATTATTGAATCTGTTATATATATATATATATATAACTTTAAATTACACAAACCACGACACAGAAAAAAGAATAAAAAGAACACTTACAGAATTCAATATTTCGAACTGTTGTTTGTCATCAGGAGTACACTAGAAGAGAGGACGAAGTGAGAGAGATCTCCCCACGTCGAAGAACGGAGCGCGAAATATATATATAACAGAAAAAAACCGAATTAACACTAGACTTAGGTTCATTTTCAATATTTCGACCCTTTTATCGATCTTCCTCAGGTAAGGAAGTGGTACGGAGAGAAGATGAAAGTCACCATATATGTATATATAATAACTATAAAAAGATTTCACATGAACACGTGAAACAACAATCAATGATCAAACCACAATAAGAAATGGGAAAACAAGACTAAGATCTTTCAACAGATGTTTTCTGCATCTAGTGTTCAGTTGGGTTTTTGACTCTGACGAAGACCGCTTGTTACGGTTGAAAGATCTTAGTCTTGTTTTCCCATTTCTTATTGTGGTTTGATCATTGATAATAACTATATATATGATTTCCGTCTTCTCGCTGTACTAGTTCCTTCCCTGAGGACGATCATTGTTAAAAGAGTCGAAATTATTAAAAGTGAATTCCAGTGTCTAGTTTTTATTTGTGTTTCTTTCTGTTTTCAAAGTATAAATCTATATATGAAGTTCAAACCACAAGGAAAAAGGAAAATAATAGAAATGAATGCTCTGAGGCCTTTCACTTTGTGTCATCGGAGCATTTATTTCTATTTTCCCTTTTCCTTGTGGTTTAAACTTCATTGATTGCATCACCTGTTTTTTTATTGTGATTTCTCTGCACACACATATATATGTGTGGGTATAAGTGATACATATACCACTTTATAGCGCAATACTTAGCACAATACTCAGTGGGTGTAAGTATTGTGCTTTCATAAATTATTACATGTATAAACCATTTAAAAAAAGCAAAAACATTTACCATATCTTCAAATATTCAAATTAACATGGATTGGGAACTTAATACGGTCCTTATCAGTTTCAAACTCTGAATGCATTTTTTTTGTGTTTATTTTTTTTTAAATGTTCTCTGTGTTTTGAAGGCTGGAAAAGAAGCTGTCGATGTTTTAAACTGCGAAGTGGTGGATAGATGTAAGTTGAAGTTGCCATCAGCTGACAAAGATCTGTTTGAGGAGTGTTCACGACATGTCAAGGAATTTCTAGCTGGAGAGCCTTTCCAAGAGTTTGAAGTGTCCATGTATTTCCATCGATATTTACAATGGAAGTGGTTAGAGAGGTGCGTTGAATGCCATGAAACAATTACACCTATAAATGATGAAATTTGTCAAAAATACAAACCTTTGTTTAAAATTTGTGCTTATTGTTTTTGGCCAATATTTGCATAAGTGGAAAGATGCTTTATATGAAAAGAATTCCTGTTATTTCCCCTTAAATAGGTGTAGTCTTTAGACTTTAAATTTTGTGAATAGTATTTTCTTAACGTGAAAAAA
The DNA here is from genome assembly GCA_026182355.1 of Hermatobates lingyangjiaoensis. Lineage (NCBI taxonomy): Eukaryota > Metazoa > Arthropoda > Insecta > Hemiptera > Hermatobatidae > Hermatobates > Hermatobates lingyangjiaoensis. Next base: position 1,530,054 of record JAPFBL010000054.1, read on the forward strand.
CTGTAATAAAGATTTTTTGTGAAGGTCGAAACACTAAAGAAGGTCATCTAATAAGTTCCAATTGTAGTCACTTGTCGGATTAAAAGCCTTTTTATTTAAATATCGGAGTTTAATATAAGTACAGTGGTACCTGAAGATACAAGTTTAGTTCGTTCCGTGACCCAGCTCTTAACTCAATTTTCTCGTATGTAAAATCAATTTTCCCCATTTAAATTAATTGAAATGTCATTAATATGTTTCAGCTCACAAAATGCCACCTTCATTTTTATTTCTGGCATGTTTTTAAATAAGAAAAGTGTGCGTATACATATCAAATATTGTATAAAAACATAATAAAAAAATTTTTTTAATAAAAGACGACGTAGTGGATCCCGGTCTTTTCCCTGAAATTGTCGAACCTGTTGCGGATGGCTTTAAACGCTTCCTCATCTGTGGAAATGACTGGGGTTTGGGTATTATAAATTTCAGCTTCCGTTACTGTGTCTCCTGCCGGTTGTTTTTCCCTCATCCACATTAGCATTAGATTCTCAATCTCTTCATGTATGGAGGTCCAGAGTTTAGAAATGATAACATCACATCCTGGGTTGATGTTATTGACTTGACTGAATCCTGTTTGAGAATTTTACATATCGTGGGCGTAGAACGGTTATTCTTCTTTTCTAAGTCAATCTCTTGTTACTTTTTTTATGTTTTCTATAATTTCACGCCTTAATTCCATCATCCTCCTCTTCTTTTCACCATTGTTCTTTGAATTCGTTTTCTTGGGACTCATCTTTGCAACTATGAATTCATTCAAATAAATTTAGAATAAGAATAAAAGACGAACTCAATAACTCCACGAGTACGAGGTAATCTTGTGAAGTGGAAGGACTGAGTGAGGTTCAGGAAGGTCAACGGAGGCTAAGCATCTTAACGATCACTGCACCCGTGAGTCCTACGTCAAATCCTGACCGAGTCGTGAGTCGTAACTCGGAGAACTCATATCTTAAGACACCACTGTAAATTATTACAAGAACATTCTTTTTAAAGTTAGAATAATAGTCATAACTGTAAACTGTGTTCTCCAGTTGTTCTAGCTCATGCCAACTACATTTTGACTAATAGGAAAAATGTTTTGGACGAATGTTTTATTGTAACCAGTAAGTTAATAAAAAAAAATTTCTTTTTTTTTTGTTTCAGTCAACCAATAACATACAAAACATTCAGAATGTACAGGGTATTAGGTAAGGGAGGTTTTGGTGAAGTTTGCGCTTGTCAAGTTAGAGCAACAGGAAAAATGTATGCTTGCAAAAAATTAGAAAAGAAGAGAATAAAGAAAAGAAAAGGTGAAGCTATGGTGCTTATAGAAAAACAAATTCTACAGAAAATTAATTCAAGATTTGTTGTAAGTTTTGAGTTTAAAACTATAATTTATAAATGTATTTAAAGATTTATTCATGAAATGCTAATAAACTTAAGTTTTGTGATTTTTTTTCAGGTTAGTCTGGCTTATGCTTATGAAACAAAAGATGCCCTGTGTTTAGTCCTTACAATAATGAATGGTGGTGATCTGAAGTTTCATATTTACAATATGGGAGGAGATCCTGGCTTTGAATTATCACGAGTTAGATTTTACGGAGCTGAGGTATTTGATAATTTTGTGTAATTGATAATTTTTATTGACACATTTGTTTTAATCTTTTTTTTTTATTTATTTTATAGGTTTTGTGTGGTTTGGAACATCTTCATCAATTAGGTTTAGTATATAGAGACTGCAAGCCAGAGAACATTCTTTTAGACGATGCAGGTCACGTGAGGATTTCAGATCTTGGACTAGCTGTGGAAATACCTGAAGGAGAAATGGTTAGAGGTCGAGTGGGAACTGTTGGATATATGGGTATTTAATTTTAGAAAATATTGTTACTTAACATCATTATATGTGCATTTTACAAAAAAAAAAAAAAATACTGTCTCGACTGTTTTCTGGTTTAAATTTGAAATTTAAACCAGAAAAAATTATCAGTTTTCAAATTTCTTTAGTTCATTTTATAACTAAATAATTGGTGAAATAAGAATCCATATTAGGAGGTTTATTCTTGAGTTTCGTACGGTCCGTCCTTCATTTCCATTTAGAACAGCTATTCTCAAAGGGGTCCATGTGTACCCCCTGGGGGTCCATGATCACCAAGGGGTCTATTGGGGGTCTATGGATGTCTCTTTAGTAAAAAATAAATTCATAAATAAAAATAAATGAATAAATAAAATGAATATAATAATAAATAAAATAATATAAATGAATATTAAAGTATTCGTCATGTAATAAAAATAATAGGTAAATATAAACTAGATTTGGGGAGTAAGTGAGCATGAGTAATGAAAAAGTATGTTTTGATAACTTACAAAATATGTCCAATGTTTTGATATGAGGGTTTAATTCCGAAATTAAACCCCCTCACCATATCACCTACTAGAGTTGGGAATTAGTCGATTGAAATTACGGTAATATTATTTGTTTTATTTATTATTATTATTATGGTTTCCATGGACTCTAAAATATAGATATAATTATTGATATTTCAGTTTCTTTCTTCTTTACAATTTCCCCTCATTTTCCTATTACTATGTGTTTTAAAATGAGTCGTCTGTGGTAGATATTGCGCACACACACACACACACACACTGTTAGATGTGTATATATATTTATATATATTCCTTAGGTAGGGGGTCTATGAAAAAAATAAAATTCCTACAGTGGGTCTATGGAAGAAAAAGTTTGAGAACCCCTGATTTAGAATGTGATTTTTCAAATTGTAAAGTTTTTGTTTGCTTGCAGTGACCACATATTAGCCTTCCACCTTAATTGCTGTTCAGTGGGTGAAAAGGGTCTATTTGTTATTGGCACCTATTTTAAAACTTTTCGGGTTAATTTAAAATAATCCAAAAATTCAAAATAGTTCAAGTTTAATTTAAAAGGAGTGCGGTTAATCCACATACTCCAGCTAGAAATAGACCAATATAATATAATTTAATGAAAAACTGTTTTGTCAACAAGTGTTTTCTTAACTATAATAGTGAAGACAATGTTTGACTTCCATATTTTCATTTTTCCTTGGTGATTTTAACAAACACTTTACTTTGTATATATCCATTTTAATTTTTCAAGTAGCGTCAGTGTGTATTTTTATCAAACATTTTATGCCTGCTTTTATTTTTAATTTGAGTTTATAAATAGATGCAATATATATAACTGAAATAGGAATTCAAATAATATTCCATGAAGGAATACATTTTTTTTAATTTGAGCTTATAAATAGATACAATATATATATAAGTGAAATAGAAATTCAAATAATATTCCATGAAAGAAGTGAAAAAAAAGGTCTGTTACTGCAGCAATGAAGGAAACAGTTTATACAAGTTTGTTATTAAATTATATTATTTTAGGTCTATTAATAAGCTTGCTTAATGTTGATTGACTGTATTTATTTTAAACTAAACTTGGCCTATTTTAAATTAAACCTGGATTATTTTAAAATAAACTTGGATTTCTTTAATATGTGGAGACCACGTATTAATGTGGTCTCCAGAGTTAATGTACCAACCACTACACATTAACTTTAAATTAAACAGTTAAACTCGATTTATTTTAAATTAACTCGAAAAAGTTGTAGTTGCTAGGTAAACAACTTGACGGGTTTAGATACTTCTAGGTATAATTCATTCGAAAATTTGAGAGATTAATTGATCACTGCTTATTTATATGTCTCTCTGTTTACTGTAAATATCATCCAATGTTTCTTTATTTAAAATCCAAAAATTGATTTTAAAGTATAGTAATCCCTCGATAGTTCGCACTTCAGTTTTCGCGGGGTTCTGGATTGTTCAATTAAAAATTCAAAATTTAAAAAAAATATTCAACTGTAATTGCAGTAAAAAATAAAAATATATAGGCAACTCGTAATGAAAAAGTACAGTAGCCTAGTATTAGAGATGAAAATATACAGGATTCTTCTTGTACGATCGAGAAAGATATCAAACAACCAGTGACTTGCTGGGTCAAAATATATTCTACAGTATTAAATTAAAGGTTAATAAAAGCTATTAAAAAATATTCAATAAAGACTAAAAATTAATGAAAAATATTAAAACATAATTGTCCCAAGAGAATAATAAAAATATCAAAAAATAGAAGTTAAAATTAATAAAAAAAAAAAGATAAAAATTTAATTAATAAATTCCTATCGCCCAACTTCCAGTTTACCGCTCCACCCACCCCCTTGTGAATCTACGCACTACACATTAGTCTTTGTTCAGAATTATTCCTTATATTTGTCTTTTTGTTTTTCATTTTTATTTACAAGATAGTACAGTATTCAGTAAGGTTAGGATTCTCTCTCTGTTGGAAAGGTCGTTGTTTGAGCTTTAGAGGCTTTTATAAAGGCGAGTCCACTATTCGCGGATTTTCGCTTTTCGCGGGTGTCTTCGATCCCCATTAACCACGAAAAGTGCGGGATTACTGTATATTCATGTTTTCTGATTTTCATCCAAGAATTATTTTTGTTTTGTAGCCCCTGAGGTAATTGATAATGAGAAATACACGTTCAGTCCTGACTGGTTCAGTTTTGGTTGCCTGGTTTTTGAAATGATTGAAGGCCAGGCTCCATTTAGAGCAAGAAAAGAGAAAGTAAAACGTGAAGAGGTTGATAGAAGAGTAAAAAATGATCAAGAAAAATATTCGTCGAAATTTACTGAGGAAGCAAAATCACTTTGTAAACAGGTAATTATTTTTTTTTCAATTTGCCCATAATTTTAAAGTTTTTTGTTGTTTTTAGTGGAAAGTTAAAACATTCCACGCTATAGGGGCGCCACATATATTCTGATGAATTGACTAGTGAAACCTGAAGTAATCTGGGCTGGGAATGAGTTTTAGCTATTAAAAATGACCAGTTTTGTTGGTTTACTTCTAGGCTGCTATTTTTACCTCCTGTATCTGTAAAGGACAATACTGATGTTTGCCGAAAAAATGGCATTGTTGGGCTGGTAAGTAATGGTTGGGATATGGAACAGTGAACTCTTAGTCGTTGTCGAATATCTGGTTAAAAGCAGGTTGAGATATTAGCTAATCAGAGTTTTGAGCAATCTCAGCCACAGAATGAATTACAGCGCAATTCTTACAAGAGACTGCTGCTTAAAGGTTATGAAAATAAAGAAAAGCAGTATACCTTCAACTATCAGGTCAGATCATAGAAGAAGCTGACAGAAGAGCACGTCACCTATCCATTACTGAGGCAGTGGTGCTTAGGGATGTTTTTTTTTTCAACGCCACACACTGATAAGGCTTATTTCACCTTTTAGTGCTGTTCTAGGGGATGATATTGTGGCTCATTCATTATTTGGTACCCATTTTAGTAATAGGCAAGTCAAATTGCCAGTTGATTCTACATTTGGAGTCCTAAATTCTGCCTTACTCAAATATATTTAGGCTAGCAATCTTTAATGAGTACCTGTCATCGTACAGGCTCGGGTCCGACGGTTTAACGTCTTCTCCGAGGGACGACATAGAGGACTAGGTGAGTGTCGACCCCTGGTCCTACTAGTTCCTGGCATCGTACAGGTTCGGGACCGACTTCTCATAATGTGATCTCAGAGAGACTACGTTAGTAAGTTGGCACAGATTTATTCAACTCGAGGGCCTCAGCGGGTTTTGAACCCTAGACCCACCTGTCCTGAGGCGAGTACATTATCACTCTGCTCTCCCTTTAAGATGTTAGTCTGTGATCTCGACTACCTGCAAACTAGCCTTCTTTCGTTTGAGTTGTGAACATTTGCTGTATCCTTTGGTATTGGGGACATGACCACTACATATTATCAATATTGCGACACTGCATATTCTCTTTTTCCCCCCGACATATAGTGGCAAAACAATTATTTTATAAATAACCAAAAAATATTACGCGATGCTGAGCCAAATGTTTATTTCTCAATATTGCGCCTTGGCATATGCTTATACAAAAAAAAAAAAAAAATCTTCTGAAAGTCACTCTAATGAGAGTCAGCACATGTTTTATTGATAAGATAATTACATCACTAATAAATCTGTAGAAAAGTAGATATAGTTTGGCATTTATTAAGGTTAAATCGTATTGTAAATAATTATCATGTATTGGAGAGTGACATTTTGTGCTCGTTTTGTAAGAAATAATTAAAAAGAAAGTTAGTACCGAATTAATTGAAGCATTACTCCAACTGAATTGGATAACCATCTTTCAGATGACACCGACGAGGAAGTAGGTCAGGGGTGGGCAACCTTTTTGAGAGTGCGTGCCAAAATCAGCCAAATCTCTGACACAAACTTTTTCCACGTGACAACCATTTTTTTTAGAACATATTTGGTTCTTAAGAAACATAAAAAACATAAAAAGTTCTTAAGAACTTTTTAAATGAAAAAAATAATAAATTACCTCAGTGCAGTAAAACATAGTATAAAAGAAATGTATTTAACCTTCAGAAGTACATTTTAACAGCCTTTAAGCTTTTGAGACTTTAATAGAATACATCAGATAAAGCTATACAAAGAAAACTTGTTGACTCCTTTTATATATTGTCAGTGAGACTTCTGCTGCTGCATAACTGATGACATAGATTTTACATCGGGTTTATATTTAGTAGCATTGAGAGATATGCATGCTGCACTAGTTTCATCTGTCATGCTACTCCTGTAACGAGACTTAACAAAGTTCATAATTGAGAACAAAGATTCACGAGCATATGTAGACGAAAACTTGGTTAGCAATGCTGTTGCAAGGTTTTTTAAACAGACATGATTTTCTGGAATGGTATTCCAAGTTCAAAAAAAGAAGGAAAGTAACTATGGCAACAAGATCAACTTCATTTTTCTTGAGACCTCTTTAGCTTCGTAGAGCTTAAACCTCTTCACCTCCAGGACGTACATATACTGTCATGGCATGAAAGCTTATACCCCAAGGAAAGTAGTTTTTTTTTCTGTGCTTAGGGTAACATGTGCTTGCATCTGTGCTAAGGGTAACCTGTGCTCTTGCGAGCCAGAGACAAGTCATCGGCGTGCCAAGTTTGGCACACGTGCCAGAGGTTGCCCACCCCTAATGTAGGTTATGAAGGAAAGGAATAATTAAATTTCACTTTTATTATCTTGTTCACTTTCATTTCAATATATTTTGATAATTGCGTAACTTTGTTTATAATGGCCTATAATTTTAGACTACTGCCTTTCTTGCTGTACCTAAAATACTTATGTTCATTTGTTAATTGATAACAATTTTACTTATAAGTAAGCCACATTACTATTTTGTATTGTATTTTACAACATCTCATTCTGTGTTATTACAAAAGAAGTGTACGTGACTAGAAGTCCTTCACGGGAATATGAAAGACAAAGTGCAAGGCTATGACATAAAATTATCGCTAATGAGTTTTACATACCATAGATAAGAATAAGTTACATGACTAAAAATTCATTGCCTTAAAAAAAATATATATATATATTCGATTTATAACAAAAGACATGAAATAATATTAAAAAACACTTGTGTCTCAAAACTAACAGATTTAATATTATCTTAAATATGAGAAAAAAAAGAAAAAATTCCTTTAAACAATAAATTCAGGATCCTCTTGTAATATCCATAGCGTTCTCCCTTAAAACACTACTTTAGAAGAAACCAAATGTTTTAAAAAACGTTTTGTTATTGTTTTTGAATTCTATAATAATAAACATGTCTAATTCAGAAGATATGAAATTGTTTTTGAAACATTTCAACAGCTAATGCAAACTCAATGAGAATGTACTTTTACTAATTGTTTCGAAGTTATTTCATAATACTGTTATTACACTTTTTTTTTATTTTTTTAAATTTAAGTCGGCGTTAAAGTCCAGTGGTTAACATACTCGCCTCTGGGCTGGTAGTCCGGGGTTCAATTCCCACCTGGCCCTCGATTTATTTACGCGGGAGGTGAATGAGTACGTTGTTCCTCGGAGAGGATGTTAAGCCATCGGTCCCGAGCCTGTACGATATCAGGCACTCGTTAAAGATCCATACTCGAAATACACTTGAGTTAGGCAAAATTTAGGACTCCCAATGTAGAATCTGTAGATTCACCGATCAAACAAAAAGCCGGTAAACGGTTGACGTTATCACCCGACAGGGGATCGGTTTAAACAAAACAAAATAAGTCGTTGCTAAATGAATTCTTGTTTTATAACATCCTTTTTTATACTTGTTTGTGATATAAACTGCACCGCTTTTATTATTTTTTTTTCTATGAGTTTTTATTTTTCTGTATGACTATTTGTTATTAACGAACATTTAGAATTAAATGGAATCTTGCCGCTAATTTCTTCTTTTTTTTTATTTCAGCTTCTTAAGAAATGCCCAAAGACTCGTCTTGGATGTGGAAGAGGAAGGTTTGGTGCAAAGGAGGTTAAACTTCATGAATTTTTTAAAAGCATTAACTGGAAGCGGTTGGAAGCCGGTATTGTATCTCCCCCTTTTGTACCTGATGTAAGTAAATTATTTTAAAGTACAATATGAAAAACCTTATTTTATGAGTATTTTATAAGCTTCACATCAAAGTAATATTCCTTGAATAAATAAAATATTATTACCATAAAAATTATCTGTTTTTCTATAGTACTGCGAGTTAAAAAAACTATTGTACTTCCTCTCTTCTGTACTAAAGTACCCCAGCAGTTAGCTTCAACGCGTCCAAGAAGCTCAGCACTTACTGGTCCCAGCGGTAAAAGTTTTTCTATGGTTTTGTTGAGTGTCCCGAAGCACCTACCTCTGTGCAGCAAAGTTGCCGTACAGTCGGTCAGCAGGTGCAACGGTGTATCTCCTCTTTTTTGCACAATCTGCATAAACTATCATTGATAATGTCCATTCAGACTCCCTACTTTTTTGGAGAAAGTAATTTCCTTTCTCCTTCTTCGGAACGGTCTTCTTCGGGTCCTTAGGTGCACTTGTGGGAGGTTGGCTCCCACTAGTTAGCGCTTTTGGACCTTCTGCGCTTCCGGAGGATGGTCTCCAGACTTCCTTCTTCTTACAGGGGAAAATCCCTGAAGCTCTATCGGTGGTATTGGAGTGGTTTTGTCCACTCCGGCAGAGCACCACATACCGGAGTAAGGCTATTTACTCAAGGGGGTAGCCTGGTACCCTTGAGGCTCCGTTCATAATACAGTAGCGGCACGGATCGTATAACACCTTAGATTGGGGCTAGGATAAAAGGGTTGGATTTGGGGATTAGGCAGGATGTGGAACGAAGGTGGTCAGGCCCAGCCCCTGATCACCTTCTCCTCCTCTTTCGTTTGTCCCTGCATATAGCTATGTAACAGGGTAGTCTAGTGAAGGCCGAAAGTCGGAGTTGAATGTTAGAGGCGCTTAATTACTCCATTACTACCCCAATCAGACCAATATAGACCTATAGACTCAACAGATGACCTAATTAGACCCAACAGATGACCTACTCAGACCATTGACATGTAGAAAAAGACAACGAATCAGACAAGTGTCTGAGGTTATAAAAAAAAAACAGTTAAAATTATATAAGTTTTTCTTTTATAGAGTAACATAATATGAATTAGGTTTAGTCGAACAGGAAATCGTGAATTATTGTCTTCCTATGACCCAAAATACAGAAGCACTTTAGTTTTCTCTTCATCGGTCAATTTATGAGAAAAATATTTGAGAGGAAGAGGCAGATTTTGGTAATGACTCTTCAGTAAATATTCAGCCTTAATACTGTGAGAGTACAAAAGCAAACGTCTTTACTATACATCAATGAAAAACCAGTTTTTTAACATCTTTGCTATCCAACATAAATTATTAAGACTTTAAACTACCAGATAGTTTATTTTCCTGGAAAAAGATTTATACTTACTTTATTCTCAATATACCAAGAAATTACTCTCCGAATTCTTACATTTGTTTCTTTATCGTATTTTAACGCTGTATTAATCTTGATTGATTTAAAGATTCAGAAAGCTCTAAATGTTTCAAATATTTTTTTTAATATTGTTTATTTTCTCTGTTACAATAAGAAACTAATTCAAGAACATAAGAAATGATTTTATAAACCATTTCGATGGAAAAGCAAACATTTCATGGCTTTTCTAAGTTGCAGTATAAAATAAACAAACACAGGATTCTGTATCACGTGTTTATTCAGACTAGTTGAAATTCGCAAATTGTTTTCTTTTTTTAAAAAAAAACCTAATGTAATACTTCAGTTTTTCAGTTTCAAAAACTTTATACCTTTGCCTATGAAAAAGGTTTTACATAAAAACCTTTGGCATTGAGAGTTTAATTTGAACTTGAAATACTGATCAAGTCCTCATAAAGTGTTATATATATATGTAATATATAAACAAGTTTTCACAATAAACACATTAAATATTATTATACAAACCACAATAAGAAATCAGAAAAAAAGACTAAGATCTTTCGACCCTAACAGGCGGTCTTCGTGAGTTTTGATTCTGGCGAAGACCGCTTGTTACGGTTGAAATATCGTAGTCTTTATTTCTGATTTCTTACTGTTATTTGGACGTTATATATATACTTCAGGAGAGATAATAGAAGGAAACAAAGCGCACTGGTACAGAGACGGTTGGAGACCAACAATGTTGCCGCACACGCGCCCGGTCACTGAGAATAAGGTAGACAAGAATTTAATTATAAATTGATTATTGTCTACCCTTATTATCTGTTATCGGGCGCGTGAGGGGCAACATTGTTGGTCTCTGTACCAGTGCGCTTGGTTTTCCTCTTTATCTCTTCTGAAGACAGTTGAAACCGAAAATTAGAGACTGTAAGTGTGTTTTTAATTCTCTATGTTTATTTGTATGCATTGAACTTTATTTGTCCGTTTCGGGTCGTATTTTCATCAGATATATATATATATAATAACATTTTATATAAACGCGTGAAATAATAATCAATGATCAAACCAAAATATGAAATGGGGAAAAAACACTAAGATCTTTCAACCGTAACAAGCGGTCTTCGTCAGAGTCAAAAACCCAATTGATCCAACTTCAGTAGGGTTTTTGACTCTGACGAAGACCGCTTGTTACGGTTGAAAGATACTAGTTTTTTTCCCCATTTTCATATTGTGGTTTGATCATTGATTGTTTTTTCACTTGTTTATGTGAAATATTTTCATGTATATATATATATATATATACACTGATGCAACGGTCTGTAATAATTAAGTTTTTAACATTCTGTTTGATCTATAAATCCATGAAGTTCACTTCTAAATTGTCTCTAGCGAATGACTAAAAAAGTTTCATAATTTAATTTCTGCTTACATTATTACTATTCATGAAATATTTCCTTTGTATAAAAAGTTACCTTTATTCTGCATGTCTTTTAACATTGAAATTACATTAATATACTGTTGCTATCTTACAACTTTGTCAATTACAATATAATAAAGTACTAATATATTTATAAAGACTTATTTTTTTATACCATTATTCATAACAGTATTAAATAGGAAAAACAATTTATGACTGCTATTAACATTAATAATGTAGTAATGAAATATGGATAAGTTTGTGTGAGTGCAAGATAAGAAAATTGTACAAAAGAGTAAGTCAAGTATTTGCATTAAATGCTTTATTCTCTTTCCTTTTCTTTTTCTTCTAATGTTTATACACTTTTTGTACTTGAGAGAGGTGTATTTACGTGTTTAGAATTATTATTAAATATAAATTAAAAGAGAATTGTAAGAATTCTTTTTAATGTAGTTGATGTTTCGTTTGATAAAAGTTGATAAGCATATGGTTTTGTTTACTCAATTTAAATCTTATTATATTCCTTTTCGAATCATATGATGTTTAATATTAACATTGTTGCTTTGCTTCTTATTTCTGTGTTAGTTTTTTAATCATATATTCTTTTCTTACTTGACTAATGTTTTTAGCCCCATGCAGTATATGCCAAAGATGTATTAGACATAGAGCAGTTTTCTACTGTAAAGGGGGTGAATCTTGATGCGACAGACGATACATTCTATTCAAAGTTCAACACTGGTTCAGTTTCAATACCTTGGCAGAATGAGGTAACGAAATCTTTATACTAGTTAGCTTAGGTTGTACTTGTCCAAATAACCGCCCTTCTGATACCTTACAATGAAATGAAACTAGAAATAATTTTATAGTACATTATCAAATTATTTCTAATAAGTGGTTCAATTACTGATGATTGAAATAATGTTACAATTACAGAATAATTAATTGTGCTTTCATGACGGATTTTACTATTATAATTTTTATTTGTTAAATCATAAGTTTTAAATTAAAGTTAGTATTTAACTGTTCCATTTAATTTCTCAATTACAGTCATTCAGTAGAAAGATATCTTCTGTTAAAAGAAATTTTCTTTTGCACATATCAATAGAAAAATAATTTCTATTAATCGTTCCAGTCAGACATGTAAGTTATTTCGTTATAATTGGCAAAATAGAGTAGCAACTTTAAAAAAAATAGTTTATTAAATTGACTAATTTATTCAGTTGATTGTTCATCATTCCTGACAATTAGTATACTTTAAGTAAAGTTATGTGTTGACTAATCCAGATTTTTGCTTTTTTTACTTATTAACATGATTTTAGTTTAAAGACGTGTCTTTAATATTTTAGTCAACTTGATATGAATAGATAAAATTTTAAACGTAGTAATGAAAATTTATTGAATTTTGAAGATTTATAAGTTTGAATAAAATATTTTCGTCATTTTAAGTTTTCTATTTTAGATGATTGAAACTGAATGTTATAAAGAACTTAATGTCTTTGGGCCTTTCTATACCAGGACACCAGATCTTATTTTAGATGCAGCTCCTCAACCTGACAACAATGGATGTTTTCCCTTTCGTAGAAAGGTATTTTGATTTTATTAGCATAAAAAATAAACGCTTTAACTACTATGAACTTTATTATTAAGGATTGAAGCGTTCTCTTGGAATATTTTTATTTGAATGGAATTACTCTTCGGTAAATTCTCCTTGCAAAAAACTTCAAGCTTGGAGCCTGTTCTTCCAGTATTCATTATGGGGCTGGAACTGGGATACTGGAATGGTCTGATGCAAGCCAGTTTCAGCCGTTTAAATATTTTCTAGTGTTCTTAAATGACGTAGAGATGAGCTCTCAATCTTGGGCAGAGGAAATTGTCACTATGACTCAATTTCTAGGAGTTTGGTCTTATACTCATAAGAAAAAGCTCTTTTCAGAATCTTTTGGTAAAAATATAGCGGCAAAAGTGTAGATAAGGGGTGTTCAATACGTCGATCGTCATCTGGCCAGTGCTTATAGGCTGATAGTTTTAGGACTGTTCAGCATCAACTAAGGGGATTCAGTCGTCCCCCTCCGAAGAAGGAAATTAATGTTACCCCGGGGTGAGGGCTTGCATAGGTTGTAAGTCGGTCTCGTCAGGCCAATAGTCTCAAAAAAAGAGTGATTACGAATCTCTCTTTGGCTAAGCGCCACCTGTCCTGATAGTTAATAGATGGTCCCTTGTTGGCTCGCCGCCACTTGCCCTGAAATGTATGTTTATCTAGGAGTTGGGGGTTATCAAATCGTCCCCACTAGAGATCTGATCACAACAGGCAAGTACCAGTTTTCCAGTCCAATCAGACCCTACACCCAATGGCAGGAGTGTGAGGTCTAGCTACCTCTTTGGATGCAAAGCAGGCATCCTCCCAAGAAGTTACTGCTTTTCACTCAGCGACCACAAGGGTCTACCCAACTTGGGTGAGAACGAACAGCCACTACGAGCCCAAACTCATTTGATGGGATGGAGAAAGAACCCCTCCATGGGCCCCCACCGCCCATAGTACCGACTTATTAATTTCGGATCAAACATTGCACCAGAGGTGCTACTGAACCTGCTTAGCTACAGGTGGGTCAGTGGCCTTGTATCTTTCTGATCTGTTGCCCTCTCTTCCGACGTGGTCGCCATCAAATAGAAGCATGGGCATTTCTTTGAGTAAGAAGAAAAATCGTATCACTTTAATATGGAATGGGGAGAGATATATTACGAATGTCACGATGAAACATTACATACATCATCATATTGTAAGAATCCTCAATATATTTCTAAATAAGTACAGTGGATGTATCATTGTGACTTGTTCATTTCGTAATTCGCATCCCAAAAATGTGCGAATACTCCTAATATAGTTGACAGTCCGACCTTGAAGTAAAACATTTTGTAGACGGTATGATATATCAATCTGATAGATTGATATCATATTGATCTGATCTATCAGTTAAAAAGTGTGCAGTCAATAACTGAGTGGCATTTACCAATGTTGGGAAAACCGGTTTACTCTATGTACAAATTTTTCATCCCATCATGTACTGTTCTTTTTCAGGTTATACATTTAAAATACAAATAAATCAGAGCTAACTTAGAATTAAGTAAGTTAGGTTGCAGTGACTATCCCACGAGAGAATACACATAGGCCGAAGATTAACCCTTTCTGATACCACGCAAAGGTTTATGGCACTTCGATAGGCATAAATTTTGCCTAACTTAAATGTATTTAGAGTAAGGATCATTAATGACTACCTGACATCGTATAGACTCTGGGTCGACACCTTAGAACCTCTCCAAGAGACGAAGTGCTCAGATTTTGTTTTCACGTTTAGTCTAAAAAAATCGAGGACCAGAAAGTGTTTCGAACCCCGGATCTACCAGTTCTGCACCGAGTATGGAAGCCATTGAGCTATCCTAAATTAATGAATGGAGACACTTCCAAAAAAGGGGAAATAACATGCTTTGGTAACTTATACAGTCAAGTATTGCAAAAAGAAAGGATGTTTATCCGATTTAACAGATATATCTCTTTTATGGATTTCAATATATATAGTAGGAGTGACAACATAGCATCTGCAATTGGTATGAATTTTTGTTGTTGTCACTTTTGTATATATTTAAGTTACTTAATTCTACGTACTCTCTGATTTGTTTGTGTTTTCAGTTGTAACCTAAAGAAGAACTATTAATATTAAACATATAATCTACCGTCTCACCTCGTACATTACTGCCGTAGCTGTCGGACCGGTTTCGGGTGTCACCCATCTTCAACACGACTGATCTAATGAATCCTACCTATCTGTTTATTATTCATTAGATGAGTCGTGTTGAAGATGAGTGACACCCGAAACCGGTCCGACAGCTACGGCAGTAATGAACGAGGTGAGACGGTAGATTATATGTTTAATATTAATAATACTAACCTCTGTGGTAATGATGAAATGCATGAATCTAAAGAAGAACATTACGTGTTCGGAACACATTCATGTATAAAACATTTATAACAAGATTTTATATTAAACGCATGAAATAAAAAGAACTTCCAAACCATAGTAAGAAATAGACAAGAAGACTAAGATCTTTCAACCGTAACAGGCGGTCATGGTCAATTCACAAATCGTGGATTGGGATTTGACTATAACGAAGACAGCTTGTGTCGGTTGAAAGGTCTTAGTCTTTTTTCTGTGGTTTAAATGTTGATATAAAACATTTTTATATGAAAACTTCTGTTATTTTTCTAAACACTTGTAATATTTACGATGCAAATGTACCTTTATAATTGTGAACTATTACAAATGCCTTTTATTTATATATAAAAAACCTTTACAAGTTATAAGTAAAATATAAGTATTTTTTAGAAAATATAAGTAAAAAGTATAAATACCTTTTACTTATATATTCAAAAGTGAACTATTACATATTTATATTAGAAATAGGTAAAACCGTCATACCTCGTAAGATGATCTTGGAGTCGTTGGAGCGCTTTCGGACGTTGTCCATCTTCGATCGCAACAAACCTACTGAGCTTTTATAAAGGGGGTTGGTTATCTGTCAAGTCCACTGCTATCTTGATATTATTATTTTGATTTTATTTAAAAATCAATTATTTAAAAATCAAAATAATAATATCAAGATAGCAGTGGACTTGACAGATAACCAACCCCCTTTATAAAAGCTCAGTAGGTTTGTTGCGATCGAAGATGGACAACGTCCGAAAGCGCTCCAACGACTCCAAGATCATCTTACGAGGTATGACGGTTTTACCTATTTCTAATATAAATCATACTAACCTCAGTGGTATTAACAATATGCATATATTACATATTTGCTTTTGTGAGAAATTGAATAGGTTTGAATTAATAATTGGTATTATTTAATTAAAAAATACCGAGTTTTTGAATTTATTTTTGTAAACTGTGTAATGTTGCAGAAAAAACAATTGGCAAGATCTGTTCCCGTTCCTGTAGATGAAAAATATTTAAAATGCGTTACTAAGACCCCGGAATCAACTGAGGATCACAGCTGATTCAATCACTTCACATCCAACCGCAACACAAAATGACTTTCGTTTGTAAAATAACTCTTATGCCATATATTGACAATGTGCATTTATCTAAGTACAAGTTCACTTTATTAATTTTATGAACAGTCCAAATTGTATTATGCTACCCTAATGAAAAAAAAGGTGAAAGTACAAACTTTTTAATTCAATACTTGGAAAGATGCTGAATGATTTATATAAATTAATTAAATTTTATAAATATACTTTAAATCGGAGATTGCACTTGAATATAAAAAAAAAATGTTTGACTAATCTAGATTCAACTTTATCCAGATAAAGTAATGGTAAATGTGTCATTTAAGTTTCAAAATGTTAATGATACAAAGTTAAAGATAATGATAAATTTATTATCGAAAACTAATGTGTAATTAATTGACTGATATATTTTATTGTGGGTACTGCACTCGACTCTGGAATTTCCATACTGATAGAGACCGAGGCAGGTCCGGCAATTGGTGCCACTGGTAGTCACCAATGGTCGGCCGGTAGGCTAAGTGGTTGACAGCATGCCAAGATGTACAGTATACATATCTCGCTAAAATTTTCTAGAAGAGCTAAGCCGTCTCAATTTCAGACTTTAGCACACTACGCATTTCATTTAAATAAATACTATTATTAATATATTATAAACTTCTTTTTTAAAAAAAGGCCTAACCTAACTGTTGACGGAATGCCAAAACGGACCATAGGATATATAGCCTAACCTCAACACAATTTAGTAGGGGCAGGCTACCTCAGTTTCATTTACTTTAAACCATTATTTATTTATTTGTTACTTACAGTATTTATTTTTATATGAGCCGCTTATTTTGAAAGTGGCCTAATTCCATTTATGTTAAAATCGAGATATTTAAGGGTTTGCGTTTTACAAAATTTAAAAATATTGTCATTTTATTTATCAACTAATTTTTGTTATAAAAAAACTTAGTAATTTTAAATAAATTTTGTACAATTTGCTGCAAAAGGTAAAGATAACGTAAAAATGTAATTATTTAAATAGCTAGCTAAATTTTTTTGGAAAATGGAATTAGGCCACTTTCAAAATAAACGGCTCATATAGTAAACAATATAACTAAAAAAGAAAGGTTTAACTGTAGGCTGCCAATCTGTTCGTCTACCAGCAGAGCTAACACTACATGACGTACAACAAGTAACCAGAGAGAGAGTGTATGGTTTCTATCTCACGATGCTTTCCAAACATATATGAAAAAGTTATGCCTAGGTATGTTATTTTAAAATAACACATTTTTAACTCACTTTTACATATTTCCACTATTTACAAATGGTTGCTACTTACGCTATTCGGAAGAAAAAAAAAAGCTTTCTTGAAGTATGGAAACTTGAAGATCAAGTGTATATCTTTACAAATAATGTTGAAAATAAAATCAGTAGTTTTAACTCTTGATATAATAACTAAAATATGTGAAAACAGTTACAGGATTCGTCTTTAGTGAGATCATAAAATCATTCAAAGATTTTGAAATGCTTATAGAAATGAAATGAGAGTTTAAAACGTTATCATAAATTTTTAATGATATAAACAACGCGTTTCGAACACGTAGTGTTCTTCCTCAGGCATTAACTAAGGATGAGTGCCTCTGAATAAGACTGACTGATTAGTTAATGCCAGAGGAAGAACACTACGTGTTCGAAACGCGTTGTTTATATCATTAAAAATTTTTATATGTGTAGACCATTTCATTAGATTTTTACCCTACAATGAGTAAATACCACATAATAACTGATTGCACTACATTAGAGTTATCATAATTTGTAGAATAGTTTCATGAAAAGCCGAATGTTCTCTCTTATTGGTCTTTACTAATATTTTTTTGGCGCTTTTTTACCAACCCCGACCCATATATATGCATTCTAAAAAAATGGATGCTTATGTAGTTCAAATTAATTACTGTGTCATCTACATTTATTGAATTGCAAAACCTGTTTTTTAAATATATATACATACTGTAAATCAGTCGTGTCAAGTTTCTTTTCGTAAACCATTTGTTTTTCATTGATTTGAGTGATACTTTTAAAAGACCTGGGCATTTTATTTACGTTCATATCGTATTTTGGGCCAGTAAAAGTTTTACACACTAAACAATTACTGTTACTAAATTTTTTTAAGGGTTATATGATCAGAAACTCAACTTTTTAATTTGATGTTTCAGAATATTAATATTTTCAGGGCTACAAAAAAAAAAAATAAAATCTATTACAGTGTACAAAAAGCACAGATGAAAGCTATGAAACAAATATAACAAATCATATCTTACAAAGAGTGAAGGGAGTTAGAACCTACTGATCCAACTTCTATACTCTTTGTAAGGTATGATATTTGCTAGCTCTTCTTTTTATTATTTTCATCTGTGCTTTTTTTTTTGTTAACTATAATGAATTATATTTTTGCTTGTAGCCTTGAAATTGAAATAATAAATTTTCGAACTAGATAGCCTTCAAAAAGTACAACTGTAGTTGCTTAGTGTGTACTGATATTTAACTCTTTATTAAAATATGCGGGGTACTATTGGACAAATTAATTTCTGGTTTATTACTTTTTCTGAAAAAAGATAATTTTGCTTGAAAGCCTCACTAAAGTAACGCAGGTGTTAGTTTGAGGCCCTCTGACAGTGTTAGAGTATGTTAACAGTGCTGGTAAATAATAAAAATTGTAATTCAAATTACATATATTTTATTTAATATACATATATAAATTACATATTACAAATAAAAATTCCATTTGCCCCCCAAAAAAAAGTATGAAAGATGCAAAGTAAGAACAAGATGGTTTTAATGGAAAAATAATGCAGTAGAACCTCGCAGTTTAATACGTTTTCCTTCCCAGACTGAGATCATATTGCGAAGTAATTTTTGCATTGATATTAATATGAAAACAATTTAAACAGAAAAGGTGCAATTCGAAAAGGTGAATCGAATTTATTACTTGAACAATAAATGCATGCAAGAAATAATCATGCTTCATGAATGCACTAAACTTAATACAGTGACCATATAGGTGTGAGGAAGACGGTCGCTCGTACTATGAATTTTCACTCGTCGTACGAGGCAAAAATTCTTATAAATAGCTGCTTGTAAAGCAAATTACTTGTTCAAGAAGGCGCTCATACTACGCGATTCTATTGTATTATTTTTATTTTGATAACATTAAAAACTACTTTATTTCTATAAGCATTTCAATTTCATTAAATGATTTTAAGATCCCATTAGCATTGAATCTATGGCCTTAATTTATATATTTTAATCATTATTTCAAGAGTATTAAATAATGATTTTATTTTCATCGCTACCTTAAAATGAATCAATCAAATTAACTTATCCATTAGTTTTGATACGTTTACTTACAGAAAAATTAAGTGCAGACTATGCGGAATTTATTATTAAATTTTAGCTGTATTGACAGGTTGGATTGTTGCTCACAAATTTATTCCTAACAAAATAAAAGTAAATACATCCGATAAGTAATAACAGGTGGTAGAAATTAATATAATTAGTTAATTAATTAATTAAAAGTGGCCATTTTTCATCTTATAAACATCCAAATTCAAAGCTTTTCTCCCTAATGTTGTGATGTTTAAATACCAAAATATCGAATTTTTACAATTATCAAATAAACGGGGGGGAAATATTTCATGTTCTAACGTAATGTACTGTTTACATTATGTTGAGGTAATGTAAAGTACCTTCGTTTTTTTCATGGTTTGATATGATCAAAAAAAAAAAATTTTCAGTTTTTTTTTACAATTATAGATAGTTAATTATATAACTATAAAAGTTCCGACTATTTAGAAGTCGAATTTCAAAATTTTCTATCAAACACTGTGAATCTATTGCCTGGTTGCAAATCTTTTTGATACATTTCCATTTCCACTTCGCATAAACTTGATATCATCAAAAGAATAGGACAAAAATCTATTCAGTTTGTCCAAAACTTATAAATCAAACAAAATATCTAAATTGAAATTTTTCATTTTTACTATGCTAGTAATCAAATAAATTGATACAAAAAGATTGTCATAAGAAATATTCATAGAAAATTTATTTCTGTTGGTTACTGGTTGTTGGTTAAAATGGTGAATTATAATGTTTGTTTTTTTTTAAAATTGTTCTATATTGAGTAAATAGTTGAATAAATTATTCATGAGTTTAGTATTAAAAGTGCAATATATTAGAATTTGTTTTTACTATAATAAAAAAAACAATTCTTTTGTAAATATGGGTAAGAGAATATGAACAAAGACATGTTTGTCAACAAATCTGAGATGAAAGATTTAAATTTATAGTCCTGTCTACCAGTTTAAACTGTGAATAGATTACTTTGCCTTATCATTGGGTAATATTTATGACTGTCTGCTGATGTGTATGTTGATAGAAGCGTATGCGTTTCAGTTGCGCACAAAGAAAAAAAAAACAAAAAAAAAAAGAAAGTGACATTCAAAAAGTAGGAATTTTATATGTATTGTAATGGTAATGTAGTTTTCACTTGTATTGCGATTTTTTAATGGGAAAAAAACATTAATTTCGCATTCAATGCTGTTGTGAAATATCATCATAAAGGAATATAATGGTTGCATGTGAGTTGTAAGATTTTTTTTTTTTTTTTTTGTTGCTGTTTTGATTCATCTGGAAATGGTAACTGTTTGCTGGGATTAACAAAAAAAAAAACCTCAACTGAGTGAAACAAGTTAATAATGCGGCAGACTACTGCTTATATAAAACATTGGAAGGTTTACTGGTAGAGTATTCCCTAATCTGTGCTCATGTACAGTTTGACTCCATGCTGTCATTCATTCCTTTTTAGAACTTTTCTAGATTAAAAAGAAGAATCTCAAAGATATATTAAAAATAAAGAAATCTTTTAATTAAAATTATAGAGATATTTCCTCATCTTAAAATTAAAAAGTCTGACAACTGAATCTTTTTTTTTTTTTTTTTTTTATTTAGGTTGATAAGTGCATCGTCTACTTGGACATTAGCACCGTCTCATTTTGTTCAGTTCTTTAGTTCCTCATACTGAATCTTTTTTTTTTTAAACCAATCATAAGGACTTGAGTTATTTTTTTAATGTTAAAGTACATTCTGTTTTATGTGTACGTTATGGCAAAATATTTCTTACTGTTTCACGTATAATATTTAATTTATTTCGTTTTATTACAATTGACTAATAAAAAAAAGTTCTCAACCAGAAACATCTTCTTATCATATATACTGCAATTTTTTTTTTCAATTTTAATTTTTTACGATTAAAATTGTCATAAATATAAGGTAAATTTACTACTATTTAAGCCATTCCTCAATACTAGTATTAAAATAAGAAGCAATATCAAGGAAGGTCCCCTTTGAGTCATCAGGTACGTTTTTTTATTCTGAAAGAACAGTGAATATTATTACTCACTCATTAATAGGCCTAAAACTACAATGTAATCTTTATGTCTAAAATTCACTCCATTGCATTGTCAGGTTTGTTTGCCCTGATATTGTTTTAAATTTTCGAATATAAAATTGTGATTGAAATCTAAATCATACTTGAACATCTTTTTTTTTTTTTTTTTTTTTCAATATTTCCAAAAAGGAATCTCAATTCAGGGTCAAATTCAAAGATTCTGTAAAATTTATGAATGAATGGCAGTACTGGTGGAAAAATATTAAATCCATTTTCTTTCATTCTCTTGTGTATTATCTGGATATTTCTGTTGTTAGGCAATATAATAATTTTCATCCCTTGCTGTGATTAAGACGTTAGGTAGGGTTTTTTTTTTTGGAATCATACAACCTTGTTTTTGTTTCAGGCCAGTTTCAATGTTCTATATTCTGTTGTAATTGACCTGCTTTTCAAAAAAAAAGACTGATAGGAACATTTTTTTCTATCTATATTTCTTAAAATGAAAGGCAATATTTATGCCTTATTTGTTTATTTGAATTATCATATATCTGAGTGGTATGGGCTATTTAGTGGTATACTCAAGTTTGTTGTTTTTGTTAATTGTTGTTTTTCACAGCAGAAAATACTTGTTTAATTGTTGACCTTGCTGTTAATCATTGCTTCAACAAAATCTACTTAATTCTAAAAAAAAGTATTTTGTTGAAAATCCAAACTTTAAGGTAAAACAGTTCTCGTTACCTTTACCATTTTATATTTTACAGCACGTAACTGATATTATTCTATGTTCCTATTTTTTATTTATTTATCTCTCAGGGAAAGTTAATATTTAACTTTTCAGCTGAGCTTATTTATTGCTTTGTTTGCGAGGATAGTTTCAAATGTATTTATTCTATGTAATAAGTATTTCCTTTTAATATTTCGTTGTTACGTAATTTAAAATATGTTTGTAAACAGTATCAGATAAAGTTTAATACGAACATACATTTCTTTCTGTATTGTATTTAATACTAAAAGTAATTCCTATAGTAAGGAAAATGATTTATTTTTATGTCCATACAACCTAAAGTTCAAATTTTTATGAATCATATAATTTAAAATTTCATAAGAAAAGAAACAATTTTTTTTTATATATTATGTACAATTTATACAGTTACTTTTTATGTATTCTTATTTATAAATGTTTTTACCTTATATATTAATTTTATCCATGTATGATATGTAACATATTTAATTTTTTTTTAAGTTATATAACTTATTTTTAAAGTTTTGTTATTTGGAAAAAAAGTATAATTACACTTATTTATAATATTTTAAGTTATACCATAAATGAAGGAGAAATTTTTGTTTGGCAGATTGTTAATGTAAATATGGTTGTTGTGATTTAATTTAGCTTGTGAGTGAGGAGTAGATTGCAATAGTTGGATGCGGTTTCGTTTAATAGCTTTAAATACGAGCTGTAAAGTTTCAGCTTGAAAATTGCATCAAAATGTATCCATGATATATTTAATTTAAATTCACTTCTTGATTTCTGTTTTTTTTTATTTTAATTTTTTTTTGTAAGAAATACCATTTTGTAATTGCTTTTATTAGTTAAACCATATCTTTATATACCATATTATTAAACTTAATTATTATTAAGTAGCAATTTTTGTTTATTTTATTTAATGAGAGAAATTGGACACCATGTGAAATAGTACGCACATTAGTAAATTAGTTTTCATAAATTTTCTGAGAATTTTCCCATTTTTAATGCAATGTGCCAATTATAATTAAGACAAGTATATTATGATTATCTAACTCGGAGTTTTTTTAAATAATCTCTTGCTTTAAATAGAGTTTCAGGAGTTGACTTTCAGTATTTTCACATTCTTTGAAATTTGTTTTATTATGTGTATTCATTATATTCTGATCTGATAGTATATTTATAAAGGAGTAATTGATTTAATGAATGTGTCAGAGGATGTATTAAGAAGTGAATAAATAAAACGATTCCAACCCGGTATAAGAGGTAAGACTGTTTATTCATTTCTTAATGGAACTGTGGTACTAACAATATACATGTATATACCTATATCTAAAGAGGCCAGGGTAGCCCAGTTGCTTCCATGCTCTTCTTTGGACTGTTAGTTTCTGGGTTCGATTGTCACCATGGCCTCGCTTTTTTCAATCGGGTGGTGAAAAAATATGAGCACGTCATTCACCGGAGAGAATGCTAAGCCGTTGTTCCCAAACCTGTACTATATCAGGTACTCCTTAAATAATCTGAATATACTTGAGGTCATAATTTAATGCTACCAATATAGAATAATCCAGTCAACTCGCCAATTTCTAAAATGAGTAGCAAAGAATAAATAAGGTACACTTTACGTTTCTAGAACAGCACTAAAAGGTGACAGCCTATGAGTGTAGGCATTAGAAATGAAGGAAAATGAAAATATACTGGAATAAGTCGGCTAAATCATGAATTTGAGATTGAAGAAAGTAAATTGTTACTCCTGGCAGCTGTATTTTTACTTTCCTCAGTGAAATTAATTTTTCTTGAAGTTTTGTTATTTATATTAAAAAAAGAGAAAGCGAAAACGAACAAATGTATAGAACCATTTTTTTGTTAATAATATCAATACAATATTTTTTCAATACCAACCAGTGCATTGGTTTTGGAAAAAATTTTGAAAATTTTTTTTCAAAAGAAGTTAAGTTATTTCTTTCTGAGAAATTTGAAATGAAGTTTGTATTTATGTTTGAATTTGATTCTATATTTATTTAAGGAAATATAATTGACAACATTATTTAAATAAAATAATTTCAGTCATTATCCTTTCTTAGAAGAAGTCGACAAAAATTATTTATAATTTCCATAACAGTATAAAAAAAATCCCCCTTACTTTTTATATTGTACTTGCAAGGAGTTTTGTTTGGGTGGAAAAACTTCGGAAAAGATTGGTCATCTGGGGTTTTCAAGGTGAACTGGATTTTTCTTTTATTGTTATACTGTTATTACAAAAGTTATTACAAATAATTTTTGTAATTATACTGTTATAGAATAGTTTTTTTTTTATTTATACTGTTTCTAGAAATTGCAAATAATTTCGGTCAATTTCTTCTAAGAAAGGATAATGACTGAAATTATTTTATTTGAATAATGTCAATTATGCTTCTTTACATAAATATAGAATTAAATACAAACTTCATTTCAAATTTCTCAGGAAGGAATCAATTCTTTTTGAAAAAAAATATCCACTAGTTGGTAATGGAAAAATATTGTATTAAATTAATTATTTCTAAATCAGTATGAATTGACCTCGGAGCTAATAAGACTGTTTTATATTCATCCATAGACTATGAACAAAATATGATTTTAATTTAAATGTTTAATATTTTTGCCATACTCTCAGTGATTACAGACGGGATAATTTTTCTTTTTTAGAACTTTAAATCCTCTGTATACAATCCCCATCAGTTATACTAATTACGTGATTCCTTAAATAGATTAATTTATTTAATGAAAACAATTTTTTTTTTGGAGAGATCTTTAAAAAAAACTCGTTGTTGATAATCATTTTGATAAAACTGTTAAAAACTCAGCTCAAATAGTAACAGTCAATGTTTTTGAACTTCCAATATACAGGCAGGTTTTTTTACTAGTTTTTATGTAATCTATGCTTGTAAATAAATTATACGTTTACATATATTTATTATATTTAAATAAAGGTTTAAAAAAAAAAAAGAATTATTTTTTGTGCTTTATACGGTTGTTAATGAAGTCAATTGTTCCTCTTGTGGGAGTACAAGTAGAAATTTTCAGAAATTACAAATTTAACAACTTTAAACTGGATTAGATTTCACTGTTCTTTGATCTTCCAAGTGAAACATTATTGAAATAAATCAATATGTTTTCATTTTGTTTTAGAATTAATTTATTCAATATTAGCATGAAATTATCTTATTATCCAATTTTATGTAATGAATAATTTTTTTTTGTATCTTTTTTACCTTTGTTCTTTACTAATTATCAGGTAATATTTTATGTTTTAATTTGCTATTGAATAAGAAGAAAAAACAATTTTGTATTGATCAAAATCTACCACAAAAAATAAATGGATTATTTATTTGTTTTTTGAAATTTCATTATGTTCAAATAATATTGTTTTGTTTCCTTAAATATAATTTACTAAATTTGATTGATTAGTAAAAATTAAAATAAGTATTGATTTATTTCTAACTTTTTCCAAAAGACTAAATAACTGTAGCCTTTAATTTAAAGACTCTGTTTCATTTGGGGTACGTTTGGCAATTAATTATCTTCTGTTTACTTATAAATACTGAAACATTGTATTGTTTTAAGGAATTTCTTTTACTAATTACAGTTAATTATAATGATTAAACAAGACTTTTCATTACAGATATTTGCATTGGTGCTATATTTCTGAGTAGAAAAATCTAACTTTAATTTCTCACAAATTTGTATAAAAAATATGAAACGCACTTTAAAGAGAATTTCTGAAGATGTTCAATATGTTTTTTTTTTTGGTTTAAATCTATTATATATTTTTCCGTTTTATCACATTCATTGTATTGAATGAGGAATTAAGTGTATATTGATCAGAATTATTTTAGCCTTTCAATAAATTTTGCTTCTCAAAGCTAGTAGAACAATTTGATCTAAGTACTATAATTAATTTTTTTTTATATATATATTAATTGATCTGCATTTGTTTTTTAGTATACTTAGAGAAGGTAATCGTATGCAGTTACTATTGGTATTCATATGAAAAAGAAATTGTTCCAATTAGAATTGGATTATTACTTGAAATGATCACAGAGTTACATATCTTCATTATCGCCTACTCTTCTCATTCGAAAATACGGGTTTCTTTAATCAATGCCTCACAAAAAATCTACCACAATTTTAAAATGTTTGCCATATTTTATCCTGAATTGTTTTTTTACAAAGATATTTTTCTACCCTAATTTGCGTATTGTTCTGCTCAATTACAATTTTCTGTTTATGATTTATTTACCTTACAAATGTTTATAATTTGTAATTATATGTATAAAAAAAAATGGTTAATTTTTGCTTTGCAGTGATATTAGAGTGCAATTACGGTTATGTTTTATTTGCTGTACTTCTTTAATCTGTTAGTAGCTGTGGTAATGTTTCAAAATTGTTTCTAATATACTCCTCATATGGAATCTCTAGTTATATGAGCAAATATTTGTAATAGTTCTGTTCTTTTTTTATGTAATATATTTAATAAAGGCATAAACATTTGTAAATATTTTTTTTATTTATTTAAATTTGATTACTATTAATAGTGATATTTAACTGATGTTATATTTTTGAAAGCAAAATTATCAAGTTGTGTTACGATGTTGAAAGCTGTTTAAGACACAGTACTCGTGGAATGGAATGATTGTTCTAGAATGATTCCAGGTAAGTTATCTATAAATATAAAAATCAAATGTATTGTCTGTATGCACTGTGGAAATTACCAAAAACTCATCCTATTTGAAGAGGTTGGCTTTCATTTTCTCGAGGAAACAATCTCAAAAAAAAATTTCTGTACTTTTGATTGAGATTTTTGACTTAAGCAAGAATTTAGGATTCGCAATGTAGAATATTCATTGTATTGTATTACAAGGGTCCAGTCATCGGCCTATGTGTGCTCTGTCGTGGGACTGCAACCTAACCTATTATTAGATATATAATCAGTATTGATATAGCTTCTCGACCATTGATATTTCAAATTCACAGAAGGGGTTCTTGACGATTTTGGTCATAAACATACAACTTCTGATTATATGCCCACGTTTCGCCAAAAGCTGTTTGGCATTTTCAAGGCTAAAAAAGAATTTATTAACGACATAAGTAAAGCAAGACAAATACAATCACCGAATACCAACCAATAATAAGTAATTAGGTTTAAACAACATATGTCTGTGGTTCAACACATATCCTTTTGTGGTTCTCTTGTTACTGCATTTTTTGTATGTTTGGTTTGTTTTCTCTTGGTTGGTATTCCGTGGATGTATTTATCTTGCTTTACTTATGTCGTTAATAAATTGTTTTTTCGCTTGGAAAATGGCAAATAACTTTTGGCGAAACGTCGGCATATAATCAGGAGTTGTATGCTGTATGACCAAAATCCTCAAGAACCCCTTCTGTATATTTGATCAACCTTCTAAACTTAAAGTAAATTCTGGTTTTGTCCTATTTACAAATAAATGAAACTTATAAAAGATAATTTCACTATAACTACAATTAAAGATCATTTCGGACACTTGGTGTGGTAACGACCTTAAACTATTTTCAGTCAACTACAGTTTTGTGCAGAAATTAACCAGTATAAAGAAAAGATATCTGGAATAGACAGGATCTCTTCATCACCACTGTGTTAAATTAACTTTAATATAACAAACTAATAGGGCACCGCTTTCCACAAGGGTAGGTATTATATTTCTAGTGGAAGAGAAATTGTTAGTTGTAAATGTTGTAGTGTAGGAGTGATGCTTTATATGAATATATATTACCTTTCACTTGATAAACGGAAAGGCGATCCAAACTGGATACAGTAAGAGTTCAAAATTGAAGATAGGTAGCACAGAAAGTAAAAAAGCACTCTTACAGATTCAAATTTTCCGGCAATCCGTCTTCAGGAGAAAAGAGAAAGGGAGACAGAGCACGTTGTAGGTGCAACATGCTTGGTCTCCCTTTCTCTTTTCTCCTGAAGACGGATTGCCCGAAAATTTGAGTCTATGAGTGTGCTTCTTTACTTTCTGTGCTACCTATCTTCAATTTTGAACTGTTATATATTATCTTTCTTGTACTTTTACTAATTGAACTAATAACTTCACAGTTTGTCCGTCTTTCTATTATTGTGAAAGACCTATAAAATCAGAATCTGCACGATTTTCATTCACCTAATAACTAATACACATTTACAGAAATTCAGTTCTTAAAATAATGATTAAATTAGGCTTTTCTAAAAAGATAGACATATTGTAAGTTTATTATTTACAAAGCAACTCTGATTTCTGCCTTAAATAAATTCTAATCATATTTAATATTTATTGTATATATGTTGGACTGGATTTTGTTTTAAGTCCGTATCAACGTATTCAGAGTCCTTTGAAAGTTAATTATATATATTTTTAAAAAATCGAATGTTTTACTTATCTCAACCACGTATATTTAACACTATTTTTCTTTTTTATCGAGGTTTGGTCTAGCTTCAATAACACAACACCTTTAAGCCGACGTTTCGTCTATATTTGTAGACATCTTCAGGGCTACATCAATACAGAATTTTAATTACAATAACATGAAAAGTAATTATGTTACATTATTTAAATATTAATAAAAATACTTAAATAATGTAATATTAATAAAATTATTTATGTATTGTAATATTAATTTAAATAATAATAAAATTATTAATAAATAAGTAATTTATAATTATATAAGAATTATTGTAATAATAATAATTCAGGGAGACCAACATGCTTAGTCTCCCTGAAGATGTCTACAAATATAGACGAAACGTCGGCTTAAAGGTGTTGTATTATTGAAGCTAGACCAAACCTCGATATAAAAGAAAAATATTTTTATAAAATAAAAAAGTAATATTTAACAGTTTTTTTTAAAAATTTTTTATGTAAAGGACAATTTCTACATTAATTACACCCAATGTATGTTAAATGCCTACTAAAGGGCCAGAATTTACAAGAGATTTTAATCAAAATCTTATGCTGACAGATTTCTATCAAATCGCAAACAAAACAAAAAAAAGTACCCCAATTTAATACTGGCACTCTTGATATGTCTTCTCCGGGTTAACAGTAACTTAAATATGAACTTCAATGATTTCATATATTAAAGAGTGATTTCACTCTTTTGGTTTTTTTTAGATATCCTGCTTACAGAATTGTTTTATTGAACTCAGGGGACCTTAAAACGTGTATTTACATTGTAAACTCGGTGTAGAAAGTAAATACCCACATTCATTTAATGTGATGGCTCGTTGTTAATATACTTTTTTTCCCACTGAACTTCGTACAAAATACATAATTATTTTGGTATATTTATTAATAATTAATAAATTTGTCATAATTATTTATTAATATCAATTTTGTTGTAACATGTTTCCTTTTTATAAGTTCTTATCATAGTTTGAAGTAGATGATTTAAAAATAATGAATCACAAGTCTACAGTAATATTTAAATATCGTGAACAATTTTCAGATAATAACATTATAACTTGTATTATTTTCTGTTTTAATAAAAATTCTTTATTCATAATGTAACAGACGACTTATAATAAATATAAATACAATTTAGTCAGACAATTTTTCATAAGTTACTGTTGTTACGTCAGTTGATTTATAGTGAACGATTGATGACTTATGTTCATTATCTCCTTTCTGAAAAAAAAAAAAAAAGAAAAACTATATATGTATCACAATTTAATAAACAAAAAGTGGTTTTGAATGTAATTTTTGTTTAGGAATTAATTACAACTTTACGTGTTTTTCTTCCCATTAAAAATTGGCAATATTACTCGTACTTGTTCAGGTTAGTTGAGAATTAATTTGAACATATTTAGGACATTGTATATTCAATTGTCTAAAGAGGAATAATTAAGTATACACTTATACCTACTGTGATTAATAATTATTAAAGTACATACAGGGATGGAGTAGAAGAGATGAGAGAAACCTCTCATACTATTCAATGAATATTTTATCTAATAAAGTAAATGTCCAGCTCTGTTTGTTTATTAGCAAAGTCTTCCTAGCATTTTATAAATAGGTCTCAATGAATATATACATATATATATATATATATATATATATATATATATTATATACACTTTTTCGTTGGAAATACGGTCCAATTTGTCCAACGGACAAATAAGAAGGCCCATATTTGGCTACTAAGTGCGCGCAGTGCACCTGGCCTCAATCAAAAGAGATAATGTTTATAAGTTCCTTGTATTTTCATATTTTATTATTTAATTACTTTATTTCTTTAATTTTATTATTTTTATTCTCAGTTTTATTTTATTTTATCATAGCTTAGTCCGTACTTTTATTTATATATCAATTTCTCTGTTCATCCCTCATTTTTTTCTTTTATTTATTTATTATGTTTTCATATTTGACTAATTTAATTAGAAATTGATTCCTGTCTACCCTACCTTATTTTCTGTGACCGAGCGCGCATGTGGCAACATTGTTGGTCTCCAGCCGTCTCTGAACCAGTGCTCTTGGTTTCCCTCTCTTATCTATCCTGAAGACGGTTCAAACCGAAAATTAGATACTGTAAGTGTGTTCTTTTAATTTCTCTGTTTCTTTTTCTACATTGAACTATATATATTCTGAAACTACATGAATATTACTTATCATAATGACATCAAAACACTATTTATTGTAACAATTTGAGCAGTTAGTCTTTTTCTTATCTCTTCTACGGACTGAACTCCACATAAGTTTGCTACAAAGAAATCAAATCTATATCATTAATTACGTCTAAAAGAGTTACCTATATGATATTTTACATCATGCCTTTCTCTAAAATCTGTGCAAGTTATAAACGATGAAAATATATAAAAGAATTATATTAAAATTTTGGGTTTACACAGTCTTTAGACAATTTTAAAAATGTATTAATATTACAATTGTTGGAAATCTCTAAAATGTTTATATACTATCAAGTAAATAGTCGAGTTTGTATTCAAAGATTTATTAATTTTTTCTATGAGCTTAATTTGTAGCCCGGAGAACATTAAAACATTTCATCATCTAATTGACTCCTCAGTGGCAGTTATTCTTTCTTTAAGGTTAATTATGTCCTTTACTTTGTTGTGGTATACATACATTTTTCAGGTAAACTCGCAAGGAAAAACCAAAGGTGTTATATCCGGGGAACATGGTGTCGGGCCCACCTCTTCCAATCTAGCAGGAATGAAATTTTTGATCCAAAAATTCACGAACTTTTATAACTCAATGAGGTGTTGTTCCATCTTGGCTGAAATTCTTCTAATTGTGGCGTTGTATATTTGGTTAGAGTACCAAGTTAAATAAATAAAAATTACCTTGCCCTGAGGGAAAATGCCTCAACAACTTTGTTACACAAAAGTCCTCACTACACATTATCCTTTGGGCTCTCATATTCGATTTAGGTAGGAAATGTATGGCTTTTCACTTCCCCAAATTCTTGCATTATGTTTGTTAAGCCTTCCAGATACATGAAAAGTTGCTTCATTCCTAAAGCAAATGCATTTAGGAAAGTAAAAATCCAACAATTTATACAAAATGTGTAGATCCTTCGTTTTGTCATCTGGCTTTATTCCTTGCAACAATAGCATTTTGTGCGCATAAAGTTTTAAAATTTTTGGAGAACTTTATGAAATATTTGCAATTGAACAAAACGTCCAATTTTTTGGACTACGACTAAAATTCTCGATGTCATCTTCAGAAGTTTTTGGCCTTCCACTTCGGTTCATGCGCAATGTTCCCATTTCGATAAACTGCTTACACTAGTCGCGAATCGATTGACGTTCTGGAGCTTGTTTTGCCTATATATAAGATTCAAATATTTTACAATATAGCTATTATATAAGAATTTGCTTATCCATTCGTGGTGGCCTTTTGGGGGAAGCGGACGGTGTTAACATGGCCTTTACTCTAAGAAAAGTTCTCCAGCCCTGGTATATACCATGCAGTAACTGATTGCCAGTTACTGATATGAAACTGTTTAACCAGAAGAAAGGTATTCATGCAATGTGATGAATTTTTTTAAAATTATTTTCCAATAACTAAGATGATTGAAATAATGTTTTCTACTTAAAATTATAGAATACTTTTCTACCAGAAAATTATTAATTATTGTTAATTTACTTACAAGTAACTTGGACTGAGCTACTAGTAAAAGAAGAGGGCAGTAGAAAATGTTGCATAAACCAAGAGTGCGCATGACCCATGGGAATCCCACCAGGTTAACTAGTTCTCCCCCGATTAGTGGTCCTGGAATGAAAAAATCAGTTATTTTATCTGTACATTTAAAAATAAAATTGAACTTTCACTAATCTTAACAAACTAAATAAATCCTGTTGAAAATATCAAAACATAACAAATTAACCAACAATGAAATGTACAATGTACGTTTCATTTAATTGGTTATAATTAATTATATAAATAATTATAATAATTTTTCTTCTTCTTGGAGTTTGGTCAGGGTTAATATCCGGAATCACCTTTTCGCCAACGTTACGTCTTTATTTTAAGTCATCCTCAGGGCTATAAACTAACAAAAAACAATGGACATTTGTCATATCTACTTTACAATCAGCATAACAAATTCAAAGGCTAGCTTCTAATACCGAACCAGCATAATACCAACCATTTTGAATTTGTTATGATGATTGTAAAGTAGATATGACAAATGTCCATTATCTTTTGTTAATTTATAGCCCTGAGGATGTCTTAAAATAAAGACGAAACGTTGGCGAAAAGGTGATTCCGTATTTTAACCCTGACAAAACTCCAAGAAGAAGAAAAAGTGTGTATTAGAAAATTGTAGATTTTGAACTCATATATATATATATATATACTGTTAGCTTGAGTATATGATTACCGTAATTTTGTATTATATCCATGTTTATAGAGACCAGGGCTGTCCATTGGCTTGCAGTGCTCTGGAATGGTATATCCCGAGTTCGATTCTCACCTTCGATTTCTTTGCGCGTGGTGTGAAAAAAATCTGAGCATCATAACTCGAAGAAGATGTTAAGCTGTTGATTTCGAGCCTTACAATGTCAGTCACTCGTTAAAGATCACTACTCTAAATATATTTGAACTAGGCAAAAATTTAGGATTCCCAATGTAAAATCGACCCATATTAGAGGATATCAAGAAGTACGTCTCCACGGTTATATATTAAACTTTATTTGTGTGGAGACGTAATTCTTGAATTCTATCTGATGGAGCCACTGGCCCCTATCTGATGTACCTTATCTGGTGCGACTGGTAGCTCTCATTTTCATGCTAGGTGAGCAACTCATAGCTCTTGCCGCACCACCTCAGGTTGCATCCTCTGAGGTACAAACCATAATGAGAGCGAAAAGGGATTAATGCGCTAAGGATATTGCTTCCTAAGCATATTATCAGGTGCTTTTGAAGCAAATGGCTCAAATGTTCTATTTCTTACAGCTTGCTCTCAGTTACATTAGCTTACATGCCGGAAAAGCAGTACAGGCGGAGTTGGCTGGCCCCCTTAACTGCACATCTGGTAGAGATTCAGCTAGCATTTCTCTTCTTTTTACAGATAACAAAAAATTGGGTATTGAAAAATCAGAGAAATAGTCAAACTGATTACCTATTGCATAAGCAAGACCCACTGCAGTTTGTTGGACTGCATATATGGGTGCGTAATGAGACGTGTGTCTAGTATCGACGAGAGTGGCGAGCAGAGGCACCAAGGCAGCGTCAATGGCCCCTATCCCCAGACCTAGGCCGACGTGCGGCAGGGTTAGTCCCCACATGCTCTGAGCGCTGGGTACCTGTCAACATCTCTTACAAGTGCTTAGGATAAAAACAACTCTAAGTGACCATTCGAAAACGGTGTGTTGTTAGTATGAGTGTGTGTGTGTGTGTGTGTGTGTGTGTGTGTGTGTGTGTGTGTGTGTTAACATGAGTGCGTAAGTGCGAGTGTGTGTGAGAGAAAGAGAGTGTGAATGTGTATGTGAGAGAAAGAAAGAGAGTGTGAGTGTGTGTGAAAGAGAGAGTGTGAATGTTTGTGAGTTAGTGTGAATGTGTGTGAGTTTGTGTGTGTGAGAGAAAGAAAGAGAATGTGAGAGTTTGTATGTGTGTGAGAGAGAGAAAGAGAGTGTGAATGTGTGTGTATGAGAGAGAGAGTGTGAGAACGTGTGTGTATGAGAGAGAAAGAGAGTGTGAGTGTGTGAGAGAGAGTGTGAATGTGTGTGTGAGAGAGTGTGAATGTGAGAGCGAGAGAAAAAGAATGTGTGTCAGTGAGTGAGTGTGTGTGTGTGTGTGTGTGTGTGTGTGTGTGTGTATGTGTGTGTGTGTGTGTGTGTGTGTGTGTGTGTGTGTGTGTGTGTGTGTGTGTGTGTGTGTGTGTGTGTTGTGTAAAGATCTTTAGCTTTTAAATTATTTTTTTCCTAGTGTATTTGGTAGAATTTATTATTTGGTACTGAGAACTTAAGTGGTTAATCATATCATATTTACAAATTTGAAATACTGACTCAGTTCGCCAAGGCTTATATCCAGTGGAGGATGTACCTCGTACTGGTTTTTTTTCGCCTAGATGGTCTTAGTATCAAAATCAAAGATTGGGCTCTTGTTTTACAAAAGGGAATTTTGTTTCAACTTTTTTTGCTGTTAAGGGAGGTCACACCACCATCAAGGTAAAGAACAGATAAAACAAAATGTACAGGAAATTTTGAATAAAATAAAAAAAAATGTTAAATGCAGGTAAGGTTACAAAATCGGTTTTTAAATGATTCCATGAGGGGTTACAACATGACATGCTAAGGACACAGCGTGGGATAAGGTTCGTCAATATTAGAATATTAATATCGAGCTCTCCACTTTATGAAAGTTTTATACCAATCTACCAAAAAATGTTTACCATTAGGTACACAAAAAAATATAAAATAGCTGATATACTAAAAGTTGAATCAATACTTTTATTTTATATTTTATTAATATAAACTATATTTTTTTATATTTTAGGGTGTAGGTATTTTTTAGGACATTTTGCACTGTTCCATAAAACTGGTTTAAGACCACTATTGTTGGAACTTTACATAAAGCTGGTACGAATAAATACTATCTAATAATTGAACGTTAACAACTTAGGTACATGATTTTTATAAACTACTTTTAAAAATGTAACAATGCAAATTTAAAAATTTATTTATTTCTGCAAAAAATTACTGACATTTTAGAATTTGATTTTAATAATTATATTGCTACTTATAAAATACTATTTAAAAAATAATATATTTTTTTAATTATATAAATAATATTTCTTTTTTTTTTAGGAATCCAAAATAATACGAAATTAAATGTAAAAATGTGGAGATTGTAGACAAATGTAATAGAAATTAGAATTTTAAAATGGAAATTAAAGATTATGTGAAATGCATAGATGTAGTGATACCATGAATATTGAAACTCCAACGAGTATCATAGCTGCAATGGCGATCCTGTGCCGACCAAACCTGTATGCAATGACACCGAAGCAGTTGGTACCAATCAGGTATCCCAAGCTGTCAGGTATAAACACTGTTCCCAATTGCCATTTCTAATAAAAAAAAAAATAAATTTAAAATATTTAAACTTTTTTTCTATATTCTATAAAACATTGGACTTGTATTCAATTTATTGAACTAATATATTTGTAAAACTGTTATTACAGTTATAAAGAGAAGATTATATTTATTTAATTTTCATTAATCAAATATAGAACAAATCAAAGCCAAAGCACACCTGTGCCACGTATGAATACTCTATACTAACAAATATTGTCACCCTGTCCTCACTTAACGACGGGATTCAGTTCTAACGACCAGGTTGTTAAGCGAATTGGTCGCTAAGCTAGATGACTCCTTATCAACACTACGGTACCGTATTTCAAGGCCATTGTACTGTGCTAGTATAGTTCTTTTGTATCAAGATGTCTTATGTATCTCACCTCTGCTCCTTATACATGTTTAGTTATGTACAGTATTTATTTATGTATATACTGCAATCAATTATTGTACAGTACTCAAAAAAGAAAGACGCATTCTATGTAAATGAGCGTCTTTCATAGTTATCGTAGCGA
The DNA here is from genome assembly GCA_026182355.1 of Hermatobates lingyangjiaoensis. NCBI lineage: Eukaryota > Metazoa > Arthropoda > Insecta > Hemiptera > Hermatobatidae > Hermatobates > Hermatobates lingyangjiaoensis. The sequence goes on from JAPFBL010000054.1 coordinate 1,566,697, forward strand.
TAAACAATATAATCATGAGTTGTATGTTTATGACCAAAATCCTCAAGAACCCCTTCTGTGAATTTATATTAAATTAATTTCTATATAATTTTAAATAAACATATTTAATGATAAACACAAAGTAATTAACGTAAATTAGCATGTTATAATGAATAATTTATCACGCTTTAATTTTTTATAATTAGGAATTAACCTTTTATATTTAACAATTTATTTTGTAATTAAACTAATATTTCTTTTTAGATTACTTCAAGTAATTTAAATTCAACCATTGTTAAAACGTACTTACTCTTATGAATTCAAATAATATAAACCTGAAGAAAAATTATTTGACAAGTATAAATTTAGATTCCACAAAATACAAAACTTAAAATTATGAATAATTATTCAAAAGTTAGGTGCTTTACACATTAAAGTAAGTCACTATTTTTTTTCTTTTTGAAATGATTTAATAATTAAAATTAGGACTTTCTTTTTGTTTTATCTAACCTGTTAAAAAGTGCTTGTTTATTTAAAAACTTTATTTATTTTTTTAATACAAACTATAAACCTGCATTCGTTTTCTAATATATATATGTATGAAATAGATAATAATAATAATAATAGTATAGTGAAATTTGTCAACCTCTGGTTGAATTCGAGACATGAGCCAAATGGGAAGACAAGGCTCAAGAATGGCCATCGTTGTGGATGAGATACAGATGGCACCTGCTGTCAGCAGTACTAGGTGATCTGATAGTAAATTCTTCAAACCACTATCCACTTCAGGAATCTGTATTAATTTATCAATACAGTATTAGTATACAGTACACTAATACTGTTAGTATACAGTATTAGTTATCAATGGTAAAGTATTTCAATAAAAGACTCTTATCTAAATAAGCTGTGAATATATTTTATATATTTACTAAATTCTACCTACAGCTTCTAAATATATTCTATAGTTACTTTTAAATATGGGCTCAGGTTAGTCAATGGCAATGTGCTCTCCTTGGGAATGGTAGGTGAACCAGTAAGAGATAAGTAGATGAACGCGGTAGGAGAAAAATCTGGGCACTTTAAGCCGACGGTCCCGAGCCTGTACGTTGACAGGTACTCATTAAAGATCCCTGCTAGAATCTAAATATACTTGAGTTAGGCAAAATTTAGGACTCCCAATGTAGAATCAATCTTCATTGTGTAGTATCACAAAGGGCTAATGTTCTGTATATGTGTATTCCATTGCGGGACTGTCATTGCAACCTAACCTAACCTTCCCTTAAATACAAATCGTTTTCAATGGTGCGCAATCACTTACAGTTCGATATTTTATTCATGGTAGGAAAATCATAAAAAGTTTTATCATACAAATGTTTGCATTTGTTCATTAGTATATACAGAAAACTAGCATACATGGTCTGAGCTACTCATACTGCTTACTTCGACCTAATTCAATCCTATACGTCTTCTAAGTTAGGCCCGTTTGACTCAATTCAGGCATAATAAGTATAGTAGTAGAATTCAAAACAATCTTTTACATTTGATTGTGCTGCAAACATTTTAATTGGTGACTAGTAAGAAACTGATTCAAATAAGAAGGGCTGGTTAAGTATAGTTTAGTATAGACATATTTAAATATCAAAATTTATTGGAATTTAACAAACAGAGTAAAGGTTATAAATCATACATTGACCCGGGGGCAAAAAAGAGGGACAGCTACTTAGCTACTGTTACAAATCACTACTAATTATGACTAATAATATAATTTAAAACGAAAAGATGACAACAAGTAAAAACGGAAAATCATGTATAATGGAAATAATGAGATTATTGTATTAATAATAATAATAATAATGTTTAATTACAGTAAAAAGAATATTTAAACATTTTATTTTACCTGTGTGGGTGGCAATAGCAAAACAGTTCCCAAGTGGAATCCTAAAATATACAAAAAAAAAACTGGTTATTTCCTATTACAATATTATTACAAGTAATAGCTTTAATATTATGTTTTAACTATTGGATTATAACTAAAGAAAAATTTGCTACTTCAGTGATATGAGTTGAGGTTTTTAGCTGGTGAAACCATGAATTTTTTTAGCCAGGTTTTACAAATATATGTACCTAATATAATTGTTTTTAAATTTCCTATTTCAATTAGCAGAATTGTGTATTGACTAACTTGTCTGATATATCACCTTTGTTTACACATACACAACTCAAACATATTTAGTCTAAGAAGAAGGAAACATTTATAACGGTTCAGAATTGAAACATTCTATTTTATGAAAAACTTTTATAATTTAAAAAAAATTACATTTTAAGACTGAACTAATGACTTCCTTGTTGTATATCCTAGATAGACTTTAATCACAATCAAAATTGTTATTTTTATTAATATAAGGAAAAATCAGACTGATCAAACCCACTAAAAGTGATATAAAAAAAGCTCTAGAAGAAGGAGGGAAACTAGTATATGTCATCTGGTTTCAGAAAAAAATAATTCTGAAAAAATATTCAGTTCATAGAAATTATTATTTCACTTTTTCAGAAGTAGTATATTTTTCTTCAGTATAACTTTAATTTGAACTTAGCTATACTTTAGTATGCAGTAAGGTACATACTGAGAGAGAGAAGAGAGATTACTAATTTCTGGTCCACGTAAAATTTCTAGTAATCTGATAATGCCCAGAAGAAGTGAGCTAGTATTTATTATTAAATTGTATCTACCAATCTTGACCATCATTGTAGATTATTCACACATCTCTTGGATAGGTTGTTATGTTAAGCTGTCGGTCTTGAGCGAGTAACTGAACATTTGAACATTTTTATACTCAAAATGTTAAAAACGGATTTGACAGGTACTGTTAAAAATCCTTCTGTAATCAGTTTGAGAGACATAAAGATCGTTTATACCAAAGTGGGTTCCGCAGAACCCAGGGGTTCCTTAAAAGACTGTCTGGGGTTCCATGAAAAACATTTAGTAAAAACATTTTTCTAAAAATTTTTTTTGTGGGTATGGATTATATTTCTTGTGAATGATAAAACCGAATAATGTTTATATCTACATATATACCCATAAGTAGAAGTGGTCAAAATTTTATTCATATTTAGGATGAATCACTAGTCAGTTTTTGGAACCATCCTATTCACGAATTTCCTGCTATTGCAAAAGTAACACTTTACACATTGCTGCCATTTCCCACTACCTACTTATGTGAAACTGGATTTTTCCTTTAAACTGCCATGTAAACCAAATACTGAAGTAGACTTAATGCTCTGTCTGACTTGAGAATCAAACTTTCAACTATAAGACCAAAAATGATCACAAAATAAACTTTGTGTTAAAATTGCTAGTTACTTACTTAACCTTCTATGCGAACCCACACTTTTGCATTCTCTTTCGGAATTCACAAACTTTGCCATCTCCCGCATGAAAAATCTGGATTCGAACTTCCAGCCTTCAGAATTCAGTACACTTGACAGCTGACTTTATAGTACACATGACCTCACAGTAATGCAATGTATTAAGAATACAAGGATTACACTAATATCTCGGTTTGATGCACATCCTGCTAACGGTTTTGGCAAACAGTGGTAACATTTTTTATTCAAAATCGGAATCAGTGATATTTAGTATAAAGTTAAGCAAATAAGTTGTATCACCAGAAAAAAATTGAACTACTTTGTGGAGCATATAATAATTTCTTTTTTTTTTATTTGTAATAATTTAATTATAATTGTAATTACTCGCAATGGGTTTTTAGGTGTATTGTAATGGAATTATATTGTTAAACCTATGTTGATGAGAGCGAGGAACGTGATGACAATGAAGGGAGCCACCTTGCCGAAGAGATCGTAGGAGAAGCCTCCAAAGGGGTAGCCCAGCAATACTCCCAGAGCAACGCTGCCTAGCACCAGACCCATGACTCTGCTGCGCCTCTCCTCCCCGACCACCCTCTCAGCAACGAGACACATTCCTCCAAGAAACACCAGTCACCGCAATAATATTACTATTTCTTATAATTTCATGTATAAAGCTTTAAATTACACTAAACCCTTTCAAAGAAAAAATAATAAAAATCACATTTACTAAATTCTCAATACATTTCGAACTGTTTTTCGTCATCAGGAGTAGACTAGAAGAGATCTCTTTCACTTCGTCCTCTCTTCTAGTCTACTCCTGATGACGAACAACAGTACGAAATGTTGAGAATTTAGTAGTGTGCTTTTTATTCTTTTTTCTGAGTTGATTTTGGGTAATTTAAAATTTTATAGTCCGTGTGGACTATATATATATATATATATATAGTATTTATAATATATATATATATATATATATATATATAAACCCACAACATGAAACGGGAAAAAAAAGACTAATATCTTTTAACCGCAACAATTGGTTTTTGTCAGAGTCAAAAACCCAACTGAGTCAGTTGCGTCTTCGTCAAAGTTGACTCTGACGAAGACAGCTTGTTGCGGTTGAAAGATTTTATTCTTTTTTTTTTCATTTCATATTGCATTTCGATCATTGATTGTTATTTTACCTGTTTATGTGAAATCTTGTTATATATATAATATATAAATATATATATATAAACGAATTGAAACGAAGGTAGCACACAGATAGACAAAGGAATAACTCACTTCTATCGTCGTCATCAGGAGGCGAAGAGTCCCGCAGGAAGGCAGGGCAATGTCTGAACACGATCAGGAACAGCACATCTGTTATTCAGTACCCCCACTACAACCGCCAAGCGAGAAGGAAGGGGAAGGAAATGAAGAGCTAAATTAGGAAGTAAAAAAACGAATAAAATGTAATAATTTTTCAAATATAATAATATAATAACAAAATAAAAAAATTAAAAAGGGCTCAATAAAACAACAATAAATAAGAGATATGTTAATTAATAATGAATATATGAAAAAATACATACAATTAAAAAAAAAATTAACGGTCGAGATTGAGTCCAGGAGAAGATAGAGCAGCAAGCAAGCGTATGTATATGTGTGCTAACTTCGTTTTAATTTTTTTTTATTTAAACGGTACACTGAACCGTTTCATTTAATATATATATATATATATTAAATGAAACGGTTCAGTGTACAGTGTACAGTATATATATATATATATATAGTAAATACCCACAAAAAACAGAGGTTTTCAAGGGTTGATCAAAGAGAGCAAACCAAATCTAATTTGTCCCTCACTCGAAGACCTCTGTCTCTGACTGTTATTTCCCAAATTCCTATGAAAGTAATATAATTTTATATTATATAAAATATAATTTAAAAGTGTGTGTGAGTGTGTGTGTATGTGTGCTTGAGTGTGCATGTATATGTCTCTGTTTATTGTTATATACAAACCATACAAAATTCTGAAATAGAACTAAAATATGTGACAAAAATAATTGGGCCTCCTCAAAGTCACACGATGAATTGATTAATATTGATTACGAGTAATTAATTTATTCATCGTGAGATTCTAATAACGAATTATTTTGATTGAATGATCTTATTTCCATTTGTGAAATTCTTACTAGGTTTAGACGTTGATTTTTTAACGTACGTTTATTGTGAAATTTGGAAAACAGTTCAGAATTTATCAACCATTTGATAAATAAGTAAAATAAATGGTCGGGATATTAGCAGTTTCTCCAACTTAAAATAGAACCTTAAATATTGACATTTTCTATTTTTATTCAAAATCTTTTTCAAAAGCCTACAAACATGTGGATATTATGTTATATTCTAATTAAAACATGCAAACATTTTTATATGATAGCATATTTACCTGCAACCCCTATACATGACGAAGCTATTCCTTGTAGGCTCCTTGCAATGAAAAGAGTTGCATAATTGTTTCCAATTGAATATACTAGAATAAAACAAGATATATAATTTTATTTTTCAATAAAAGACACCAACAAGAGACAATTTCATATCTGAGTGTATGTATCTATGCTCTCTATACAAGATGCAGTTGTTTTTATTTAGATACCACTATTTATATTTTAAGATTTCCTCTTTCCTTTTAATTTCAGTTTTAATCTCTATATATATAAAAATGAATGTATATGAATGTATGTTTGATAGATGTATGAATGTACTCGATAGATTCAAAAACCATACATCTAATCGCCGTGAAAATTTAGGAAATTATTAGGTATATCCCCGGGAAGGTTTATGTAAAGTTTTTTAAAAATCAGAGTTGTGGTTCTGGTAATATCCCAAAAATATTATGATAGATAAGGTTTGCTGTATAACCTGCTTGTTTACATTTTGACTTTAATTGGTAATGGCAGCAGCCGCAGGTAGGTTATTCTTTATGCTAATATTTCCACATGATTTGTTCAATTGGAAATAACGAGGTGCCAAAAATTTTATTATTGTTTCCAGATTGATATCAAAGACAATTATTGTAATTTTATATGGGTTTCTTATTAACTTTAACAAAATTTAACTATTATCAATAGTTTACAATTAAGTTTTCATATCTTTTTCACAACTTTTCATTTCTATTGGTTTAACTTACTTTAAGCATTAAAGAAAGTTATGCGTTAAATAATAACTTATTAACTTTAAGTATGCATGATAGTATTACGAATAATAATGATAGTATTTGAACCATTAATTCTAATCTTAAAAGAATAGTTAAAGTATTGTTTAAGTTTAATAGATGTAAGGCTTCTTTATTTATTCCTGATTGATTATTTCGTTTGTTTAAAATATTTAATTATTAGTAATTAGTATCCGGCCCTACTCCATATAGGCAAAATGATAAATTATTATATATATCTATGATATCTAGCTAGAAGACGTTTCATTTCTTTATGTATTGTTCGTCAAAAAATATTCTTTTTATTATTTGTTTAATCTAATCTATCAACTACCAATTGTATTAGACAAAGTGTGCAATTTATAATCAGTGTTAGCTTATATCTTTTTTGCGTAATCTATAATTTTAATTCTGTATTAATTTCGTTTATCTCAAAAAAGTTAATTGTAACGGAACTATAGAAAATTTAAATCTAAATAACGATAACATATTGTTTTCGTTATATGTAATTTATTATTAGAGTTGGAATTGAATTTTTTTCCGGGTAAAGCCGGGTAGGTCAGCTAGTATGCTATATTTTTTGCATGTTTTTTTTGTAGACCACTCTAAACATTTGAAATCTAATTTTTGTTGATTTACGAATAATATGTTGTTCTCAATTATATTTTTTAGAACAGCAGACCTATGAACTTCCTACCAAGGGTAGTTAAATATTTTTTGCTCAGGGGACTAAAATAATTGTGTCTGAACTGAACTGAACCAGAGTGTTATCTAAATCTCTAGCTACTAATGCTTCACACATAAAATTAAAAAGAAACGGAAAAGGAAAAACCATATAATGTAAATAATACTTTTTTTTATTCATTTTAACATTTTATCCTATGCTACATATAAGTAATGTAATTAATTCACATTTACGAGTTTTAATTATGACATTACTGTTATTAGTATTCTTAAAATTGTTGTTCTGATTTATAGAAATATTATGAATCAGTGTGATTTATAAAAAATATTAGTGCATTTATAGTATTAGATAAATTTTAAGTTATATGAAGTTCTAATGAATTAATTATACAATCGATGTAAATTAAATAAATGTAAAACTGTTACGGGACATTCTGAATAAAGATAACTTATACAATAAAAAGTACTCAACTCTTATAGCTTTAACTATTTTTTTTTTTTTTTGTGAAATGCTATTTATGTAATACAATTCTTTTTATATTAATGGATCATTACATGTCCAAGTATAAAATACTTGTATTCATGGTTCTTATACTTTACTTGTAAGTTAAAATTGTGAATTTTAAAATGAATGGAGATGTATCAATGATTAATACTTACAAAGTGATGAGGCCAGTAGATTTAAATTTCCAAAGAAAAGAGGTAAGCTGTGACCAGTAAATCTAAAATTAAGAAAATAGTTCAATCAACTCACGAGATAGATTACTTTTGTCTTAATGCAACGAATATATTATATTACTTTATATAAAAGTGTAGGCAAAAAAAATATATTTTAACTGATTTATTTTTAACTTTTAAGATTAAATTTTAACATGTATTTAAAATTTACGTTACTAATTAGCAGTTTCTGATTAATTCGAATTAGATAATTTTAAAATTCATGAGTCATATGTGAAAAGGAATATTGTATAATTGAAATAAGTGAAAATTTCAGGGTTTCGTAAATAATGTTGTGTTCTCTCCTCTAAAATGCAAAAGTAAATAAAAAATTAAAATTACTTACTTTGATCAATCTAAATGTTATTCTTTCTAGATATATATATACGTTTATGCAAAATATTTGTGGGTACTTATCAACAAAAATGAAATTATAAATACAGTTTTTGTAGAATTAATATAATCTCAAAAATATTAAGTCTTAGAGTGTTTTTATATTATATTTAATATACTTTTTTAGATACTTTTTTTTTGTTCTGCACTCTTTTTCAAAACATAATACTTAAAAAAAAATTATCAAGCAAAATTATTCATTTTTCTGTGCCCCCCCCCCCCCCCAACAGAAAATCTCATGGTCACTAAATTAATGAAATGTTACCTACGACCCTTAGAAAATGCCTGTGGCTCTCTGTGGAGCTATATACTTCAGTAACCAACTTATCCTCCTTTCTTTCTACTTTTCCATATTTGTGACAAACAAAATCATTTTCAACATTAAATTTTAAATCAGTTATCAACTAATTACCCAGAAAGAAATTTCGAACCCGAAATTTTGTTTAAATGAGGATTCTGCTATCGTTGAGGCAGAAGAATAACTGACATTTTTATTACTGTTTAATAGATGTGTTTAAATATAAATTATTAACTATTTTTATATTAGTTTAATTTTCTAGAATTTATTAATTTGTGCATTTAGTTTCTAAATAAAAATGCTAAATGTTCCAGTTTTTGGCTAGCAGAAATGAAGTCTGCTGGTTATGGTTTTTCGAAGTCTTATCTTTCAACCGGACAGCCCTTTTTTTGAAGAGTTTCTCACACTATTTGACTTGGTAAATTGGTAAGCCCATGCTATTAATTGCTTGTCTTATTTTCCTAGTTTCAAAATTTTTTTTTTCTAATTCAGAAGATACCTTTCTAATAGGGTTTTATTTTTGAGAAAGCCCAGCCTAAAATTCATAACACACATGTGTAGATTTGGAAGGTTTTATTTCTTTTGAAAATATTTATTACTTAAATGGAATTTCTTCATAATAATTTTTCTTAAAAAAAAACTCTTATTTACCTTTAGGTAAGTAACCAAATGTAAACAAATATTTCAAGAAATTTAAATTTTATGAATCATGTGAATAGATAATTCTCATATTTGACTTTTTTTTTATCAAGTTTAGAATATTTAAGTTTAATAGGTGGAATGTATAAGGAAAGCATGTATAAGTAATTAAATTATATATATAAAAAAGAAAAACTATGGTATCAATAAAAAATAACAAAAGCGAATTAAGGTTTTGAATAAGAAAGAAAATATTAAAGAAAATAAATAAAAAAAGCTTTAAGTAGAATAAAAATGTCCCTCCTCCTCTCACTGTCGACTGAACTACCCATCTGTAGATTATAGCCATAATATGGCGTAAAACACCAGATCAGCTGGTCTCCAGAAAACAAAAGAGACAAACATAAAGATATAAATACAGTGGTACCTCGGGATACGAGTTTAATTCGTTCCATAACCTTGCTCGCATGTCAACTTACTCGTATCTCAAAGCAATTTTCCCCATTGAAATTAATTGAAATGACATTAATCCGTTCCAGCCACAAAAATACATACCCCTAATTGTTTTTGTTACGTGATTTTGAATAAGAAAAATGTATTTATAAATGACAAATATTGTATAAAAACATAATAAAAGAGAATGTAGAGATGGTTAGAAAAACTGGTTAAAAACTGGTTTTATTAAGTTTACGTACATGTATATTTAGTATTTTGGTTATTTAAATTTAACTTAAACATAACTTAAATGCTACTGTATGCTTAATTTTAGTTACTGCTTTTCTCTTCACTGGTCTTTGCCTTTTTCGCAGGATTAAAAAAAAACTGTCCAAGGAGGTTTGTTTCTTCCTCCCTTTCTTTAGGTAAGTTTCATTAAATAGATCCAATGCACGACCAGTTGCAACTTTTTCGGGGTGTTTCTTTGCCACGAATTGTGAAACTCTCTCCCACATCCCAAGTTCTTCCAAATGAATTGATCTTCCAATTTTCAAAAGTTAAACTGAGAACTGAGTGGGCCGTAGGCGGCATCGTAGAAAAAAGAAATGTACATATTTATAAATGACCTGATACTACAATTGGTTGTTCCTCGTATCTCAAATTTCACTCGTATTTCAAAACAAAATTTCGCTCATTTGACAACTCGTATCTCAAATAACTCGTATGTTGGGGCACTCGAATCCCGAGGTACCACTGTACATGCATATTGTTAGTGCCACAGAGGTTAGTAAATAAGATTTTATTATCAACCGTCATACCTCGTCTATCGCTGGTGAAGTCGCCCGACCAGTTTTGCAATGGCTGCATAATCAATGGAACTAATGATGATGCTGCATAGTTCCATTGATGATGCAGCCATTGCGAAACCGGTTGGGCGACTTCACCAGCGGTAGACGAGGTATGACGGTTGATAATAATATCTTACAAAGATATAAGCTTGTATATAAGAGTATATAAACGTTACAAAAGTTAACAACGTTTATTAAATACATTGCTTATATACCATTAAAACTTACCGTGATATATACCCTACTGCAGGATTGAAAATAAGTTGCACAACAGCCTTTGACGAGAGTAACAGGCCAACTTTACCACTTTCCTCGTTTAGATCTATACCTCTGCCAGACCAACTAGGACAAAAAAATCCCTATAAAAAAATGTAATGAATCCAGGTATTTATTCAAAATAATTTTTCAAAAACTCTATTTCATGTTGTACATTTAAAATTTTATTTAAATAAGATGGTATCATTAAATTAGGAAATAAGAAAAAAAAAATATTGAACATTTTATGGTAAATTTATATTCTCAACACATAAATTTGAATATTTGTCAGTTTATATTTACAAGTATGGTTTAAAATATTTACTCCTCCACCATTTTTCAGGTCATCAATAAAATAAATACTCGGTTACTAACTTTAATTCATAGTACATTTATATTAAAGTTTATATCAGTTTCGGCATTCAATATCTTTTAATTGATATTTTTCACTTTCCTCGTAACTTTTCTATGACCAGGGGAAAAAAGTTGGTTCATAAGTGCGTAAAGAGTATAGATATTGTGAATATTAAACATATAGATAAATAAAGAAAGATCGAGAAGAATGTATGAATAGATTATATAGATGTATATCTATATATTATATGATCAGACCACAATTTGAAGAGGAAAACAAGACTAAGATCTTTCAACCGTAACAAGCGGTCTTCGTCAGAGTCAAAATTTTGCTGGTTCCTTCCAATTTGTATACTACTTTACGCTAAGTTAGCTGTAATTTCCATATTAAGTTTGCCAGAGATATTCACAATACATTATCACTACACATTAAACTGTAATACAAAGGCGGGGGTGGGAGGAGGCGATTATACCAGACTAAAATGAGCAGAGAAACTGTATTCTTAAACACTGTAGTTAAAGTTTTTAAATACTTTAGGTTAGGTTAGGTTGCAGTGGCAGTGCCACAAGGGGACACACGTAGGCCGAGCATTGGCTCTTTGTGATACCACACAATGAAGATTGATTCTACAGTGGGAGTCCTAAATTTTGCCTAACTCAAGTGTATTTAGAGTAGGGTTCTTTAACTAGTACCTGACATCGTACAGGCTCGGGACCGACAGCTTTGACGCCCTTCTCCGAGGGATTATGTGCTCAGATTTATTCACCTCCCGCATGAATAAATTGAGGGCCAGATGGGATCGAACCCCGGATCACTAGCCCAGTAGCGAGTACGTTAACCTCTGAGCTAACCTGGCCTCTTTTAAATACTATAACTAATCTAACGAATTCAGTTTAGAAGCTTTGAACATTAAAAACCAGAACACGAATCTCAACATAAAGTCTAGATGTAGAACTCTACCAATGACTTTAAGATAGCTAAATAAACAGAACAATACTGATTTACTGAGAGGTGAATCGCCCGAGTAGGTTATAGTTTATTGTACCTCCATCTACCTCTGCTTCAACACTTCCATTTCAGTTCGTAATCCTTAAGATTGCACCCAGTAAAAAATAGATATTTATTTTGTTTTTATTTTAAATTTAAAATAAATTTTTAGTCAAATTAAAACCTGATGATGACTTATATGTAGTCTGAAGGTTTAAGCTATAACATTTAAGTGTTATTATTTAGTTATAGCATTTAAAATTTTAGTTAGAGTGTTTAAGAACATATTTTATATTAAATTAAAGTTTCTTCCAAATGATAATAAAGGCATGTGTCATTGAAATGGATATTGCCTGTGTACCCAGGGATCAGTACGAGTATGTGATAAATTATAAATATTTAATACTGTCTTATCCTGTATGTACGTTTGGTGTTCACCGGATTCCTCAACAACACAACTGTTTGAAAGAATACCATCTTTAAGAATTGTGTTACTAAAGAAGGGAAAAATAATACAATGTATACTACCCAATACTGTCAATCATTTATTATTTAAAATATTATTTAAATTTAATACTAGTTTAATCAGTTTTAAAAATATCAAAAAAAAATAACAATAATTGTGTTTCATAAAAAATTAAAATTTTCATAAAACATTATTTTTTGAAAATTTTTAAAAACTTTTATTTAAAAAGAAAATAATTTTTCGCATACTTATCTAAGGAGAATAATTGAATACAAAGGAAGGTTTCGTATTCAAAGAAGAAAAGAGACATTCGTCTCAATTATGCTTAATTCACCACGACCTTAACAATATAAATTCATTTCACTTCCCTTACAATTCGGAACACAGTCAGTCAATCTTAATACTTCCAGTAAACATTAGAATATAAACTGACAAATCTTCAAGATTATTTAATGTCTTAAACCAATGTTTATTTGAAAAATATAATTATCATTCAAGTCTGTAATTAATGAAAACTAAATTATATGAGAAAATTACTTAAACTAAATATAATGCACAAAAACCAAGTAAAATTAGATTATTATTTTTAAAATAATAATAATAAAGATTAATTATTAATGAAGTTAAACACGACCACAAATAACGTAGGTATGTTATATGGTATTAATTATTTTAAAAAGAAATTAATCAAAACATACAATATGAATCTGTTTTCTAATAAGAAATTATATCACAGAGAAAAAGTTTTTTACTCTGATAACAGAGATCTAATAGAATAACCAATATATTGCTTGTACTACGAAAATGGGTGTGTAATAAATGAATATTGTTATTTAATTATAATACTTATACTATTATGTTTACTTTTTAAAGATATATGACTCATTGTAGGGTAAAAAGCTAATGAAATAGTCTCATATATATATATATATATATATATATATATATATATATATATATATAAAGATTTCACATAAACACGTGAAACAACAATCAATGATCAAACCACAATAAGAAATGGGAAAACAAGAGTAAGATCTTTCAACCGTAAAAAGGGAGTTGGGTTTTTGACTCTGACGAAGACCGCTTGTTACGGTTGAAAGATCTTAGTCTTGTTTTCCCATTTCTTATTGTGGTTTGATCATTGATGTATATATATATACATCTTCACTTAATTAAACGAAACACGATCTAAACTGGACACAATATGAGTTCAAAATTCATGAAGAGTAACACACAGAGTAAGAAAACACACTTACAGATTCAAATTTTCGGGTAATCCGTCTTCAGGAGAAAAGAGAAAGGGAGACCAAGCACGTTGTAGACGCAACGGCAAGTAACGGTTACTTTCCGTTGCGTCTACAACGTGCTTGGTCTCCCTTTCTCTTTTCTCCTGAAGACGGATTACCCGAAAATTTGAGTCCGTAAGAGTGTTTCCTTACCTATGTGTTACTCTTCTTTGTATATATATATAAATTTAATAGTATAAACAACGCGTTTCGAACACGTAGTGTTCTTCTTCAGCTATTAACTAAGGATGAGTGTCTGTGGTATAACTGTACCACAACTGTGGAGTTGTACCACAGACACTCACCCTTTGTAAATGCCTGAAGAAGAGCACTACGTGTTCGAAACGCGTTGTTTATACGATTAAATTTCTATATGTGGAGACCATTTCATTAGCTTTTTACTGTAAAATGAGTAAATACCACATAATAACTGATTGCACTACGTTAGAATTAGCTGTATGATTGTATCTTTCAAGTAATTAATAATAGTTTTAATAAAAGATGTATACTTTTATCATATTATATACATTATATATAATCATTAGTTGTGCAATCCGTAATTGTGTTGAATTTACTCATTCTGAGGTAAAATGGATAAACAAACAAAAAGTCTTCACACAAATGAAGTTTTATTCAACAGCAACGCATTTCGAACACTTCGTGTTCATCATCAGGAAGACACCAAGGATGTGGTGCTGACGGGTTTGTCCAGTGAAAACAACAAGTAGTTTGTTGAGGACGACCCTTATTTCCTACTTGTTGTTTTCACTGGACAAACCCGTCAGCACCACATCCTTGGTGTCTTCCTGATGATGAACACAAAGTGTTCGAAACGCGTTGCTGTTGAATAAAACTTCATTTGTGTGGAGACTTTCCTTTTGTTTGTTTATCCATTTTACCTCAGAATTATATATAATATTATTCATACTCGTATAATGAAGTGATAAGCATGAACTATTGTGTCCGTCCAATACGATCTAGTCGAATAATAATTGATAAAATGCCAAATTAAGATCCTACCTTTTAGTTAGAGTTGAGTTTCCTTCTTCTTTTATGCCTATCGACAGCAGATAATCTGGTAGTATTGGAACTGCAATAAACAAAACTCTCTCTAAATTAGACTTACATCACCATGACTTATACTTATTAACTAACAACAATAATAACAACAAGTATCGACCGTGGTATAGAAACAAAACTAAAGTTTATCGAGACTCGGTCAGTTCTTCAGGTTCAAATAAAACTCTCATTGCCAACGTTTCGGTCTTTATTTAAAACCTTTTTCATAGGCAGTAGTATAAATTTTGAAACAGAAAAACTAAGTATTACATTACAAATTATTTTACAAAGAAAAATCCGCATACTATTTTTCTTTATAAAATAATTTGTAATGTAATACTTAGTTTTCCTGTTTCAAAATTTATACTTCTGCCTATGAAAAAGGTTTTAAATAAAGACCGAAGCGTTGCCAATGAGAGTTTAATTTGAACCTGAAGAACTGACCGAGTCCCGATAAACTTTAGTTTTATATATATCGTTTTTTACATGCGTATAAAAGACATGTATATTGATGTTACTTAAATATTCATTGTATTTAAATAATTACGAATTGTTTACCTACAACAGTGAGTAAGAAATTATCCAAGAATAATGATGAATACACCAGTCCAATCACAGTTCTACTGTCACTCATCGTTAAATCTAAAACAATAATCAATAGTCTGCAATGCATATAGATATAAAATTATCATTCATAATATTGTTATTTTATTTAGTAATGACGTATATATAAATGTTTTTCTGATATCAGTATATTTCTCATATATAAGAATTTTAATAAATAACATTAATATTACCCTTTACAATAAGTTTCTTTCAATGAATTAAAAATTATAAAAAAGAAATTGTAGTGGTTTACACTCAAGTTTACTATTAGTAAACTAACTATTGAATTGTTTACTAATTTAATAAATTGATATTTTTCTAAATGTTGGTACTACATTTTACCAGTTATAATGAAAATCTAATTGGAATATTTGTTTAAAACAGTGGTAAAACACTTAGAAACAATGTATCTAAGACAATATACCACAATTATATTATATACCACAATAAGAAATGTGAAAACAAGACTAAGATCTTTCTAGGTCGTCGTCAGAGTCAAAAACCCAACTGACTCAGTTGGGTTGAAATGTTATAAATTGCTATTATAACATTAAACAAGAAATCATAGCAATATATATTACATTTACACTTATTGAAATTATTAATTGAACCACTAAATGCAATGAAAGACATGTATACTGTCCTCTGATGGATTACTGATTCAAGTCCACTTTAGGTAGTTAATCGTATAGTCAATTTCTTCTCTTTGGCTATCTTTTAAGATAATTTTTTTTACCATCTTTTTAAAATATGAAATATTTTAATTGGTAATTAGCTAATTTAACTAATTAATTACTTATTACTTATTGAAATGTATTAGGTAAACAAACTCGAAAAAGTGACTTTTGCTTTAATAGTTCTCCTTTTCAGTGTTATATTGCCCTGCTTAATAATGAAAAAAAATCGTGAAATTTTTATCATTTACTACTCACGTAAAGGGAATTCTGAATACAGCATTCCAAGTTTCTAGATTGGCTGGAAAACTGGATAGACCAGAAGAGCTGGAAAAAAGTATTACTGCATGTGTAATAAGTACCATGTATACCATATATCTGAAAATATCATTAGGATTTCTCAATCGTCACGATTTTGTAGAAAGAGGTTACAAATTTTTAAATAAATACCCACCCACACATATCCATAGAACATACAAAAAATTAGAAATGTACTCATGAAACACCGAAACATGTAAATGCACCGAATTTGAACATAATTTTTTTTTTATGAGTTCTATACATACATTACTAATATAAAACCGAATTAATAGTAACAAAAATTGAGCAAATATATGTTGAGGTAAATATTTCTTGAAATAAGCTTTATCTTTACCATAAAGTATTAATCTTTATTATTTAATTTTGAATATATTTAAAATTTTTAATTAAAATGTAATTTAATATATAGAAATAAGGGAATTAAATTTCAGCTAATGCAATCAGGTGGTAGATAAAAGCTCTCTCAAATTTAGAAAAATATTATATATATATGGTTTGAGATTTTTTGAGGATTTTGGTCTAGATATTAAAAAAAATTATTTGTCAACGTTTCGACATATATTTATGTATTCTTCAGGGCTAAAACATTCATACGTTCAGCACTATTATTACTATTAATTAGGTCTATTGTTTGCTATTATGTACTCTAATAGTGCTGAATGTATTAGTGTTTTAGCCATGAAGAAGACATAAATACAGGGTGTCTCAAAAAAATGTACTCACTTTTAGGATGACTTCAAAACATTTATTTATGAACATAGAGTGAAATGAAATAGCATCGAATACATGAGACAAATGTAATTGAAGAATCATGTTCGCAAATGTTCAAACTGATGACTATTATTGTTCAGATAACGCTGATAACGCGCACCAAGGGATTCGCAAACGTCGCGAAACATGTCTTTAGGAGTGTCATTCTAAGAGTGAGTACATTTTTTTTGAGACACCCTGTATATGTCGAAATGTTGACAAATAAGTTTTTTTTAATATCTAGACCAAAAACCTTCAAAACAATCTGAAAACATATGAATAGAGTGATCAAGAAAAGAACAGCATGATGTATTTATAATATATATATATATATATATATATATATATATATATATATATTATAAGCAATGCATAGGCTGATATTTGAGTATTACCGAGAAGGCAATGCTTGATGGTGAGAGGAGGCCGTAACTGACCGAGGTAAACTGCCTCACTTGCGAACACTACCGGCTCACAAACCCACAGGTGGCGCAAACCACATGCCATTTATAAATGAACAAAATTATACTTTTTACTACTGGAAAAGCTTTAGGTTTAGTATATACTAACATCAATAAGTTTTATTATTATCTAAGATATAATTACAATTAATGTTGATTTAGTGAATTTAGTGAAATAAACTAATAATAATAATTAGTTCGTACTAATAATATTGTTTAGTTAAAATTAAATTATGGATTAATAATTTTTTTTTGCATATTTCCATTTAACAATCAATATACGAATAACATAAATAATATCTAATAATTTCAATAATTTGGTTCTCTTTTTTTATTTAATTTGTACTTAGAAAGCCAAATCTCGGAGTAATTTATTATATACATATATATATTTAAGAAAACGTTATGTCCGATTTCACTTTACTTAACTTTGTTGAATGTTTTTCCAAACTTCAAAACCATTTCTTCAATTCAAGTTTATTGAAATCAATGATTAGATCACCATAATTATTCAAATTTATATTTAACATGTTTCAATGCTTCATACACCATCTTCAGAATTATCAATTTTACTTTACTTGAAACAATTTATATAAAAAAATTAAATTACACTAATTAAGTAAACATTCTAAACAGGTTACTTAGTTCACCTAATTTAAAATTTTATGATGATGTTGTAAATGTAGTTCATTTAATGAGTAGTAAACGTACTTGTTTTTAAGTTCAATGTAGCCATTGAAATATATTTTTTTCGTTTCAATGCCTACACTGAGATTTTATTCAATCTAAAGGAAAACTGAGATTATTATTATAATTGTGTAAGCATATATAATTTTTTACTTACATTATTGATCAGCAGGAGGAACTTTATTTGTCCACATTGGTTGGCAATGCCCTCCCGGCATTGGGGAATTTAACTTAGGATTGATTATTTGAATGCGTCCAACCTATTTGAATTTGAAGCAGCCAGGCGCATTGAACCAGTTACTATGAAAATGCATTACATTTTTGGTGAATATTTATAACTTTCCTTGGCTATAGAGTACAAAAAAGATTTACATTTTTCAAATATTAATATTTTATATATCTTGGTATTGAAATAAGCTGATCAATTTTGTGGCAATTCGCAAGAAAACATGCTTCATTTCCAATGGAGACCGGTGCAGTAACTAAAGTCATATGCACTGATCTCATCTCGTAACTTAAAACACACACAGTCGCGTAGAAAGGGACGGGGGGTGGCACATGCCAGGAGGGTAGCATTTTGATACTGTAAAAATAAAAATATTAAATAATAAAAAATTAAAATAATAAAAAGCTAACAAAATAATCGATAATTTATACTAAAATGAGCTTTTAAAGTCGTAATTGTTATTACGACGTTATTAAAGTCGTATTGTTATTTATAAAAAATAAATTTTTTATGATGACTATATATATAAGAGTACTGTAATAAGATGAAAATCTGGGACCAATGACAGCAGTTTCAAATTAGATCCTTGTAATCGTAATTAATTCCATAAAAATAAATATTTTGAAGACTTTTTGAAATTTTGAAGATAACGTATTATCATGGGGGGGGGGGCCGCAAATTGTACCCAATTTGATACATGAATGTATCAATGGGGAGGGGGGGGGCGCAATGTACACAATTTGCGCCCCCCCCCCCCCCCAGCCTCTGGTGGAAAAAATGGTTGCTATGCCACTGAACTCAAAGGCCAGTGTTCATGCATTACTGTACTTAATTTTATTTTGAATTAATATTCCATTTTTTTTTTTAACTTATTTCCTATTCTATTTTTACCCGTTTTAAAACGCCACCCCCTGGCACACAACACCTCTCCTCCCTTCACCCCTTTGCCTTTGCAACTCGCAGAAAACCATGGATTTTGCCTTACTCAAGTTAATTAGAATACACATCGTGTAAAATATTTCTATATATGTGAATTAGTTGTAAATATAATCAATACTTCATGAATAATAATCGAGCATTAAAAACAAAAAAAAAACCATGATAGTTAAAATCTGTAACCAAAAAGGGAACAAGTTCAAATAAATTCCTATCGTTGGTGGGCTACTATCCGTGACGAAATAAAAAGAAATATATAAACTGATGCTTTCAACAGAATGTATACATTCTCTGGAAGAGGCAGACATCTCCGAACAGATACTCTGTGACTGTGAGACAAAACCATATAAAACGTTTAAATTGTTGGTAGTGGCGTAGCAAACATTTTTGCCGCACGGAACGGTCGTAATGCCCCCCCCCCCTCCCACACCCGTAAACCTTCAAAATTCCAGAAAGTTCTTCAAAATATTTATTTTCATGGAATTACTATCAAGGATCTAATTTTCGACTGCATTTTCATCTTATTACAGTACTCGTATACGTCTTAAAACCTCTTAAAAAAAAATAGTTTTGACAATTTTAAACAAAATGTATTTCTAAGTTGCAAATATTACAGTTGAAAATCCGTTTAAAAACAGTATTACACACATGAAACATCAAAACAATTACGACCTTAAAAAAACATATTGGTATACAATTTCAGATGTTTTGTTAGCTTTTTATTATTTTAATTTTTTTTCTATTTTCTATTCCCCCCCCTAAAATTGCTGCCTCCTGGCACGTGCCCCCCCCCCCTCTTCCTACGCCACTGATTGTTAATATATCTACATTTGACACTTGTAGAAGTGCGTGATATTTCGATAAAAGAAAATTGTCAAGTTTGTTAGAGAATTCAAATGTTATACAGAATAGTACAAGCCGGGGTTGAGTTCTTTAGCAGATATTACTACTCTGGTCTTAATTAATGATAATAAAATAGCGTCTAATATTGTAGTGGCTAATGAACGACTGTTTTAGATTCCCTTCTAAAGGATCGAACTTAACCAAAGGCGATTCCACTAAAGTTATCAATAACTTGTTTTAAACAAAATATGTTGATCTTTATATGGCTTACTCAATAAGTTTTTATAAAGATAAATGAATAAGTAATATATCTTTATATATGTGGGCAGCAATTTTTAATGTATTTTATTTATAAGAAAGTCGAGATAAGAGGGATTTATGGGTAGAGCAATGTCCTATAAGAAAGGTGTGGAGCCTGTGATAAGGTATGACCTCATCTGTTACTCCAAGTGCGAAATTGTCAATTATCTTCCTCACCTGCTTCCACACATCACTTCAATTGAGCCTTTTCTAATTCCAATTAAACTTTGGGCCGACAACACTGCCTAACCCAACTCTAATCATATAACTTTATCACATTTATGAGTAATTACAAATTTTTAAGAATAAGTCTTTTATTATTGTTTTGAGAAAATTTTCAATGACTGCGTTTTAACTACCTATATGAAGTTAACAAACAACTTAATAAACTGTTTTACAGAGGATATAATTAATTGTATTAATAGAAGTATAGTTTTTATTAACCAAAATGTAACTCTTTACAAATTTTGTATGAAACTGTTATCATGGCAGTCCTTGAAAATAATTTCAAGTAGTGTTAATGTAATTAATGACTTTTGGTTCACTTATTTTTTCAAAAATCAGAAATTGACCTAACAATGATATATTAACCAAAACACTTACCAACAAAACAGTTAACATATTTAGAGAGAAAAGAGGTTTTCAATGAGCAAGCATCCTGTTTTTATTTATTCATGTTCCTTAGCCTTCTGGCCATACCATGATAAAGCAGAATAGGTTGCTGTTTTTTAACGTGGAGCTCTTTCGCCACGTCACTAGAACCAACCGTCCTCTCACGAATGATACACGACGAAGCGGTCCTCGTGAAGTGCCCAAGGTGGACCTCGCGGAGGGGGCCTTCCACGACCTACACCAACGAATGTTTTTAAGCTTATGCCAGTTAGTATCTAAAAAGAACTGATGGTAACTTGATGATTGGGTTCATCAAGGATTACAGGGGAAAACATTTAATTGGAAAAACACAAGGGTAACAGTTGATAGCGAGTTGAGAGATAGCAAAGATTAGGTAAGATAGAGAAAGAGTCAGAGGTTGCAAGAAAAGGTGCAGAGAGAAAGTAGGAGAAGTATTCAGACGGTAACCTGTCACGACATGCCGGGCAGACCCTTGTCCTCCACAAACCAGCCACAACTAGACACGTCCGAATAAATCATACGCCATTTAATCTCTAGAGAGACTTGGTTACTTCATGAAAGGGATCATCGCGAATTACAGGGGAAAAGTGAAAGGGAAAATACAAGTATAACAGTTAATAAAGAGTGAGAGATAGCAAAGAATAAAGGAAGGAGTCAGAGATTACAAGAGAAGATACCCAGAGAAGGAAGGAGAAACATTCCAACGGTAATACGCCGCGACAGGTCAGGCAGACCCATTATATACATTATTATAATTATTATATAATATGTACATAGTACATAGTATGTACTATGCAGAGTTGCAAGAAATATTGATACACATTCTCTGTCTGGTTAGTGTCTTGTTATATATGAACCGTTACAATTAAGTGTCTAGTACAGGGGTGCTCAATACGTCGATCGCGATCTACCTGTCGATCGCGAGGCCAATAGTGGTAGATTGCATACAACTTTTATGTAGTTTTGTATGTAGTGTGTGTGTTTTGATCCTCTTGTAAAGCCTCTGTATTTGAGCACAATGAAAAGCTACAAAAAACAGCTGTATTATTATTTTTCTTTAATTATTTTTAATTATTATTATTATACATTTTCAATGTATTGTTATTATTATTATTATATGGTAATTACAAAAATATGTTGAGAGCTCTTATTTTGTTGCAATATTGGCTCATGCAATAATGCAAGGTAAGAATGTTCAATAAATTTTAAAATAACATACGCTTTTATGGGTCGGTAGATCATTTTGACTTGGTCATTTTATAAGTAGCTCTCACAGTGAAAAAGTGTGAGCAACCCTGGTCTAGTAGTTACTTAAGAAAAATTCGCTGAAAATAATATTGATATCTTAGAATTATTTTGTAAGGTATACAAAATTAATAATATATATAAGTAAAATGTTTCATATGCATGAGGTTACTGATTGCTCAGTAGTAACATACTAGTCTATTCTAAGTCAGTTCTAATGTTGACGCAAGCACAAGTACATATAAATACGAATCTCAGGTTACTTGCTGTGCAAATATTTTGAATTATAGTAATTAACTAGCAAGATGAATTATTCAAGCCTACATTACATACAAGTACAATTTTCATACAAGCAAATGGTAGTATTTATACCACTAACCACCTGTTAAAGATAAACTGTTATACTTTCCAGAAAAAAAATAATTATCTGAATGATGAACGTCGTCATCATGATCATTGTAATTATCAATGATTGTTATCAATTGATAATTATCAATTGTTATTATCAATGTAACTAATGCCTACCTAGCCTACCATATTTGAAAAAAAATCATTTAGTTAAATTGATTATTCAAAGAAACATCTAAACCAACAACTGCAATATGAAAGTCATTGTGACTTTAAGCAAGCCATAAACAAAGCAAAACTGACGCCCTTATTTCACAGTAAAGTGTTACGCTTTCGAGAGTGTCTTTAATTAAAGTTCTAATTATTTAGAAGTTTATTCACTCAACGTGATATTTCATACAATAATGATAACTTCAAACAGTAAGTACAATTTTTGTCTTAACTTAACTTCTGCAGTATCATAGTACTTAAATAGTTTAATATTAATAAGAAATGCAAATAATCAGATGATTACTTAATGATTGCTTTCAATGAATATGACGGGTTGAATTTTAAATTAGCATTCTTTTTAGTTACCACATTTTGTATCTTATTGCTAAAATGAAATCTTGTGGATTAAACATAATGATAAGAAAGATTTAAAATCCTTATTATAGATTGTTTATGAAGAAGAATTGCCTACTTTATTCAAAGTACATATTTGCTTCAGAATATTTTATTTAAGACTCCACCTTTTTAATTATAAATATGCTAAACTAATTGAAATATTGTTGCTTAATTAATTTTTTACAATTACTATAATTTAAGATGAATGAAAAAATAGTATTTCCATTAAGTTATAAAAATGAATTATAAAGTTATACTTCTTATAATTTAGTAGCATTAATTAAACAAAATATCTTTGATACACATCATATTAAGAGTGTAAATGTTCATCTTCATAAATAATATAGTATTAAGCACTGTATATTGTATATATGAAGCATATAACGACTAAGATGTCCTCAAAAATAGTTAATATTAATTACATTCATTGTAAATTTAGAAGGTGTAACTTACTTCAGTTATTGACGAGTAGTAAATTTCGTAGTTAGATTGTAATTTAGAATAAAAAGGTATTTTATTTTTGTGATGAGTATAGATACAATTATTAATGTTGAAATTAGTTTAAAAATGACCACTCCAGACTTTTTAATAATGATTACATTTTCATCACAACCAGTTAAACGCTTTTGGCATTGATTAGAATGAATTCATTGAAATAAGAACTGTTTTTTTTTATTTATAATTGATAATAGCATCGTCTACTAGGACATTACCACTGTCTTGTTTCAATAAGAACTGTTATTGTTACTCCTAGAAATGAGGTCTTTTGCAATACAACTTATTGTGAAGATTAATAATTATTAATTAAATTTATTATACATTAATTCAATAATATATTAACTCACAGTATTATTAAGTGCATACTACTTCAATTATTTTATGTTGTGAACAAATTATACATTGCACAATATTTCTTTTTACTGTGCTTCATTTAGTAAAATTATTTCGGTAGTATAATCTTTCATATTAAGTAATGAAAAGTTACTCATCCAAATGTCCATTATTAGGAATTATATCAACAATTATGAGAAGAAGAGCATATACATGTAGTCCGTGGAAGGCAGTTAAATGCATTATGTACACATTTTTATTTTAATATATTTCAAAATTTAATATGTTTTTATAAATGAAATAACACCTAATTTTTTTTATTTTGCTTCGAATGCTGATTTGATATTTGTTGATTTTCATATATAAAGTAATGATGATTATTTGAAATTGTGATTCTGACAAGTAACCTCAGAAAGAAGTTATTATTTGACTTTCTTTGAATTCCTAGTATCCAAAACGAAATTACTTTCTATTGATCTTAATAGCAAAATGGCAGTTTTTTTTTGTCTCCAAGAAACAAGAAACAATGGTTTGTGTTTTAGCAAAAATTACCGGAAAGCACCTTTATCATGTTTCGATATTTACAAAAAGCTATGTAGTTCCTCTCATTTGGAATTATGTATATAATGAATTTCATATTTTTGTTTCAAACTGTAGGAATCATTTCCACCCACACCCACTCAGATAACAAGACAATGAAATTTTAAAATCATATTTTGTTATTGTCACTACATTTTATTTATAGTGAAGTCAAATGCTATTCCCTAATCTATTGTTAAATCGTTTAGTAATAACTTATTCTCGAAGTTTTGTCAAAACAGTGTTGTATTTTAAATATCAGCTGTTATTCTCAATTCATTATTGATGTAAACCATATAGCAATAAGCATAAAATTTATCACTAAACCGTGTAAAAAAAATTTTAATAAAATGAAACATTTAACAAATTTATTTGATTATTTAATAAAGTAAATATCTAGTAATAATGGAGTTGGCTAATCTGTTCTAGGGCTGAGTAAGTGAACTTTTGGACTCCGTAAAGTTCCTTGCAGGTCAGAACCAGTCAGTCTGCTGCTACTCTTCATCAACGGAACATGGAGGAAAGTTCACAGTGGCTCTATGCCCAGGTAATGTAACAATTTTTCTTTGTTCACCAATAATGTCATTTGATATTTTATGTTAACATTTGTCTTTTAACTATAATTCTAACAATGTATCAACAATATATATATTAAATTATACGGAATAAATTAGAATTTAAATAGTAGTTAATATTTTTCTTTGCGAAAGGTAATTTTTTCTGTTCACCGATAATGTCACTTGATAATTATGTCAACATTAGTCTTTTAACTGTAATTCTAACTATGTGTCAACCCATATATGTAAATTATACGGAATAAATTAAAATTGAAATGGTTATAAATTTTTTTTACTTTTTTTAAGTTAATTGATACTTTTTGATTCACCGATATCAAATAAATTTAAAATAACTGTTATTATCATTAAAGTTGATAAAAAAAAAATATTTTTTATATATTGAACTGAAACTGTCGGTGATTACTTTTAGTCAAATAAACATGGCCGACAATGCAATGAGGTAATTTAATGCTAAGGTAATAATGAACATTTTTTTCTTTGTTCACCGATAATGTCACTTGATAATTATGCCAACACTAGGCTTTTAACTATAATTATAACTACATGTCAACACATATGTTAAATTTTAGGCAATAAATTAAAATTTAAATGGTAGTTAATTTTTTTTACCTATATTTAGTTAATTGCTTCTTATTGATTCACTAATATGAAACAAACCTAAAATAAGTGTTATTATCATAAAATTTGATAAAAAAAACATTTTTTTATATATTGAACTCAAATAGTTGGTGATTGCTTTTCGTAAAATAAACATGGCCGACAATGCAATGAGGTAATTTAATGCCGAGGTAATAATGAACATTTTTTTTTGTTCACCCATAATGTCACTTGATAATTATGTCAACACTAGTCCTTTAACTATAATGTTAACTACCTGTCAACCCATAAATGTTAAATTATACGGAATAATTTAAAATTTAATTGGTAGTTAATTTTTTTTTACCTATATTTAGTAAATTACTTCTTATTGATTCACTAACATGAAATAAACCTAAAATGAGTGTCATTATCATAAAAATTGATATGAAAAATACATGTTTTTTTTATTTAACTGAACTAGTTTGCGATTGCTCTTGGTTATGGATCATGGTAGATTATGCACTGTCATATTATGCCATCGTAATTAATAATTTTTCTTTTTCACTTGATAGCAAATGTCATTTGGTATTTTATATCAATACTCATCTTTGTGTATATAGTGAAGATTTATGTCATGTCCATTTTATGCAATCTTTTTAAGAAGAGCGATTAGCAAATATTTCTGTAATATCATTGCAACGGTTGTTACCGAAGAATAAAATTATTAGAAATAGGTCTGTTTCTGAATGAAGAAAACGAGAAAAAATATTTTATATGCTTAACTGATTTATGTTTTCATTATATAACTTTGACATATATCAGAATTATTTGATTATGACCAGTCACAACAATGACTGACAAAGATTCCACAATATTTTACATTACAATTGAGTTAATATTAACATGTGTGTACTGTTTCAGGTACAGACGGAAGGATACCTGTACACAGGTTAGTGGGCATGTTTGTGTTTATTGCATGTAATCATTTACAGTACACAGCAAAACAGAAAATCAACATCATACACTGTTCGAAACACCCTCACTTCTACTGTTCTTCCCAGACCAATCGTGATCTGTTAGGGCTTAATCTGTTAAGGGTGTCCATAGGGTTTCTAGGTGTCTTTGAGTGACTCAGAATAATATATCCAAATATAAAAACATAGTCACTATACGCATTATACCTATATTTTTGAGCGCATCATTCTGTTGATTAATAAGTATCAGCGATTTTCTTCTAATGAAGAGCTACTCACCACAGCGAATTTGTTCACCACTCTGAACAAAAATTCTACAGTTTCCAACTAGATTATTCTTTAGTCAAAATAGGCTAGGCATAAAAACTTTTCAGTGAATTGAAAAAGAAATGCGAGCTCCTCCCTATCTATCAAAATTTTTATCCCCAAACACTGAAGAAGACGCCGAGGCTCATCAAGTTTATTTTTCTCTGGACAGAAGAATAAGCAACCTGAAGGTAAGTCTCATTATCTTTATTTTTTTATGATTATTTTTACCGTATTGTATTTGATTTAATTAAAATATTTCTGGAATATTTGTATACAGTGTGCTTTCAGCTATTTTTAGAATTAAGAGCTCCCAACTTCAAGCAGTTTTAAAACCTGTACCCTAGAAACACGGTAAAGGCTTTTCAGGTATATGAAGATCTTCATAAGAATATATAATTCACAAGCTTTCGGCTCGCATTAGCCATCATCAGGTAAAAAACGATAAACTAAAATGGTAAACAAAACAAATGCTACGGTACTAAGAGCGGTTAATAACTAACTAGGATGGAAATAACAAAATATGCGGAAGGGAGGGAGGAGTAAGTAGGAGGGCCTGTGTAGGCATGCAGGGCAGGGCATTGAGCCCAACTACCTGAGCATCCCTACACCTACCTCTCATACTCACTAATAGTTCGTATCAAATTTTTTTTAACTAGGCATTACCTTAAGGTCACTGTTTTAAATATTTAAACAAGGGTAATAGTCTTTGATGTAAAGGGCTTCGAGGGATATGTAATCTGATGTCTCGGAAGCTTTAAATATTCAAAACAGTGACCTTAATGTAATGCCTAGTTCAAAAAATTTTGATACAAACTTTTTTTGTATCAATTCCTACACTTCAATCTGGAGTGTAGATGATCCCTATTGTTTGGGAGGAATTATGCATGTTGGGAAAGTCACTTTTTTGACCAAAAACCAGTTTCTAGAAAACATTTTTTTCTATTATACTGCTAATTCTATAGTTTTAAAATTTTGGCATTATCTTTGAGGTTACAAATGCTATAAACGAAAAATATGTTCAGATTTTTAATGCAACCGGAAATATTTAAAAAAAACCGGAAAAATGTAAAAATTCTTACTTATAAATCAATCTTAAAGCTTGTGAGAGCAATACAAGCCCACCGTTTGACGGATTAAAATGAAACTATACCTAAAAATAGAACATTATGTGGAGGATGAGTTAAGATATTTTTTTTCAAAATTATAGTCACCAAAGGTGCATTACAGTTTCTATTTTCAGAAAAAAAAATTTTTCACGCTAAACGGCTCATTAAAAAACCATGAAAATTTGACCAAAAATGGAACAAAAAATTAGCAATTTATACAAAAAAATTCAGAACATTTCAATCATGGGAAAGAGCAATAAAGTTATAAAACTGTTTGTTTATCATGGACGAAGGGATCACCTGCTATACTTGTCGAATTTTTGATATTTTTTTACATTGTTTACATTGTATACCCAAGAAGTTTGATATTAAGTTTACTTATAGTAAAGTTGAGTGTAGGCTACTCCAGATCTTTTTATCTGAATCAAGCAAAAGAGATTTATCAGAACAACACATTTTTAATAAAAATTTGAAGTTTTTAGAAGGAGTTAATATGATATATGGGAAATAGAAAATACTTGTAACTACTAAATCTAATATGATGATGATGTATGAATTACAGTCATTTAAGGTGATTACTTTATTGTTCCAGAATAATGATTCCATTTTTGATGCAACTGCCAAAATGGATACGTTCGCATTGAAATAAATAAAGTCATTTCATTCATTGTGTTTAACTTTGTAATACTTTTAGCGCAGTATCTGATAATACACTTGAATGATAGCTACGTTGCATTTTATTTCATTTTGATTGGCAAATTGTCATGAGCTCATGATTGTTCTCACTTGCACCATAGTTAATGTGACAACACTGTAAACTTTTATGAATTCCTTGACATATCAATTATCAATTATGAATCATATTCCTTGATGCTAGTATTAATAATTCAACATATTTAAACAGAGTATTTCGAACAGAAAGCATTTCATGGAATTACTTTGAACAGATTTCTTTCTTCAAGTTTAAAACGAAAATATTTTCTAATCTAAAAAATTTAATGCATTGTAAGTTCATTAGTGTTACTCGTTACTGGTTGCTGGTAGCTTAATATAAACAAAACAAATTTGTAAACATTTTTATTTTTTTCTGAAGGATAAAACTGATGGTTTTATTTTTCTAAATATAGTTTATGATATTTTTAGAAAATCCCTATACATGTCTTATAAAATAATCTGAATGTAAACAGCAGTGTTTCTTTGCAATGGGATGACATTAAGATAGGTTACAACCAGTCATGAACCATCAAGTAACCTTCTGACATTTGAACCAAGGAGAACGTGTGTGATAATTAAAAAAAAGTATATTCGGCATTACGGAGTTCTGTTTTTATAATGGCAATTTCTCCTCCAGTATTTATTGATTTATCATTGGAAGATCAGGTAAAACTGAATATAAAAATAGCATTGTACACTTCATTTGGCGTTGCTTGAGGCTCAGTATGTTTAATTTCAGGCCTTGGAACTTAAAGGTTATTTCAAGAATCTTGGAGCTCCAATTGATGATGAAAGATCTCCAAAAGGCATTGAAGATGATCTTCATCAAGTAATTAGTGTTTGTGACTATTCTTTCGAAGATACTAATGAATCAGATGTTGAATCAGTGCTAAATGCTGTTGTTTCGATGTTAGTTATGGTTAGTTTGTAATTAAAATTAGTTTTCATTAAAGTGTTTTATGCAAGTTGAACAACTCAAGTTAATAATTATGATGGTTTTGTATGCAGATTCCTCCACAAAATGCAGAAAAGTTAGTTATTACTTTCAGTGGAAAACTTGCTAAAGCTCCAGCTCAAAAATTTGGCCAAATAGCTCAGAGAGTGTAAGTGTGCTTAATAGCAGCTTGTATTTTTTACTTATATTTGTAACTTGAAATGGATTTCCTTTTTTAGGTTATGGCTTCTATTTCAAACTTTGAAAGAGGATTGCACCATTAGATACAGTGTATACTACGATTTGATTCTTGTTGGCAAACAAGTTGATAAGGTAACTAGTGTTTTCAGAGATGTGACTCACCTTAAAAAACAGTTCAGCGCTTGCCCTCCATCAACGGAGCAAATGCAAAAACTCCTACGACTTCTTCATGAAGCCCTTTTAAGTTCTCGTGAAAGGTAGACATCATCGTATTTGTTTTTTATATTTCGATTCATTACTCACAGCGCTGGCAAAGTTATTTACAATATTTGCTGCGTGCTATTCCCCCTTCCAAACGTAAATATGGTTATGGAAGAAGAATTCATGATACTTTCAGGAAAACTTACTTCTGTACTTCCACAATAAATATATGTAATGTAAGAAATATTTGAATTGTTTATTGTTCTACATCTTAGCTACGTTTTTTTATCTAAATCTAAAATTGATTGTTTATGTACTAAAGGAAAAACAGAAACCAATATACTTAGTACGGTCGATATTATTTTGGATTTAATATGTCTTATTAAGATATTTATAAGAAACATGAAAGTTTTTGGACATAGATCTGTGGTAGACCAAATGGTATCATATTGAAATTTCGGATAATTTTGTGTACTAAGGTCTATCCAATTACATCCATCGATTACAACAGTGGATATAACCGAAAAAAAAACTACTACGTGCTCTGACATACTCGTAATGTTTTTTTAATCGTTTATAAGTGGAGTCTGTTATAACTCTACTTGAATGTTATGATAGTTGTATAATTTTTCATTAACTCTGTTTGGACCACCGTTTTCGTATTTTAATGTCAATATTTATATGAAACAGGATTTCATAATAAACATATGGAAGTAAAATAAGAAATTCCAAAATTAACTTAAGATCAACCTCCAATTTGACCGTCGCCTGAATCACTGAAAAATGTACTGCACTAGTATATTATTACTCTTGCCGGAATCGGTTGATGATTTTTCAATGAGAATTGAATTTGTGGCTGTTTTGTTATTTCGGGCATATCAGGTCTTATTTGAGATAGTAACTCTCAGTTCATGTACACTTTTCTTGTTTTTTATTCCTCAAAACTAGTAGAGATTGAAAATCCTACTGTCATAAGTATAGCAAAGAAAATTGCAGTAAAACGTGTATTCCTTTATACATATGTTATTAAGATTAGCAGTAGGTTCATTTTCAATGTAAACATTCTCAAACTTTCATTGGAGTTATCATTAAATATTTGTGAATAATGTTTCTATCCTATTTTCAAATATTCTACTGTTTTAGTGAACAAGCGGCAAAAGTAATGATTGAACTTCTTGGTACCTATACGACATCCAATGCAAGCGATGCCAGAGACGATGCTCATAGGTGTATACTATCAGCTGTCGCTGACCCAGACACCTTCCTTCTTGATCCATTGTTATCATTAAAACCTATCAGTGTTTTAAAGGGTGAACGTGTACATGATTTGTTGCTCATATTTGTATCTGGAAAATTATCCGATTATTTAGAATTTTATGAAAAAAACAAGGATTTCATTAGTGAACAAGGTGAGTTGAATTGTTTTTACATACCGATTAGATCAATTAAATATGAATTTCTCTTAAACTCCCACATTTATAGGCTTTCTTTTGCCTACTATACTTTGTAGGAAGTGTTTTGCTATTATTTGGGATCAATTTTATTAAAGGTGTGAAAATTCAGTGATTTGAATCTACATTGAAAATCATAAATGTTGTGCCTAACTTAGGTTAACAGTCTAAACGAGAACTTGAGAACTGAGAAAAGGCTTGTAGAATTACTTTCTCTCCCAAGTGTTTGGATTTACTGTAACCGTAATGATTCCATATAATTCACGTCTATGTATACATCGTAATATCATTTTGATCTACTGTTCTGGTCTATAGGATAAGTATCAATGTTTTCCTGTACCAGCCCCATCCACCGAAACATCCAGAGAAAGATATCAACAAAAAAAATTCGGAATATGAAATCAAAAATATATTTTTGATTATCCAAATATAAATCTTTGAAACGTTGGAAGGCAGAGTTGAGTTTAAGACCAGATAACCCTCAACATTAGTTGTGTAGTGTATTAAACTTTAACTGGTCCACAATAGGAAATGAAAGTATTGTTCATTAATATTAATATTTAAAAGAAGTTTAAAATAGAATACATGAATTTTATTTTTTTTTAATGTTTACACCAAACTATACTTTGATAATAGTAAAGTAAAAAATTGTTTGAATGTTTTCAACTTTAAATTTAAACGTTTTCGTTGTAATGGACAACAGTTTGAACACCTGTATTAGTGAAATTTACTTTTCTATTATTAATATAAACTTAAATTTTAATTGTGTTTTATTTAAAAAATAAATATTTTTTTATTAATATATTTTCACCTCCCTGTATATCAAATAAATGAATACTTATTCAGGACTGTCTTTCGACCAGTTCAAAAGTTCTATAGAGTACTTGGTTCAACTCCAGAAACTCATGATTTATTGGTATAATTTGAATTGTGTTTATAGATATTCCTTCATCCTTTTTTTTTTAGGTCTAAATCACGAACATAATATGACTAAAATGCGATTACTGACTTTCATGCAACTGGCTGAAGGGTCTAGTGAAATAAATTTTACCACTATCACACAGGAACTTCAAATCAACGAAAATGAAGTAGAAGAATTCATAATTGATGGTAACAGTTGAATATATTTCAATATTGGAGGAGATAAAAAGGTCTTATTATAACCTACCGTTTTTAACTTCTACACTCAGTGTAAAGCCTTGATATTCAAATGTAAATCTTTGAAACGTTGGAAAACGAGAGTTGATTTTTTGACCAGATAGCACTCACCGTTTTTAACTTCTACACTCAGTGTAAAGCCTTGATATTCAAATGTAAATCTTTGAAACGTTGGAAAACGAGAGTTGATTTTTTGACCAGATAGCACTCAAACATTACTTGTGTTGTGTATTAAACTTTTACTGGTCTATAATAGGAGATAAACCTATTGTTCATAAATAATAATATTTTTAAAAAAAAGGCTAAAATAGAATACATAAGAAAGAGCCATTTAAAACTAACAAATTACTGTCCTACCTTTTATTTGTTCACTTGTTGCCATTCATCAATTGTTTATCAGCTACTGTGTTTAAGAATAGGGATTTAAAAAGTCGTTTGGCATGCGTTGAACAGTAAAGGTTGTATTTATTCCTTGCATGTATTACAACCTCAGTTATATTGAAATAACTGGTAACAGTCTTAAATTCAGGATAAACAACGCCAGTACATTATTAAAAAAAAAAAAGTAATCATCCCGAGCTTTATTTCACATTCTAACTAATTTAATCGTACTATGCATTAGAAATATTCCAAAGAATTGGTTTTAGATGTCTTTGGATTTATTATTAAAAGTCAGTGTATGCAAAATCTACCCGAAACGGATAAATAAATAAAATTTCAGTCAACAGCCGCTCAATGGAATCTCTTTAAGAGCTTCTGAAGAAGTCCATTATGGCCCCTAGAAGCTCTTTTATATCCATGAATCAACCTGAACTGTTAAGTTGATTCTGACATTAATACAGAATGGGATTTTTTGGATTAGGTCCAAAAATTAATTACACTGGATTACACGCTGAAAGATTGTCAAGGTTTTTTGTAGGAAACTATTTAGTGCATTTTTTTTAATATACATTGTCAAAAATAAATTTAATTGATATGTAACTTTATTATATCAAAGATCACAGATGATACGTTATCCTATACTACAGGGGTTCTCAAACTTTTTCTTCCATAGACCCCCTACCTAAGGAATATATATACACATCTAATTGTGTATGTGTGTGTGTGTGTGTGTGTGTGCAATGTACAATCTACCACAGACGACTCATTTTAAAACACATAGTAATAGGAAAATGAGGGGAAATTGTAAAGAAGGAAGAATCTGAAATATCGATAATTATATCTATATTTTAGAGTCCATGGAAACAATAATATTAATAAATAAAACAATATTACCGTAATTTCAATCGACTAATTCCCAACTCTAGTAGGTGGTATGGTGGGGATTTTAATTTCGGAATTAAACTCTCATATCAAAACATTGGACATATTTTATAAGTTATCAAAACATACTTTTTCATTACTCATGTTCACTTCCTCCCCAAATCTAGTTTATATTTACTTATTACTTTTATTACAATACGAATACCTTAATATTCAATTATAAATATTATATTATTCATTATTATTAATATTTTAGGTTCATTTTATTTATTTATTCATTTATTTTTATTTTTTATTTATAAATTTATTTTTTACTAAAGAGACATCCATAGACCCCCCATAAAGTCCCATAGACCACCAGGGGGTCCACATGGACCCCTTTGAGAATAGCTGCTATACCATCATAACAGACATACATATCTATTATAATAAACAGGTCAGTCACGATGGCCTTCAAAAAATCTTGACAATTCCGAACGATTTTCGGCGAAACGTCGGCGCGTAATCTGGAGTAATTAATGTTTTGATCTAATCCTCAAAAACTCATTTTGTATTTGAAGAAACAGTAGTCGATAAGCTGTATCATTATGATAAGTAATTATATGAAAGATTTCTCAGTAAATACATATATAAACTACGGTAAGGAATTCAGGAAAGGAATTAAGATCTTCATAACAAAATAAGTCAGTTCGCTTTTCACTCGAACTGGCTCAGATCAGTTTTTTGGGTTTAAAGATCTTAACCCCATTTCCGAATTTCATTTTGTGGTTTAAAAAAAAATATATTTGTAAATTTTGGTATCAGTCCTTCCTTAAAATTGAAAATCCTTCCTTAAAACATTATTAAAAATAACACCAAACATAGCTGATAACTGTTTGTTAACAAGCTTTTGAATTTTCCTAAATAACACTCTTCATTACTTCGTCTACACAGTCAAGTATATTTCTTACAGTCGGCATCTTTCAAATTATTACAATTCTCGTTTATAAGTTATTCATGTCCTGAAGATGAATGATCATTTGAAACATGTCTATAGGAAATATACTTTACTGTGTAACCGAAATAATGAGAGTGTTCTTTAGGAAAATTGAGAAGCTTGTTGAAAAAACAGGTATCAGCGAAGTTATTTTCAAGTTTATATACAATTATTTATATACAGTGGTACCTCAAGCTTTCGAACACCTCAGCCTTGGACCCATTTTCGAAAAAAAATTGCTTTCACTTTCAACCGAATTTCAGCTTTCGAAAGGCTCGCGTCAAGCCGGTTTAAACATTTATAAATCAATATTATATACATCTTCATGTTTATTTTTTATGGGAGAAATTCAGAACTCGAGCTCCAACATGGAACTCATTAAGTTCGAAAGTTGAGGCACCACTGTATTTGGTCTGTAAATTTTATAGCTATAAGATACAATTAATATCCATGTTTCATACTGTGAATTACATTCCAGTGTTTTTATTTATATAACATTTAACATATTTAGTGTAATAAAATGTCATATTTAAAAAAGAGGTAAAATAATTAAATTTGCAAACCTTATAATTTTTAGTTTTAAAGACTAAATTGGTGAGAGCTAGAATGGATGAAGCCATGAGGAAAGTTTATATTGCTAGTACCATGCACCGTACTTTTGGCCGATCTCAGTGGCTGCAATTGAGAGATACTCTTCTCTCATGGAAAAATAACCTCTCCAATGTACAGCAGGGAATGGCAAGTGTAGCAAAAGTCCAGATGGATTTAGTTTCGACACAGTGATGCCTTTTATATTTTTTTTTTTATTAAATCATAAAAAAACTTTTGGGCTGTATTTATTACCTTGACAGTCAGTGTTACAGACCTGTTTAAATTATCGACTTGATTTGTAAATTGAATTTCACGAAGGGATTTTGGTGGTAGGGATTCCTTATTTATTCACGTAAGTATGAATCTCATATTCTCCGCTGTTTATATAAACATTCGATTGATTTTGAACAACTGAGGAAGATAGGAAATATCTAAAAGAAATGAATTTCAATTCTTAGGAAAATTATATATATTTACAAAAGAAAACTACATTAAGGCCATCGTAAAAACTATGTCTAGGAATATAGTGTATTTTATTTATATATACACAGAATAATTCAAATTAAATCACAGTTAATGTTTACTAGTTAGTTTTATCTAATATAAAAAATAAAGTTAAGATTAAGAAAACGTTTACACACAAGGTTTATAAATAGCCAATGAGCAGGTATATTATTTACACTTTTGTTTGAGTCAATAATTTAAAAAGAAATATATTGCTAATGCTAAAGCTTTACGAAATATGCATTAAACTAATTATTTCTGCATACTTAAATGTCTTACAATGTATCCCTTTAAAGTTAAGAGATGTCAGAATATAACTTGTTGATACAGGACTTCCTAAGTTATTTTCACTTCAAAGAAAATAATTTTAAAAATTATCGAAGAAGAGATCTAAAATGTTAAGGAAATATGTATTATATTTTTATATCTCCAGTATTTGAGGCGCAAGAAAACTCTCTGTTTCTTTTAAATGAAGGCACTCTGTTGCCTGCTCGCTTTCTAAGTGTTCCCAAAATATTCATCATTTCTTTGAGAGCCGGTGGTTCTTCGTCAGCTACTTTAACTTTTACTTTCTATAAACAAAATAAAACTTTTTTAAAAAAAACATGTCATAAATGTTTGTCTAGTTTTAATGAAATGAAGAATTCCTTTTTTTATCATCTTATAATAGAATCAAACTAGAAATAATTTGCCTAGATATTCTTACTAAAGGGCTGTCATCATTTTTTGATCTAAGAGGGGTAAACTGTTTTAAAAATCTGTTACCACCCAAAACCTAAATCCTTCGTAAGCTAGGATATGTTAGGTTGCAGTAGCTGCTCCCAAGGATTGGTTTTTTTGTGATACCACACAATAAACATTTTACATTGGGAGAATCCTAAATTTTCCATTACTCAGGTTTATTTCGAGTAGAGATCTTTTCCTAATACCTGGCATCATACAGGCTCTTCGAGGGACGACTTGCTCAGATTTTAATTTAATGCTCTGTTTTAAAAATCTGTTACCACCCAAAACCTAAATCCTTCGTAAGCTAGGATATGTTAGGTTGCAGTAGCTGCTCCCAAGGATTTTTTTTTTGTGTGATACCACACAATAAACATTTTACATTGGGAGATGTCCTAAATTTTCCATTACTCAGGTTTATTTAGAGTAGAGATCTTTTACTAATACCTGACATCATACAGGCTCTTCGAGGGACGACTTGCTCAGATTTTAATTTAATGCTCTGTTTTAAAAATCTGTTACCACCCAAAACCTAAATCCTTCGTAAGCTAGGATATGTTAGGTTGCAGTAGCTGCTCCCAAGGATTGTTTTTTTTGTGATACCACACAATAAACATTTTACATTGGGAGATGTCCTAAATTTTCCATTACTCAGGTTTATTTAGAGTAGAGATCTTTTACTAATACCTGACATCATACAGGCTCTTCGAGGGACGACTTGCTCAGATTTTAATTTAATGCTCTGTTTCAAAAATCTGTTACCACCCAAAACCTAAATCCTTCGTAAGTTAGGATATGTTAGGTTGCAGTAGCTGCTCCCAAGGATTGTTTTTTTTTGTGATACCACACAATAAACATTTTACATTGGGAGATGTCCTAAATTTTCCATTACTCAGGTTTATTTCGAGTAGAGATCTTTTACTAACACCTGACATCATACAGGCTCTTCGAGGGACGACTTGCTCAGATTTTTTTCTACCTCCCACATGAATAAATCGAGGTCCAGTGTGAGTATCGAAAGAACCCCGGATCTACAAGTCCAGAGGCGAGCACGTAAGCCACTAGGCTACCCTGGCCCCTCCGTAATACTAACAATGTTGTTATTGAGTCAAAGATTTGTATCAACAAGTTCATGGGGGAAACCCCACCCCCCTTCTTACTGTGACATTTGATCTTAGACTTCTTATCAGGATTTTTACAAAAAAAAGGTCTTTAAAAAACAGTAGTAGTAGTCAGCTGTAGTATCTTATGACCATAGTAAGGCAACGAAGGTAATAAATATTCACTAACGTAACATTTTACTAGATGTTGTCTTCTGAATTTTTAGAAGTGTCAACATGACAGTTAAAAAGTGAGTTAGCTTGTTATAGACAACTACTTATGATCTACAGTGGAACCTCTACATACGAGCTACTCTACTTACGAGAAACTCGAGATACGAGAGGTCTTTCGAGCAAAAATCTTGCTTTACATACGAGAGAAAATCCAAGTTACGAGAATTTCCAGATAGTTCCGCTAGGAACCTACTAGTCGTACTAGGAACCTATGTAGCTACTAGTCGTGCTACAGCTCTTTTTAATGACACTCGCCTTACACATTTCCGTAACATTTTGAAAGGGAGGCAGAGACAAACCTCCTTGGATAAGTTTTTCTTCAAAAGACCTATAGAAAGTGAAAGTGTTGCGATTCCAGCTAAAAGGGGAAAAGAAATCGAAGAAAAGTAAAAACTGATACAGTAATGTTAAAAAGCAGAAAAAAGTGCATAAATAAATTAGTGCCGTAAAAAAATTTAGTTTTCATAAAGTTAACTTTAATTTTAAGTGGAAGTGCTCATATAAATGCTCATAATAAACTCGCATTTTATTTCGTTAATATCATCGTATTTATCTTATTACTGTATTTTTATGTTCAGTCACTATTTGAATGTGTTTTTAGTAATCAGGAAGATGTGTTCATAGTTATTTAGGGTTAACATGAATGATTTTAGGAGGCCGGCAACAAATTAATTGGTTTTCAGTTATTTCTTACGGGAAAAATTCGCTCTAGATACGAGAAATTCTAGATACGAGCACGATCCGGGAACGAATTAATCTCGTATGTAGAGGTTCCACTGTATTTCTGTAATAGTAAAAGTGAGTGTTTTGTTTATCCGTATATAGCCAAAGTGTTGTGTTCTTCTGGCTTGCGACTACGTGGAACTATTTTACTCTCCATTCCTTCAACTTTGCAAGTGCAGTCGTCGCACACCTGATATCACTGCCTGCTCTATAGACTACTCATCGTACCCAAGGCTTGGGAGGCCACTGGGCGGGTCCACTGCTGGTGGATAGTGGAAAACCCTGTATGATCTTTTCGCGATCGGGGCAGCCCTGAATAACCAATAAGGGGCCCCGAACCAACCCAGTTAGAGGACAGTTGAGGTGTGCAACTGAAGGGAGTAGCGTCCCACTTTCCTCGAGCTCATTACCACACCCATCCTACACACATTACACTGCACAGGTCACTGAACAGAATCCCCTTGTTTCTTTCCCTGCACAGGGGCTGACACCAACGTGGCCGATCTGAGAGGGTATAGAGTCAAAACTGGGTTAGCACTCTCAGTCCGCCAGATAGGGAGGGGCCCATTCTTGTTTAGCCACGTGTAGGAGGCAGCCCTGGTCAGCTGATGTACAATCCCGATATGTGTTGTAGAGCATATTGGCGACTGGACGGGACTCTGTGTCAGGGAGCAGGCTCCGAGGCCACCAGACTACGCCGTCGGAAAACTGTCGTCCAGTGCGGGGTTAGAAGGGTGAAAACTATACGTACATTCATAACAATACAGATGGCCAACCTGACTCACTCCCATTCTCACTCCCTTTCTTTCCCAACGACAGACAAAAACAAAAACAAAAATTTCTCTATTCAATGATGTATGAAAATGAAGGTAATATATTAAAAATTCAACCTGTAAGGGGCTTCATACCCCACCTGCAGCAAAGGAGTGGAATTTGGGGGTCAAGTGGTTGTCACTGAAGATTCCAAGCTCAAAGAGAAGATGCAAAAGAGGTGTCAACTTCGGAAAAAGTTAATAAAGATTACATTGATTCTCAAGGCCTGAACTATGAAGAGGCCAGATTGTAGGGAATCAGGAGACGAAGAAGAAATATCAAGAAAAGGAAAAGACAAGCAAAAGCAGAACTGAAAGCCAGTCTGACCAAACCTAACGAGAGTGGTAACTTGTCCAAAGGTCCTTTAGGGTCTGAAGGACAGGGACCGACCGAAAGTCAGCGGGAATGGCAGACGGTTTCCAGAGCTCAAAATAAAAGTAAAATAACGGACTCTCGACCTCTGCTGAGACCGGGTAATCGATGAAGGTTAAGCATAGATGAAGGCCATTCTTCAGAGCAGGCGATCTGTGAAAAAGAAGCGAAAGAACAAGAGGAAGCTGGAGGTAAGAGAGGTCGGAGTAAACATGAGAAACCACCTGAAACTACTTCTGCTACCAAAAAGATGAGAAAGGAAACTGAGCAGCCGAGTGTCAGTTACAGTGAGGCTGCAAAAAAAGACGCAACGGGCTTACAGGTCATAGTCAGACACACCGATCTACTTCGAGCGGTAACTAATGACGAGACGACCGTAATAAGGGAGTCACTGAGGGGATGATGTTGTTCGAGCTAATGTCGCTTCTGGAGGAGTGACAATAGGGTACGGATTATACAATCGAAGATGTGGATCATGGTTGGTTCCTCATCACCTGTTCTGACGAGATAACGAAGTCTTGGATTCTCAAATGGACTCCACTGACAGAACTCGACCTGGAGGTTGTGCAAACATCAGAGGCACAATGGAGAGTGCGGATTGGTTTTGTCGTCCGCATAGAAAAGCCTCCAGATGTAGTTGAGTTTGTTGGAAGCTTAAATTCCCAAAATAGGACGTCACAGATTAACCAGTGGAGGCCAAGCATATTAGATAAGGTACAGGGAGGCTTCAGAGTGACTTTTCTTATATATCCTGAGTTAGTTAAGCTCATGAATAAGGTAGGCGGGGAGCTCTACTAAAGAGTTTCTACAGTTAAGGTTACGAAACTAAGTAGAGCCGTAAGCAGCCGACCATCAGGACTGCTTGCCTGGGATCAGGGGAAGGGTCGAGCTGATAGGCTCTTCTACCTGCATTGTAGTCTTTTTGAGAGCCTCATCAGATGAAGGTAGGTCAAATAAATCTTCATCATAGTAAGGCGGCTACTGCGGAGCTAGTAAAGTGGCTTTGTAGTAGTAAGAACTATGTTATACTAATCCAAGAACCTTATGTTTTAAGGGGAACAGTTAGGAGGCTAAAGGAAGCAGGAGCAGTGATTCTGGTTGGACCATATGGTGGTCAAGTACCCCGAACCTGCCTAATAGCGTCTATGGATATTACAGTAACTCAACTGGTTCAGCTGGCATCCCGGGACCTAACCACCGCAATCCTTCAATATAAGGTAAATAAAATTAATCATAAGATGGTGGTGGCATCATTATATATGCCTATTGATGATGAACAGCTTCCTCCCACAGAGGAGCTGGAGAGATTGTATGAATTTTGTAAGAATGCAGGCTGTCCTCTAATCGTGGGTTGTGACGCGAACGCTCATCACTTGATGTGGGGCAGTTCTAGCAAGGGCGATTGCTTTGCTAGAATGGTTAATATCAACTGGTCTGGAGATTATGAATCTGGCCACTAAAAGCCCTACGTTTGTTAATGTCAGAGGTGGAACTGTAGTTGATATTACGTTGGCTTTTCTTAGCCTAGTAGGATTAATTAAAAGATGGAGGGTATCTAGGGTTATATCAATGTCTGATCATCGAATGGTCCGATGAGATTTTCCTTGAATGACGTCAATAAAGAATGTTTAAGAAGAAACCCTAGGGCAGTGTTTCCCAAACTTTTTCGAGCGACCGCCCCCTTGGGTCCGTAAACCTATACTCAACACTCCTCAATAATCAGAATCTTAAGACTAAATAACGAAATGAGTAACATTTTAATAATAAAATTAATATAATGACTAATCGAATATTTATTTATAACCTAATATATGTCTTGTTTCATAGCATATTTATGCAAAAGAATTAATACACAATAAAAGAAACTTAGATGAGAATATACTTTTAACATAAAAATAAATTATCAAAACAAATAATTTTAAGAAACCTTTTCCTAGAAGTTTACATGTGGTGTTTTCACTTAAATTTAGAAATTATATTGCATGAACATTTTCAATTTATGGAAATAGAATCCACAAATCCTTTTTGCATTAGCCCCCCCCCCCCCTCCCCGATATCAAAGCACCACCCCCAGGGGGGCGCCACACTTTGGGAAAAACACTGCCCTAGGGTAATCGACTGGCAGGTACTCCGTTGATTACATTCAGTCAAATCAGGTATTTTCTTGTTCGTATAATATTGAAAATATACGAACGTTAAACGCTAAAACAAAGGAGGTAACGTTGGCCAAACTTAGAGCATATTATGAGTCATGTTCCATACGTCCCACTCCGACTAGGAAAATTATTTGATGAACCAAA
Source organism: Hermatobates lingyangjiaoensis (assembly GCA_026182355.1). Taxonomy (NCBI): domain Eukaryota; kingdom Metazoa; phylum Arthropoda; class Insecta; order Hemiptera; family Hermatobatidae; genus Hermatobates; species Hermatobates lingyangjiaoensis. The sequence continues at coordinate 1,609,513 of JAPFBL010000054.1, forward strand.
GAAATAATTACCCCTAGAAAAGAAAGAGATGATTACCCCAGATAGTATCAAATAAAACTCAACTGTATGGGTAGATACTTCATAGAAATCACGGTGCGTGAATTTGAAATTAGCTTTTTATCAATCAGGAGTAGATTATTGTAAAATTTCATTAGGTTAGGAAAACTTATTCCGTTTATATATATTAGTCACTGTAGTATTATTTACGGAAAAAATACAATTTTTTTTAAATGCTGTTCCACTATCCCGTAAACATAATGAAGTTAATTTTTTTTATTTTAATTGTATGTATGCATGAATAGAAACATTCATCTATTCGCTATAAAGAGAAATTCAGATGATTTAATGTTTCAAGGTGTCGAGCCTTAATACTTTTGCCTTTTTTAATATGCTTCACTTTCCAGTTCAATGCTATCACTTTATTGCAAATATTACTATCTTGGTAACCCTCTTTCTGTTTGTGGTATTATAATTTGTATCTAGTGCATTTATCTTAAATGTATCATAAATGATTTAGCGTTTGCTTATTCAGAGGAGAGTATCTTTTATAGTAGGGAGAGTATATCTAAGAAATACTTTCGATATGAGCAGTCCTATTTTGTGTGAAAAAAGAAGGTTACATGGTAAACTTTATTTAAATAAATCCCTTCAGGTGATCTAAAATACCAACAAAAAAAAATATTTAGAACATGTATGTTGCCATATTGCCGGATTTTAACCGGTTTTCTAACGGGTCACTCCAAACTTAATTCCATTTCCGAAGAATGGGCACTTCGCATCAAAGATGGTTTATGCAGATTCTGCAAGGAAGAGGAAGAGACACTGTTGTACCTGTTAAGCCACTTTGCTGTACAGAAGTAGGTACTTCGGGACACTCAACAAAACAATAGAAGAACTTTTACCGTTAGACCTAGCAAAAGTGCTGAGATTTTTGGAGGTGGTGAAGCTAACTGGGGTACTTTAGCACTTAGGACGCAGTGCAACACAATCACCCTCAATGAATAATAAAAAAAATCTTGCCATAAGAGCAAGATAGGAAAAACGACAGGATAACTGTACAAAGTTAAATAATAAACGTTCAGAATGCTGTTCAAAGTACAAGGTTAAATAAAAACAAATAATATGGTTTTACCTCAGGTGTTTTTAGAGTGAAGCGACCTCCTTTTAACTCATTGATAATTTCATCTATTGCACCTAAAATTAAAAAATATGACAAAAATCAGTTCCTGAAAACAAACAACCTTACTTTATGACATTTTCGAACAAAAACCAGTATTAATTTTCAAAAAGACAATTTTTTTTTAATTAATTAATTATACGTCACTTATCTTTATAAATAAAATAATGATTTTGTCTGTACATTGCTTAGAACTGACTCATTTCAAGTTTTCTTTACGTTTCATACATTGGAGAAACCGAATCCACCCTTAGAAAAATTTCTGTCGGTTTGTCGGTTTGTCCGCAAAACTTTGTCACAGGTAAACTCAGCTACCATAAGACATATAAAGCTGAAACTTTTACAGTAGATTTGTGTAGGTCTAACTTAAAATATAGGCTATGAATTGATTGGAAATTCAACGTAGAAGTGAAGTTATGGACGTTTAACGCAAAAATGTTTGTCACAAGTAAACTCAGCCACCATAAGACATAGCGAGCTGAAACATTGACACTGGATTTGTGTGTGCCTAACTTAAAATATGGGCTCTAAATAGATTCTTAATTCAGTACAGAAGCAAAGTTATGGGGCTTTTAGCTGTATTTTCCTAACTTCACAGACAAGTTTGTTTTGAAAATACACAGGTGTGGCAAGTAGGTATTGTTAGTTGATTTTAATTTCAATTGAGCATATGAATATATTGCGTATTTGACATCATTGAAATGGTGTTTCACAGAGTTAAGGATGTACTATCTATTGAGAATAAATGTTTTGTAAACGAGCAATTCTCAACTCTTAATATGAACAGGGAGGAAAAATCAACAAACAAGTTCTTACGCTATATGAAGCCTAGGAAAGAACTTACAAGTCAGTAAAGAGATTGGATTAGTGACGAAGAAGCAGTTCATTATCTAATTGAATTTCTTGACTCTGAATTTATTTCTCCTGGACTGCCTGCTCATGAGTAAAAACTTAAAGTAGAGCACCAATCATGCTACAATTTAGTAGCAGTAACAAATTTCATGTTACGAAACATGAGTGCCCCAAAACTGTGCAACGGGACACGACTCTGAGTTCGTGCTCTACACAGATATGCCATAGAGGCAGACATAATGACTGGATGTGGTATTGGGGAGTCTGTGTGTATACTTCACATACCATTGATTCCGAGCCACTGTCTGTTTACGTTGAAATGATTGCAAAGTCCGGTCAGAGTCTATTTCGTAATGACGTTAACTAAGTCGCAAAGGGAGACTTCATCTAACGCAGGAATACAAGGTAGCAAAACCAAGTTTTTCTCACATGGTCAAATGTAGTTTACATGCTCAACGGTCAGAGGTTTCAACTCTTTCTTCTACCATGAACGTGAAGGACAGACAGCTAATGTAGTGTATAAGCTGGAGGCATTTGTTTAACACTGTAGTAATAATGGTATTTTCTACTATTCTATAATTTCTAATGACATTTTGAAATACCAAAAATGACGGAACTTCTGATTCCTCCGTGGTATAGCCGAAAGGCAATAGGCACACGGTAATAAACCAAAACAGGAACTTCTGATTCCGTCAAAGACGGGTACGTTTGCTATGTATTATTATAACTGTCAACTTTTTTTTAATTTAATATTTGCTTAATAAATACACTGGTAATAATGTAAGGTATGGGACCAGAGTAGCCCAGTGGCTTGCGTGATCGCCGATGACAGTAGTGCAAATGTATTATAAATAAATGTAACAAACAAATATTTTTTGAATTTAAAATGTGGATAATATAAAAGATGGTAATAAAGTAAAGGGATCTAGCCAGGGTTGCCAGTAGCTTGCTTGCTCGCCGATGACAGTAGTGCAAATGTAATATAAATAAACACAACAAAAATATTTTTTTTTAATTTAATATTTGCGTAATATAAACACTGGTAATAAAGTAAGGTATGGAACCAGAGTAGCCCAGTGGCTTGCGTGCTAGCTTTTGACTGGGAGCACGTTAATTAGAACTAACTCATTTCAAGTTTTCTTTACGTTTCATACTTCAGAGTAGCCACATGTACCCTTAGAATAATTTCTGTCTGTCGGTTTGTCCACAAAATATTGCTACCATCAGACATATAAAGCTGAAACATTGATTGTAGATTTGTGTATGTCTAACTTAAAATCTAATCTTTGTATACAGAGGCTTTTTTTAGCACTGTACTAATAATGGTATTTTCTACTATTCTATAACTTCTAATTGTAGTATTAGTATAATACTATAATTGATATTTTGGAATACCAAGTATAATAGAATTTTTGATTCCGTCAAAGACGGGTACGTTTGCTAGTAATTTAATATAGGAGTGGATGACCAATGGGTCAAATGTGTTTGGCAAGTTCCTATGGGAAAAACTTGCCAAACAGTATTCAAAGTGAAAGTTTAATTTCTTTCCTTTATAATTTTCTTTATATTTTTTCAGATGCAATTTTATAACATTTAATTTTTTTATTCTTAATTTATTTATAACAACTTTTACTGAGTTAAATTTGAAGACCAATTCTAAAAATCAACAATTTATAAATTTAAATCATGAATATTACATATAGTACACAAAAATCTACAATATATTTATGTTTTTATATCCCATAGTATGCATTTAAACGTACAGTTTTTTATTCACTGTTGAATGCTTCTATAACTAATTTTGAAGATCTTGATAAATTGCACTATTAATTGTAAATATAGTTTAATTTAGAGCAATATTAATAATATTGCAGGAAGGCGGGACTCTTCGCTCTTCACACCTCCTGATGACGTCGATGGTCGAAATATCGATCTGAGTTATGTCTGTGTCTTTCTGTGTGTTTCCTTCGTTTTGAATTTATTTTATTTAAAAAAGTCCGCTGGACCGTTTCTTTTAATTGTGATATAATATATTATGGTATAATATAGTATATTTATAGTATATTAAAAAAAAACTAGTAGCCAATGATAAACTAAGCATGAATTTAATAGTTGAGATATCTGAAGGTTTCGAAGGATGATGTTTACCTTGTTGCAATTTAGGATTAGCTGCCCTAGGTAAGCCAAGGAGATTAGCCATCTCAACAACTGAGCTGGTTTTCTTCACCGGGTAGTTTGTAGAAGCAGGAGTCAAGCATGGAAGTGGTGGCGGAGGAGGGGGTGGTGGAACGCTTTCTGAAACTTTAGTAGCGAAGATGAGTTGGCGAGTAACATTTAATATTCATTTTCATTCTTTATTTTGACATTTTCTTTTTAGTGTCCAAAGGATATCATATCCCACACACATATGTCGGGTAGCCCCCGACCATGATGTCTGTGGTTCCAAATTCAAGTTTGGTGAACCTTTTGAGTTGAATTTTCCTTTTCCCAGATCCTGACACTGTTTATCAGTTATCTTTGCCAAAATTGCCTGGAGAACATCAGCTACCGATTAGGCAAAGATATCTTTTAATAGAGACTGAGCCAGGTACTAACCCCCAAGTGAACCTTGAATTTCGGAGTAACCGAAATTAAAAACGGAGTTTCATTAGGAATGTCCTAATATCTTAAGAATCAGTAGGAGTCTGCTTATGTGGAGGCTTTATCTTTAGTTACCCCCACATGAGCAACCACTAACCCTCAAATGAACCTTGAATTTCGGAGTAACCGAAATTATAAACGGAGTCTTATTAGGAATGTCCTAAAATCTTAAGAATCAGTATGAGTCTGCTTATGACCACTTATGTGGAGGCTTTATCTTTGGTTACCCCCACATGAGCAACCACTAACCCTCAAATGAACCTTCAATTTCGGAGTAACCGAAATTAAAAACGGAGTCTCATTAGGAATGTCCTAATATCTTAAGAATCAGTAGGAGTCTGCTTATGACCACTTATGTGGAGGCTTTATCTTTGGTTACCCCCACATGTGCAACCACGATAGTCACTGATAACACAACTCTTACTAGTACTCAAATATAATTCATAATTTCTCAAGAAGGTATAGAATTGTTAGTACATGCATGTTACCAACTCCAAACATTCTTATTATTTGTTTTCATTCAAATTATACAACTGATCCAAAAAAAATGAGTTCAGTTTTTGATATATTGGATCCTGATTCACATTTAATATATGATTGCATATTCTATTATAAAAAAACGACGATGTTTAAAACATCAAACAACCTTATAACTAAATGATATGCGATTAAAAAAAGATATTAAATCGAGGGACTCTGTTAGTGATCTTTTAAGTAAGAACAATTTATATTGTTTTTTTTTTCAAATTTTATAATGATCTACTTAGTTGTTAGTGCCTTTCACTAGCATAGATAACTATAACTTGAAGTGAAAAGGGAAGAAATGTGGAAAGAAAGAGGTAATACATAAAAAATGAAATAAGGAGTAGTAGAAAGGAGGAAAAAATGCATTATTAATGATTAAAAATAATAAATGGTTCGTTAATGTGTCATAAATATCCCACAAAAATCTTAATTTATTCAGTTGGTGACAATTTATACTTATTTGAAAACGAAATGAGGAACAAAACAGTAAAGTTTGCTTCGAAGTAATCAATAACTAACCCTTACGCTAGAATTCGTGTCTTTTGAACAAATTATTTAACAAACTGTTTTGCGAGGGTACTTTTTCATTGAAACAATAAGTTCATGCATTTCGTTATTACCACAGAGGTTAGTATTATTAATATTAGAAGTATAATAAACTATCTTCAGAAGATGGGTGACACCCGAAACCGGTCAGAGAGCTACAGCAGCATTGTACGAGGTAAGATGGTGGGTGTATTATACTTCTAATATTACGAAACAAAAGTTATGGAACCCTGATTTTTTTTTTTTTTTTTTTTTGAATTCTGGAATCACGTGGAACTTTTAAAACTATTGCCATACATTACCTCCTCAGGCTTAGGTTACGTAGAAGAGAAAATTCGATTTTTAGCCATTTTCAAGATTTCGTTAAACATGAATTATCTTTTTGTTATTTATGACTACCAACGGCTTTTTTTTCGGGGATTAAAATGTACTATGAAATTTCGAAAAAGACGCTTTGACTTTTTTCAAAGCAACAACATCAACAGCTGTTACATTTTTCTTATGAGGAGTATAAACTGGTTGTCTTAATTTGAATGGACTTATGTCTCACTCCTATAAACTGAAGTCACTGTTGACCTAACTTAAAACGCTTGGACCAGTTTTCTACCTTTATTCTTCTTCGCTTCAAGTTCAGCTCTCTCTGCTCGATGCAATGACACTGCCAATTCAGATTCCACAAGCTTCAATTTTTCTTCTAAAAGCTCAATTTTACTTTCATTATTTTGACTGTCCAATTTTTCCTAAAAAGGATATAAGAATAGCATCAAACAATTAATTTCAAAAGTTGAAATGTTAATTTTAAGTGTTCATGCTTAGAAGGTTTATATTTTCTAAAAAAAATAATATATATTGAAAATAATCAAAGTAACAGGAGTTGTTGACATTAAATAATAATTAAATCTTACAAATGTATGATGATCTTGATTCACTTCTGTTATGATGCATTTTACATCATATATTAATCTGAGAGTTTACGATCATATATGTAAAGATAAAAAGATTTCACATAAACACGTGAAACAACAATCAATGATTAAACCACAATAAGAATGGGAAAACAAGACCACTTAATATACAAGACCACTGGAGTTTTATATACTTCATATATTCGTGACTGGTATACGTTTTGCTAGTTAAATTCATTCTTTTTAAAACTCAAATTTAATCACAGTAGTTTTTGAAAATCAATTACATCTAATATATATTTTATAGCACTCCAGCTTTAAGCGTGTGAAAAATGTTAATAATTAAATAGATAATTCTCGTATACGTATTTATCATTTCTATATTGTAGATTAATATGAGTTAAATTTCAAATTAATCAGAATTTGCTAAAATTAAAGTATAAAATTTGATACTTTTAAGTGTAATTTATACTATTAGATGAAAATTATCTCTGAATTTGGAAAAGAAAGATTTTAAGTGTTTCTATTAATCCGGTTATATGGCTCGGTCATAACTTAAATGGAAAATAGATACTACCACCAAAGAAGTCAAACTTCCCACTCCTAAAACAACACTAACGATGAATGCCCGCCTACGAAGGTGAGCTTCGGAAACAACTTATAGTTCTAAATTTCACCAATGGAATTAATTAAAAATGCATAAAACATCTAACCTTAAACTGAAAATAATTATAAAGAAACATGTCAAAATATAAACAGGCGGTAACCGTCAGTTTATACTTGACACTTTTATGAAGTTTTCGGTTTGAGGGGAAAAACAAGTTTCGAATCAAAATTGAAATTTATAAACAACTATTTGAGATTTACCCTAAATCACTTTTTTTTTAAAGACTTTAATCTCTATATTTCTCTATTAATTTTTTTTTATATCCTTTATCACCTATAACTCTTAAAAATTTACATATAGACAAAATTTAATAAGCTAAAGATATGAAACTTTAAGACGTAATATACGATACAACTTTGGTTTATTACAGGGAATATGTATTTTAAATTGATCAAAAACAAAATGCCGACTTTTTTGTATAATGTGATCGAATATAAAACCACATTTCTTGTATTAACATTTTTTTTACATTTGTTTAGATCAGAACTTGGCTTGATGTTACTTTAGTGATCTGTTAAATTAACAATAATTATTGATAAATTAACAGTTCTGTTTTGTTTAAAATGCAGGATATATTTTTTACTTTGTGTGTCTATATATTTTTTAAAATGCAGTGTTTCCATATTGTGGAGAATTCAGTTGAATTACAGGTTAAACGGACTTTTTTAAAATTAAATGACGAAATGAAAATTAATATAATTGATAGTAATAGGTAAAAGGTTATATTGTTATACAAATGAATTTAGAACAGTGAAGTAATTCAAATTTTTAAAAAATTAATATACTATAGAATTTCAAAAACATATATTGTGTGTATTTTAATGTTAAATTTAAAGGAAAGCAGAGGTTCCCAAAGTGGGACTGTCTGAGTTTCCTTGAAGAACATTTAGTAAAAACATTTTTCCAAAAATTTTTTTTTTGTGGGTATGGATTTATTCCATATTTCTTGTAAATCATGAAACCGAATAATGTTTATATCTACATATACCCATAAGTAGAAGTAGTCAAAATTTTATTGACATTTAGGATGAATCACTGGTCAGTTTTTGGAACTATCTGATTCCCGAATTTCCTGCTATTGCAAAAGTAACTTCACACACTGCTGCCATTTCCTACTACCTACTTAAGTGAAACTGGATTTTTCCTTTAAACTGCCATAGAAACTAAATACTGAAGCAGACTATGCAATGCTGGGGCTAACTTGAGAATCAAACTCGCAACTATAAAGCCAAAAATGTTTACAAAACATGTTACAATTGCTACTAATTCTGCTTTTTTTATGTGTGCTATGCACTAGTGGAAAATATGAAAATTAAAATCTTTTAGTTTTGAATTTTTATTCGAAAAATACACATTGGAGTAATATTAATTTTTTAATTGTTTTTAAGCATACATACTATTTAAAAAGGCATATGAAAATATTTATATTAAGATTGTATGAAATCATTAGAATCTGGGGTTCCCGGGAAAGTTACTGGAACCAAAAAGGGTTCCGCGTCGAAAAAATTTGAAAAACTCTTATGTAACGTAATGTTTAATGTATTTTTAATGTGTATTTTAATGTAAAAATAAGATTCGATACAGCATGTAATATATTATATGGAGCATGCTAAATAAATGGATTTAAAAAAAACATGAATTTAGAAAAAACTAAGTTTTAACAATTACAATTAACCCGGGAACGTGGCTCACCCTTAATAAAAGTGGGTGCCAAATAACAAATGAGCTAAATTATCAGCCCCTTGAGATCACTAACGTTGAAAGCATACAAGTGTAGGAGTTGGAAACAGTTAAGTATTAATTACATGATTATCATGTTTTCCTAAATAAAATAAATGTCCCGATACACTTTATTTTCCAAAAATGTTATACAAGCGAATCATTTTGCAAAAGTGGTATGTTTTCAGTTGTAAAAAGTGAGTGTAATTGGCCTTTACCAATATTATTATTCCTACTTGAGTAACTTCATTTACAAACTCAAAATGTGTTTATCGATTGAAAATATAAAAGCTATTTTTCGATTTTTCCTGTCATTCAAGCTTTTTTACCATCAGTGATTCATGTGAGACTTATATTTGATTATATTATTGTACTAGTAAGGATAGTACCTGCAGTGTTGCCACTTCCTCAGCATGAATTTGCTGTTGTTCTTCTAATGAACGTTTCAAATTCTCTATTTCCATCAAGGCTTTCAAGAGTTTTTCATCACTAGCTGCTTCAGAGAGAAGAATTTGACTCTGATGAGCCATTATATTTCGCTCCCTTTTAGCCTAAAATGTAAAGAAATATTAATGTTAACAATCCATTAATTGTGCAATCTGTTATAGTTGTGGAGACATAATAATTTCTCCATAAACATTAAAATTTCCCGTACAATTTTAAAACTAAAAATAGTAATGAATAAAAAAGGAAATCTAATCAATTAGTGCGAATAGAAAGATATTTTAGAACGAACTACAAGTAATTTTTGTTACCATCTAAATAATAGTGTAACCTCAACTACTATAACTAAGGAGCAGTAACTTCTAAAATGGATTGACTGCTACGGCTTGACTGGTCTGTTTTAACTCTCGATCTATCCAAGCATTTATTGTGTGGTATTTACTCATGAGTAGAATAGGGAAAAGAAACACCAAAAATGATTTTATACTACGTCGACGCGTTTGAAATCGTTAGAGTTCATCGTCAAGTTACATGTGCTTCAGTAATGCGATGTAGAATAGAATAAAAAACTGATCCCCTCGCGGCTTAAAACGTCAGACCATACGGTCTTTTTGTTTGATCTGACTTTTGGGTATGATCACTTAGATCAGTGTCTAGAACTGTTCCAAGTTCCATGCCCTTCACCAAATTGTTAAGATATGCAGCGGGGTCAACTGTTCGGGTTGGGTATTAACTGTCTACGGTTTTCAAGTGCAGTACAGTCTCTAACTATGTGGATTGCGGTTTCTTCTGCTTCCTCACATAGTCTACACTCTGTCAATCTTCTTAAAATACTAACTTTTTTTTTAAGTGACTTTTGAAGCACCCGTTTCAGTCAGTACAACTAACCTCATCTAACTCCTTGAGAGTCTCAGTAGGGAGTAGTCGGTTCCTCTCTGGTAGTAACCACTTACAGTGAGAACCACCACTGTAGAATCTCCAACATCTCCACTGTTCTGACGATGAACACTAAGTGTTCGAAACGCATCGACATTTGATAAAAGCTTTTTTGTAGAGATTTAGTATTTCTGTTAATCAAAAGGAGCAATACTTGAGGAACTAAACATTATTATTTATACCTTAAGACATAAGTACCTCAAATCAAGAATTGACTTTTGGCAAAACAAAAATACACAAATTTTTTGCTTTTAGAAGGGGAATTAATTACGGTTTTTAATATTTTTTTAACAATTTAAAACTAAATGAAGTAAATATTTAATCAATTTGCATGATTTTGAATAAAATATTCCACGTCATTATAATTACTTACATGATCAGCGTCTGTTTTGAATTTCATCGATGTGGTCTTCTCCTTTTCATATTGGTCCCTCAATGATGAAACCTCCTGAGCTGCCAATCTTGTCACTTGGTCAAAATTTTCATTTTGCAGTTTAATTTCCTATGACAATATTTCAGAGAATGAATGAACTGTTTAATATCGACTTATATGTTCTATAGATTATTTATTAAAAGTTTGCATCATCTAAAGCATAAATAAACAAATAAGATATTTATTTCACACACAAAAAATACTCCCAACTTGTGTAACTCCAGATAGAATGTAAATAGTATTGTGACACCACATATCCTACTTAAGAATGATCAAAACTGTCCAGAATAGTCAAAAAAAAACATTACCTTTTTTTTGTAGTTTACTCAACTTACTTTTTTAATTTCTTGACTATTGAATTTCTAATAAGCATTTCTGGCAATTTTTCAATAAAATGGGTCGTAAGTCTGTAATATAATTCAAATGGCAAAAAGTGACTGAATTTAATATTGAAAACCTTCATTGAACAAATTAACACGTATAGAATCAGTGATATATTTCAGGAATTTCCAGTTAGATATTCTAACATGATAGCTAAACTTCACAATATAGAGTCACCACATATTTGAACACAACTCACATCCAATCCATCTTAAATATTCATAAAAACTTATAATTACAATCTCAGATATACATATATTATCATAAAGAATAACCACAAAGGATAACAAACGTTTCAAAGTAAACAATAGGCACACAGTAAATAAAAAAGCAGACTTACAGTCTCTAATTTCCGGTTTAACCGTCGTCAGGAGAGAAGGGATAGGGACATCAAGCGCACTTGCGAAGTGACTGTTGGAGACGTTGCTTCGTAAGTGCTCTTGGTGTCCCCCTATCCCTTCCTTCCTGTTGACGATTAAACCGAAAATTCGAGACTGTAAATCTGCTTTTTTATTTACTGTGTGCCTATAGTTTACTTTGAAACGTATATATATATATATATATACATAAAGTATGTCCATAATGTATTGTGTGGGGCACTGGTATCTATTAAAGAACATTAAAACAAATATTTATAATGTGATGTATTTTTATACAATATATATGAAACTAGCCCACACTATATACATCATAAAATACATAAAGAGATTGATATTAAACATTAATGATCTGGTCAGATCAACTGCCATAAACCCGCAAAGCATAAAGTCTCGAGACGTTAGAATCGAATTTAAAAAATGCGGCAACAGCTGGCTACTCACTGGCCTCAGTCAGTGTTGCCGCGGGGTTGGCAATTTTCCTGATCAAGTTCTGGCTTAAAAAAAATTTTCCAATGCCTAATTAGTTCATATATAATTCAAAAAAGTATGTTTTATAAAAAAAAAGCGGGTGTTGGACACTTTTTTAAAGGTATTTTGACAAATTTATTTATCAAAATGAATAGTTTTTTATTTTTAGCAATTTTAGTTTTTACTAACAGAATTATTTACTATCAATAGCATAATGCATTTAAACTTCACAACATATTTTAGCAATCAATAGCTATTTTCAATAATTGCAATAATAATTGGTTTTAGCTAGATAAGCCAGATTAATACCGCTTACACTCTAAAAAAGAATAATTATACGGACTTATCTTTTTGTGAATCCATACCTTGAACACTTTTTTCTTTTTGGAAAATATACGTCCTTAGCTGTGATATTCAATTAAAGTGACATCTCCGAATACGAAAATATTACTCTAGTAATCCCAATATAAACAAATGTGACGCAAAATATATTAAAGACAAGGAAAAATGTTGAATTAATTGAAACTCCTTAAACAATTTAATTTCTCATCCACTTAAATGCTTTTACTTTAAAAAAATATTGTGATGTGCAAAATTGTGACTTGCACTCTCTCTCATACTACCCCCACCCTCAAAAATACTCAAGCCTCTTTCTCTCTGCACAGTTGGTCACATTTTACCTCCAGTTGACTTTGAAGTTTGATTCTCATTTCTTTTTCTTGTTCAAGTGAAGAGGTAAGTTCTGCAACTTCTTCCTGAGCTTCAAATTCTTGAAGTTTCAAACCATTCACTTCTGCTTGAAGAGTGGTCACTTGATTTCTCAACTCTAACAAAAATATATATATATATATATATATATATAATCATTTCATTTATACTGTTTTACAAATAGTAAGAAAAGAGAAAACCAAATAAGACGTTTGTCTGAATATTTCACAATAATTTACATAAAAAAGTAAACTTAACATTTTCACTTTTTTTGTCTTAAAAAAGTAAACACGACCATTTTGTTTAACAAAAAAAGTTTTTGTTAATATATTTAAAATAATATTAACAATGTTTCCTTTTTATTATCAGGTTTTTTTCATGATCAAAGAAAACTGATGAATTTAGATAAATTTTAGTGAAATCCCTACAATCAAAATTTCAAAATAACCTTAAATAGTTCCAATATATACAATAAAGAAATTATTACAATGAACAAATTACAAATGAGGAAGCTTTACCATTTTTCGATTCCACGTTACCAATATAATCGAATCATTTATCCTCATCAAAGAAAATCAAAAGAGGTGATAAAACGAAAGAAGCTTTCAGAGAAGAAAAACCGACTTATAAATCAGTTGCGTTTTTTGACTCTTACGAAGACCACTTTTTACGGTTGAAAGATGTCAGTCTTGTTTTCCCGTTTCATATGGTGTTTGATCATTGATTGTTATTTCACATGTTTATGTGAAATCTCTCTCTCTCTCTCTCTCTCTATATATATATATATATATATACACTAATATAAGAAATATAATTCGCGCTCCTTTCTTCGACAAGAGGAGATCTCTCACACTTTGTCCTCTCTTCTAGTCTATTCCTGATGACGAACAACAGTTCGAAATATTGAATTCTGTAAGTGTTCTTTTTATTCTTTTTTCTGTGTCGTGCTTTGTGTAATTTAAAGTTATATATATATATATATATAACAGTTCAAAATTGAAGATAGGTAGCACACAAAGTAAAGAAACACACTTACAAACTCAAATTTTCGGACAATCCGTCTTCAGGAGAAAAGAGAAAGGGAGACCAAGCACGTTGTAGACGCAACGGCTAGTAACCCGTTACTATATATATATATATATATATATATACATTTTTCTTATCTCAACCTTATTGGACAATTATTTTCGTTTTTATCGAGGTTTGCTCCAGCTTCAAACGATACAACACCTTTAAGCTGACGTTTCGAATATATTTGTAGACATTCTCGTATGGATGTAGCCCTGAAGATGGCTACAATATATAGACGAAACGACGGCTTAAAGGTGTTGTATTGTTTGAAGTTAGATCAAACTTTCGATAAAAAAGGAAATAAGTGTTTTATATATATATATATATATATATATATATATAAAATGATTTTGTCTGCACATTGCTTAGGACTGACTCATTTCAAGTTTTCTTTACTTTTCATACATTAGAGAATCCGAAATTACCCTTAGAAAAATATCTGTCGGTTTGTCTGCAAAATTTTGTCACAAGTAAACTCAGTCACCATTAGACATGCGAGTAGCAAGCTGAAACTTTGACAGTAGATTTCCGTATGTCTAACTTAAAATATGGGGTCTAAGTTTATTGTAAATTCAACGTAGAAACGAAATTATGTACGTTTAAAGCAAAAACTTTTGTCACAAGTAAAATCAGTCACCCTAACTTAAAATGTAGGCTCTGCTCTGAATGGATTGAAAATTCAACGTAAAAGCAAAGTTATGAAACTTTAAGCTGTATTTCATTAACTTCACAGACATGTTTATTTTGAAAATATACAGGTGTAGTAAGTAGGTATTGTTAGTTGATTTTAATTTCATTTGCGAATGTGAATATGTTGCGTATTTGAGCTTATTGGCAAGGTGTTTCCAAGAGTTCAAGATGTACTATCTATTCAGAAAAAATGTCTTTGTGAACGAGCAATTCTCAACCCTTACTAATGAACAGGCAGGAAAAATCAACAATCAAGTTCTTACGCTATATCAAGCCGAATAAAGAACTTACAAGTCAGTAAAGAGAGTGAGAGTGATTAGTTATGAGGAAGCAGTTCATTACCTAACTGCATTTCTTGATTCTGTGACTGGTCCACCAATCATGCTGAGATTTAGTAGCAGTAACCAAGACTATTAATTATATATATGGCAACAGTAAATACTGAGTAACATTTTGAAAGCATAGATTATCTCGTTCCATTGCTCAGTGTAAGGTACCCCACAGAACAGACTTAACAACGGTAAAAACCAACAAAATTGTTTACTATAACTACACTAACACTTATATTATAAAATAAAGCGTAATAATTTATACAATAAGTGAAAATACCTTGGATAGTGTTTCTTAATGCCTCGACTTCGTCAGCCTCTGACCCCTGGTCAGTTTCATCTTCCATTTCCGTTAAAGTCTGAGGCGCCACTTTGAGAACTCTTTGCATTAAAACGGCACTCTTTCTCTTCAACTGTCGATTTTGTTTGTACCACTAGAAATTTATCATATTGATAATTATAATAATAGTAATGTCAACCATATAACTATAAGCATTTAATTTACACTTTTGTAATATCCCATCAGGAGAATTATAAAAAAAAAATCACTATTATTAATTCAACAGTAACTTACAGCTAAAGTAATTACTTACTTGATAAAGAAAATTATATAGAACAGTTAATCTTTGAAAAATATACCGTTTTATCACAAATACGTAGAGCAACATCATACAATAATCAAATTGAAATACCTGAACAGTAACTGTAACATGTTTGTAATACAAATATATCTAGATTAATAGCATTGATGGAGAATATGGGAATTTGGAAGTAGAAAATAACGAAGCTTTTATCAGTAGCGATAGGGTAAACCACAATATGATAATCTTATTACAGTAATTTAAATTCAGCATAAATGAACTGTACTCATAACATTTTAAACATTTATGTTTATCTTCTTGAATTTTTATATTATTTACAATACAATTTTTGTTCTGATAAGTAGTAGCAAACTTCAATAATGTTGATTGAAATGAAATGTATTGCATAAATTTCATTAGGCAGAAAGTTTTCTCGAGATACTTCCAAATTAATTCAAGAAATTTCTTGAAACCATTAAATTTTGCCTTTTTTTCTTTTCAAATCTTTAACTATTGCCACTTGATTGATAGCAATTACGAAACTATTGTCATTAGCTTAAGCTGGCATTACCTTGAACATGAGAAACAGCATATGCAAAATGTATTAGAGTGAAAGATGCATGATGAAACAACATTCGACAGTATACTGGCCCAGAGGTTGAGATTAGACTGAAGTCCAATCCGAGAAGCATCATAACAAGAAGGCTGGGCTTATCAATCCTGTCTCCACAAATTTAAAGATCGAGTTTCAGATAGGACAGGTCTATGTTCTTTCCTGACAAACTACAATTCTTAACAGATATTTTAAGAAACAAAAAGTGATTCATATTTTATAATACTAAACGTATGAATCTGCTTAATTAATGATTTATGATTGAATCGCATACAAAAAAAACCATGTAACTTATCAGAATACAATTCTTTATTTTCGGGAAAACACTGATTTTTCTTCTTTTTTTTTTCTTCAACTCAATAGTTTCTTCGACTAAATAGTCGAAGATTGAAAGACGGTATGTTTCCACCATGGTATTTAGATTTGATAGGAATATACTAAACACTTCCTATTACTTTACACATTCATAATTGAAAGTAGTAAAATATTTTGACGTCCTTCACCAACAAATTGATAAAATTAACAAAAATTAATGAAGTCTCAAAATTCACAGTGTCGCAACATATTTTATGCCTAAAATTTTGTTTCAAAACAAAAAATCAAACTAAAAGGGTGCTCTTTCAATTTGTAATTGATACAATTGGATTATTTTACTTCAATTATTCCACATCGATATTTATCACGGACATATAATTTTTTTTACTTATTCTAAATAATCGGCTTTTTAAAGGGGGATTATAAAGAATCGTTAAAGATAATTCAAACCAAATGTTTATTAAAACAAGTATAATAATTTTCTTTTGTCTGACAGGGTGTAGAGTTCCAGTCAATCTGGTTCTACTTACCTTTCGCCCACTAATGGAGTTCAAGTTTTCATTGTGGGCGGCAGGGATTGTGTAGAAAAATAAAAACTCTCTGCAATAATTAATATACAAAAAATCGGACTATATTTGATTTGGCTGTTTACCATGGTTGTCTATTTGATCTGTATTTTACGCATTACTGCTGATGGAATGATACAGCAGTGTTACCAATCCAGTTGAGTTCCATTTCATGTTGCGTTCAGTACGTAGATAGGTGAAAGGAAATGTACTTACATTAATCTTGTAAAATATTACATTCTTAAAAATAATTATTATTATTACTAAAAACTACAGCAGCCTCTGTATTTACGACTTTTTTGCTGTTTACTATTGGTTGGGAGCCTTGAACATGGCATGACTTTAAGTAGAGAAGTGAACCGAAACACTGATTGGTTTGGCTTTGATAAGGCGTTAGTTAGAACAATCAGAACCTTCCTCCAAGCGTTGCCTTTACAGTGTCCTGACATACGAGTTTTTCGAGATACATTCCGTACAATATTTTACCTTGAGATAGAGCTGAAACTTGAGATACGGGCCAGCTTCAAAACACCACCGCCAGGTGGCAGAGAGGGTGCGAACAGCTCGCACAACTGTGGAGAGGATACTAGTGCACCTGTTTACCGCAATTGATACGTATTTCATTATGACACTTTTCTTTTTTTTTCTGCATCATGGGTCCTAAGAAAGATTATATAAAGAGTGGTGAAAAGAAAAAAAGCGTATTATATGATGGAAATAAAGCTTGAAATAATACAAAAACAGTAGAGAGTGTACTAGTGATTGACTTGGCAAAGATGGACGACCAAAGCACATCGACGATTTGTACACTTTTGAAACAACAGGACCCAATCAAAAAAAAAAATAAATAAATAAATAAAAAGAAAAACTAAGTCAGCTTCCATTATTAAGTTTTGACTTTGTTACCTGTACTTTTAATTTTAAGTTTCGTTTTGTTCGTTCTGTCACCCTCCTCCGGAATACGCCCTTGTCCTTAGCATTCTTCGGCTCTCCCCAAGGTAAGAACCCATAATAATGTTTTCATAATAACTATATTATATTATTTTATTTACATTTAAAATATGCTTTTGCTTATAGCAATTAAAAACAAACAGGTTATGTTCTATTTTTTTTTTATTTAATTGGGGTTTTTGGAGGGCTGGAACGGATTAAATGGTTTTCAGTTATTTTCTATGGGGAAAATTGATTTGAGATAGGAGTTTTTTGAGTTATGAGCATGCTCCAGGAACGAATTAAACTCGTATCTGAAGGTAGCACTGAATAAGGCCCACACCTGTTTAGCAGCGTTTTAGGTGGCTTCAGTCAGAAGAGAGGAAAATCGAAAAAACTAGCAAAAAAGTCGTGAATTCAGAGGGTGCTGTAGTATTTAATACTACATACCAGAAAGCAAACTTGCTGCCAATATACAGTCATATTATTTAGTGGAATATCTAAAGATGGCTTTCATCGAATCTGTTATAAATAAACCACTTCCAAAGTGTTTATTGTGTCAAAAAATATTACCTAGTAATCCAATGAAGCCAAGTGAATAGCGAAAACAATATATCCAAATAATAAGGACAAGTATACAATTGAATATTTTCATAAATATTTAAAATCGTAAATCAACCCTTGCAATCAATGAATCCTAAATTTTGCATGAAAAATCCTAATATGACCTAGGTAACAATGAAAGCTATAAATAGAGATTAGGTTAATATTTCTTACGGAAACAGACCAGATTTTGAAAGGTTAAGTAATCATAATTTTATTTTGTTTGGCATTGACAGATCAGTGGCTGGTAAATTCTCATTTATTATGCAGATGTTTAATACTGATATGTTCAAACAAATATTTACAGTTAAAATATTTCCTCATATAAGTAATAGTTAAAATGATAAATTTAATGATAATTGTAATTGGAAGGAGCTTAATCAATGATAATTGATACTCTTGTTAACATACTTCACTTACTGTAATGAGAGTTTATCAAATTATCTATTAATTAATAATTAATTTAATCATGATTACAATAATATGAAATTAATTTTTTAATTATGTTAATTTAATCAATTAGATTTTATTTTAGTTGCATCAGTTAGAAACACAATCTAATCAGTTACTAAAATTTAGTTTTTCTATATTCATGGAAATATTATTTATCAAATTATTTTTTTTTTTTAACTTCCCTTTGGGTTTTACTTTATGAAATATTCTATGAAGTACAGCAATTGAGCTAGATAATTTGATTTACAATGTCTTAAACGGATTTAAGTGTGTTAGGATGGTACATTTTTATAATATTAAATAGCTTTACAACATAAATCCACCTTTCTGTTTCAAAGTTACTAATGGTTGATATTTCTTGAAACCTCTAAAAGTTAATCGGATTCATTTATTTGTATTAATCGAGAAACATATTCAATTTCCTTCTTGTTTCATCTCAATTTGATTTAAGTTCGCATTTTTAAATAAAAAAGAAGTTAAAAATTTAGTTTTAGATTTTCCATAAATTCTCAAATAACTAATAGAAATCAAATAGCTAATTGCAACTTAATGCAATTACAATTAATATTGATAATTACAATTAATGTGGAAAAGGTGAAATCTAACTCTTTTCTACCTCATTTGGTTTTATTTGCTTCATTGGGATTATTATTTTTTTTAGTTCACTTTTAAAAAAAGAATAACGCCTTTCATGGGAGGAATTCTCAAAAACTTTTTGTTAATTTGAAAAATTAAAAATAATTATACTTTTAACCATCCATCTATTCTGTTCATTAGTTGGATATTATTCTATTATATTAATAATTGCACAACCCAAAGGTTAAGATAATTTAACGCTATTACAGTTCTACTATTATATATATATATAACATTATGATTTATCAGGACTCGGTCAGTTCTTCAAGTTCAAATTAAACTCTCTTTGCCAAAGTTTCGGTTTTTATTTTAAAACCTTTTTCATAGGCCTACAAAACAGGAGAAATAAAAGAAATTCACCATTGAAAGATCAAAACATACATAAAAAGTGCAATGAGTTGCAATTAAGAAATTACAATAGGAATTTTGAATTTAGTGTTTGACATTTATCTTAGTTAGTTTTTGACACTAACCGATTGTCAAAATTTCTACTGTAGTTTGTTAATTATAACTAATTGCACCTTTTATGTATGTTTGATTTTTGTATGATTGAATTATTTCTTGTATTTTCTCTGTTTTGTAGGCCTATGAAAAAGAAAAAGACACCGCTCTGCCTTCCTATGGGACTCTTCGCTTCCTGATGACGACGATGGTGGAAATATAGAAGTGAGTTATTCCTGTTTCTATCTGTGGGCTATCTTCTTTTTAATTGGTTTTTATTTAAATGTCCCCTGGACCGTTTCATTTATATATATATTAGTGTATTTAGGTAGCAGACCTTCGTTAATACATAAACAGTTAAATTTCTTGCCAATTTCTCTATGAATGATTTTTCGGTATAGCTTCTCGAGTTTTCTGATCTGACACTTCCATTCGTTAGGTACTGAATGCAATAAATCTCCAAAAGATTTGCTTGTAAAATCCATTTAATTTATATTTTTAAATTTAAGGTATCTATCTATTAAATGGATTTTACAAGCAAATCTTTTGGAGATTTATTGCATTCAGTACCTAATGAATGGAAGTGTCAGATCAGAAAACTCGAGAAGCTATACCGAAAAATTATTTATAGAGAAATTGGCAAGAAATTTAACTGTGCATATATATATATATTCTAGTTTACTATTAATCGTAATTATTATTATTATTAATTATTATTAACATTATTATTATTATTATTATTATTATTAATTTTCTTAATCTATTTATTCTCTATTGTCCAGTTATACCGTTGACCTTTCAACTCTTTTATTCTAACCGCTTGTTTCTTGTTCATTATTGACCTTTGACCTTCTCTTTATATTAATCTGTACTATCCTTTTAATCTATTTATAGCAATGACTAAGCATGAGTCATCGATTATAATTTAACATGTCACTTGGCCAACTCCTTTTCCAGTTGAACCCTGTTAGCAGGAGGTTAGTTCGTAGGATCGAATCTCTGTCTTAGATCGTGAATGCCGAGACTGCTGTTAATTTTAATGATACTTGTTTAAAAGAGGATCTGCTGCCTATTATACCAATATATATATATATATATATATATATTATATACATTCGCGCTCCGTTCTTCGACGTGGGGAGATCTCTCTCACTTCGTCCTCTCTTCTAGTCTACTCCTGATGTCGAACAACAGTTCGAAATATTGAATTCTGTAAGTGCTCTTTTTATTCTTTTTCTGTGTCGTGCTTTGTGTAATTTAAAGTTTTATATATATATATATATATATATATATATATATATATATATATAGTCATGTCGTTTCACTTTACTCTATATCCATAGTTTACAGTGAAGCGTTTATATATATATATATAGAATAGGTGTGTTCTCTAATCGGGGTTCGGTCAATTTTCCAGGATAAAAAATCAAACTCTCGTTGCCTGATTTTTTAATGATTTTTTATCCTGAAAATTGACCGAACCCCGATTAGAGAACACACCTATTCTATCAAACGGTCGATATATTATGTGAACTGTATATATATATATATATTTAAATATATATATATATATAACGCTTCACTGTAAACTATGGATATAGAGTAAAGTGACGAACAGACTTACAGTCTCTATGTGTGTTCGTCCCTTTCACTTTCACACTGTATCTATAGTTTACTGTAAAACGTATATATATATTCAATTTAAATTTCAGACATAGTGGCGATTAGATTGTGCTTCTATCATTTACTTTCATTCCTTTTGTTTTATCTATGTAAATTAAAGTAAAAACCGACTTTCCCTCTTTCTGCACTTAATTCATAAACCATTTCTTAGTTTGTGTTATCTTCTATCAAAGATGTCTGAACTCACCTGTCTGACCGTCTTTTCTTAGTTATCTGCAATCAAAGCTATATCATCGCAAATTTCATCGGCCAAAGCCTTCTTCTGTTTATGTTAATTTCTTTCTGTCTGCGATTCAAGTTAAATACACAGCATTAAATATTTTTGCGTATGGAATATCTACTTGTTTCTGTTTTCTTATGATAACAATCTTTCTTTATTTTCCTTCTTACATTTATCTCTTTATATACCGTTTCTACAATTTTAAGGCATCAGAAATTAAAATCTTTAGCATTCAATGTTTCGAAGATTGGTGATGAAAGAACACTGTAGAAGATGTTTTCAAAGTTTTATAAAAGTGATGTTCGGTGGTACAACATATTATTTTGCTTTCTCATATAATTATTGTATTAAATGTGTATTGCATTTGGCCTCAAGTGGGTATTAAGTTTATTATTACTTCAAGGGGCCAGGTTAGCTCAATGGTTAACGTACTCGCCTTTGAACTGGTAGGTCCGTGGTTCGATACCCACCTGGCACTCGATTTATTCACACGTAAAGTGAATAAATCTGAGTACGTTGTCCATCGGAAAGGACTTTAAGCTGTCGGTCCCGAGTCTGTACGATGTCAGGAACTCGTTAAAGATCCCTACTCTAAATATACTTGAGTTAGGCAAAAGTTAGGACTCCCAATGTAGAATTACCGGTCAAACGAAAAGACCGTTTTTCTTAAAGGGCTGACTTTTTAACCCGCTAGAGCAGGCCTTCTTAAATTGTGGGATCGCGTCGCAAAATTCTGGGGTCGCGAGAGACTTTAATGTCAAATATTTAAATGCACGATTTTATAACATCTAGATGTGTATTTGTGCAGTCACACCAAGGGAGTAACACTTCATATAAACAAAATTGAACAAAGTTTATGGGGACTCGGTCAGTTCTTCAGGTTCAAATTAAACCCTCATTGCCAACGTTTCGGTTTTTCTTTTAAAACCTTTTTAATAGACAGAAGTATAAATTTTGAAACAGAAAAACTAAGTATTACATTACAAATTATTTTACAAAGAAAAATAGTATGTGGATTTTAACAACAACTGTAGTCTGAATGAACACGTGACAGACACTCTTCGTGTCAGTGTCACGTGTTCATTCAGACTACAGTTGTTAAAATCCACAAACTATTTTTCTTTGTAAAATAATTTGTAATGTAATACTTAGTTTTTCTGTTTCAAAATTTATACTTCTGCCTATGAAAGGTATAAACAAAAACCGAAACGTTGGCAATGAGAGTTTAATTTGAACCTGAAGCACCGACCGAGTCCCGATAAACTTTACTTTTGTATATATATATAAATATATATATATCCATAACGTCATATATATGTATATGTATATCGTTTTTTACATGCATATAAAAAACATGTATATTGATGTTACTTAAATATTCATTGTATTTAAATAATTACGAATTGTTTACCTACAACAGTGAGGTAAACTTTACAATTTGTAAATTTGGAGAGCAATCCTTTTTTTATATTTTTAAACTAGTGTTTTTGGTACTAGAAGGATTAAAAGCGAATGTGAGAAAACTTGAAAGATGGTCAATGAAATTTATTCATGCCATAGTACAAAGGTCATTTAACAAAACCTGTATATATATATATATAACCTGTTTCATTAATGCGTTCACATTTTGGACTGTAGTAGGCTTAGTTGGTAAAATCGGTTATCTCGACAACGGAGACTTAGGTTCGATTCCCTTAATCCTTGCTTGTTTGTATTACCTAGAAAACATTTTGACTCCGCAAAACAGCTGTTATTGACCTGTTTTGCAGACCTCTGTATGAAATACGAGTAAATTAATAAAATGTAGTTTTTCCATCATATTAAGATTCTTGCTACAATTTATACCAGGTATAAAATTATTGTTTGTACGTTGTTAAAGAGAATGAAAGATCTTAACTCGTAATTTTTTTTTACCACTCGACCACTTTCACTTAGAACGATGATTAAAATCAGAAACTGATCAAGTGAAAAAGAAAATAAGAGTTAATAATTATTTATTAAAAAAAAAAGTATAAATTCGTTTCTTGAAACATATTTCATAAATAATAAAATCTTAAAATATATCTACAAGTCAGAATGAATCAACCTTGGAAATAAACATTACCAGTAGTTATAAAATAATCAAATATTTCACTTGAAATGTAATTTCAGTTAATTCATGTAATAATCAATAAATGGGTAACAAACCTCGGTTGCTGTTTTCATAGCCTGCTGAAGATGACCAGTTTCCATTTCATATTTCGTCTTGAGTTGGTCATATTCTCTAACCATTCCCTCAGACACTAAAAGACAGACATATTTACTAAAGGTCAATATGGTACTAAAAAGGCGTGTCACGAAATCTACAACTTTTTTTATCAAAAAAGTCATAACGATGAACTTTTTTTTTTTTTGTTGTGAGGGCGTTAAAAATTCAAAAGCGCGATAAAAGTTTTATTCTTTATCAAAATCTTAAACGGCAAGTAGTAAAATATTAGTGTATACAACAAAGAAAGTGCTATTTCTGTAGACAAGGTAAAATAAACAATTGCATTTAATTCAACATTAATAAGTGGAATACCAATCATTCTTTTGGATGACGACTACTATTGGTATGGTATACTTTTCAATTACTTGTAAAGTTATTAAAAAAAAAATTATTCTTTATTTTAAACACAAACATGTTAATAATCACACCGTATAATTAAACTTATACCAGTGAATTTATTTTTTTGTTTCAATATCGCATGACATAAATCCTACGTCCTTCAATTGAATCAATGTTTCGTTGTTTAGGTACATCCCTGTTATTCAGTGAAAGACTGTTTAGAACTATCAATCTGTTGTTGCTAATAGATATCGGCATTTTTGTTCTCTAAGAATCCAAACAGGGCAAAATAAATTCACAAAGTAAATTAAAGTGACACATGATAGATAAGTACACTATTAGTCTTTAATACTTTGTACAGCCATCATTTGGGAAAAACAGGGAGGAGGTAATCGTTGATTCGCCCATGCACTAGATCTAACCTCTATTTTTCCTCCCGATGATAAGTGTACCGAAAATTATGAACAGAAGAGTGCTTGTCGATTGAGTGTGTCTTTGGTTTATTTTTTATCATTATTACTTTTTTTTTTGTGGGTGACTATAGCATTAAGTCTTAAAAACTTTAGCTCAGTGGTTAAGGCGCTCGCCTCTGAACTGGTGGTTCCGTGGTTCGATACTCACTCTTGCTCTCGATTTATTTACTTGGGCGGTGAATAAACCTGAGCGTTTGGTCCCTCTGAGAGAAGACGTTAAACCGTCGGTCCCGGAGACTGTATAATGTCAGTCAGGTAGTCGTTGATGATCCTTACTCTAAGATACATTGGAGTTAGGCAAAATTTAGGACTGATAATGTAGAAACACCGATTAAACAAAAAGACTGTAAGAGCTGACGTTTTTAATCAGCTAGAGGATCGATTTAAACAAATAAAAGAAAATTATCCTTGTACTGTAGTTGATAAAAAGATTTCACATAAACACGTGAAACAACAATCAATGATCAAACCACAATAAGAAATGGGAAAACAAGACTAAGATCTTTCAACCGTAACAAGCGGTCTTCGTCAGAGTCAAAAACCCAACTGACTAAGTGATATACCCAAATACCCAACCCTCAGTTGGGTTTTTGACTCTGACGAAGACCGCTTGTTACGGTTGAAAGATCTTAGTCTTGTTTTCCCATTTCTTATTGTGGTTTGATCATTGACTGTAGTTGATATACAGATGACATTCCTTTATAAAACTATTTTGAATATTTAAAAGATGTTACTTTGATTCTCATAATGTGTATGCGACAACAGTATTATATCTTTTCAATAACGAAGCATGCCATTAAACAAGCTGAAGAGAAAAGTAAGTCAAACCCCTTGGAGTAGTAAGAGGAGTGGATTCCGTTGTGCCGTTAGGCACACCTTTCACCACCTCGCACCGCCAAATCATTTCTATATCCCAATAAGCTTTAATCTTCCAACCATTCTTCTAGTTTGACCCACATCAAACTGATGAATATCACCTAGTCTAGTATACTTATATATCACTTATATTTAAATATATAAGATATATATATTACATAATATATTTTATATATATAATATATATATATATATATATATATATGTATAATTAAAATGAAGCCGCTCTGCCATCCTGCGGGACTCTTTGCCTCCTGATGACGACGATGGTCGAAATATAGAAGTAAGTTATTCCTGTGTCTATCTGAGGGCTATCTTCTTTTTAATTGGTTTTTCATATTTATGTATATATATCAATGATCAAACAACAGTATGAAATGGGAAAACAAAGGGAAAGACTAAGATCTTTCAACCGTAACAAGCGGTCTTCGTCAGAGTCAAAAACCTACTCTGACGAAGACCGCTTGTTAAGGTTGAAAGATCTTAGTCTTGTTTTACCATTTCATATTGTGGTTTGATCATTGTTTGTTACTTCACGTGTTTATGTGAAATATTTATATATACACTAGACAACCCGTAACCCCTTGTGTCACTCAGTGTTTAAGACATTATAATAACAGTTAATCATGTGATTAACAGGAATAACTGTTATTTCTGTTTCTTGTTATTAAATCATGAAAACAAAGATTCTTATGTAGTACAAGCATTCATTTTCTTAACATGGATCAAGATATATACACAATAACTACATGTAATAAAACTAAAGTAATTTAAAAGTAAAAATTAATCATATATTTTATGACATAAATAAATACATCAATTCAAGGGATATACGCAATCAAGGATATTTAAAACCAACAACACCTGTAAATTAATAATTACAATAATACTGTAAATTGAAATATTTCATTTATTTTACCCTATATAAAATAACATTAGTGAAAGGAATGTGTATATTACCTACCTTATAATAGAACATTCGTACTTAAGTGACAAGTTCAAGCTTATATTCCTAAAATTATTCATGTAACACCACTATGTAATTGTTTATTATACATTCTTTCGGAATTTCATATATCTGTTAATGCTTAAGTCCCAAATACAATTGTTAAATCAAAACGTTTGATTTGAACCTGGAAAATTGACGAATTCCTGATAAATACAATTTGTTTTATATATATGTATGACAAGAATTAACAGTAAATACATGTAATAAAAAAACATTGTCTAAAACAAAAAAGTTATATAAACACTCAATAATATTTGAAACAAAAAAAAAACAGTAAATTGAAATATTTAATTTATTTTACCCAACATAAAATAACATTAATGAAAGGAATATGTCTTTATAATATTACTTTAGAACATTCGTATTGGTGCTGACATTTGTGTTCCTAAAATTATTTATTTTAAACCTCTAGAGTAATAGTTTATTATACATTCTTTCGGAGATTCATACATCTGGTTAATACGAAGGTTCCTACTGCGAATTTAAGGTAAAAATGTTGGCTTTAAAAGTTTGATTTGAACCCGGAAACTGACCGATTCGTGATAAGTAATATTTGTTTCATATACATGTATAACAAGAATTAACTGCAAATGCGTGGAATAAAAAAAAAACACCGTTTAAACAACAAGAAGAATTCCAAAAATGAGACTAAGATCGGTAACCCTAAGATCTTTCGAAGAAAATAACTGGTTGTTTATTCCATATCGGTAATATATTTTACATCTAGAGTCATTAGTTTACCTGAATTATGTTGAGAGAATTTATTTTTAATTGTTCTTTCTTTTTAATGCCGTTATTTGTAAAGTAATACATTACTGACTGTTTTCTTTAATATTTATTGAAATATTTCGGCAGAAACTGGAATTAGCAGTTACTCCAAAAGTTTCACCTGCGTGCATATAAACTAGTAATCAAGATCAGCAGAGGATTATAAGTATTAAAGATGTTATTTATATCAGGTTTTGGAAAGAAATTGTGAAAAAGTTCCCTTGGTGCAGAGTATAGCGCGCTGGAACTACAATGCAAAGGTCGTGGGTTCGATCCCCACAAAATTACGTATATTTCATTATTCATTCAGACAATGCATGGTGGTATGAAAACAAACAAACAAAGATCTGTTATTAGAGTTTTATAAGTATACTTATAGTAAGATACCAATGATCAAACCACAATAAGAAATGGGAAAACAAGACTAAGATCTTTCAACCGTAACAAGCGGTCTTCGTTAGAGTCAAAAACCCCCTGACTATGACGAAACTGCTTGTTACGGTTGAAAGATCTTAGTCTTGTTTTCCCATCTTATTGTGGTTTGATCATTGATTGTTATTTCACATGTTTATGTGAAATCTTTTTATAGTAAGATATATTTATTTCTATATCCTACTGATTCAAATTGAATGACTATTTCAGTGTTCGAATTTCTAGGTTTGCTACAACATGTAACAAGTTGATTTTAATGTCTATTGCTTTTCCAATTGTGAATTTTAGGCATGATTCTTCATCAAAGAAAGATTTTTAGAGTGTTTTCTAAAATTAATAGTAAATTAGAATAAAATTATCAATTGCAACTTAAGAAGTGCTAAAGCATGATATTGATTTTTTATGCATGAATATCAGTTGCCTAGCAACTGTTTTTGACGCCGGAGCACTCGTAAAATTTGACACCCCCCCCTCGGGTCCGTTGATAATCTCTGTTAACATTCAAAACTCCAGAACGTCCTGAAAATATTTATTTTCATGAAATTACAATGAAGCATGTAATTTTAGACTGCTGTCATTGGTCCCAAAATCACATCTTATTACAGTACTCGTATACAAATACAGTCGCCATTTCAATAAAATCAAAGATTTTTCAAAACATAAACGTATAATTCAAATCATAAAAAATTGTTAAATTAAATTAACTGTCTACGCAAATACATCTAATAAATTTTCAGCCCCATTGAGAAACTAGTTTTGAAAAATTTCAAATGAATTTTTTTCTTATTTGTATATATTATAGTTGAAAATCCTGTTTAAGAACAGTATTACGAAAATAAAACGTAAAAACAGTTACAACCTTAAAAACTCATTTTGGTATGATATTTCAAATTTTTTGTTAGCTTATTTTTAAAATTATTTTTATATTTTTTTTCTGTTTTCTCAAAATACCGCCCTTTTGAGGGCTGCACGTGCAGCCCGGGGCGGACCCCTCCATTTCTACGCCACTGATCCATATGGATTGTTTTTTTTTTGTATTATAGAACAGTAACGTAGATTTCTGCAGTAAGAGGTAGATTTGATGTCATTTCACTTTGTAATTATATTATTTTTGACGTAATGAAGTAGTAGTTGGCAAAAGTCAAGGCAGGCAGTGAGCCAAGTGGGTATATTTCTTATGATGTAGAAACGCCCATTAAAGTGATTTGTCTGCAACTAAAATCCAATGTTTTAACACCCCTAGTGGGGTCATGCAGCTATATCCGCAAACTGCATTGGCTTACATATATCCACAGGTTCATTGAACCAGGGGCTACAAAGGTCACTGACCTCACCTGCAGCTGAGCAGGATTAGTAGGACCACTGGTCCGGAGTTCGATCCGAAAGTCATAAAATATGTCGGTACTATGGGCGGTGTGGAGGAGTTCTCTCTCTATCCCGCCAACTGAGGTTTGACTCGTAGTGGCTGTTGGTTCTCACCCAACTTGGATAGACCTTGTGGTCGCTGTGTGAGAAGCAGTAACTTCTCAGGAGGATGCCTGCTTAGCATACAGGGGAGCTAGAGACCCCAAACCCCTACCAGTGGGAACGGGCCATAAACTCAGTTGATTGGACTGGAAAACTTATACTTGCCTGATAGAGGCTCTGACTTTTGACTGGGAGCTCAGAGTGGGAACGATTAGATACCACCCCTCTCTCGAGCCCTTTTATATTTGGAATAGAGAAACCTCAAGGGTCAAGGGTCAGCTAGTCATGCACAGCAAGGTGCATGCCAAATTAGTGGACAGGCATCTATGCCTTTTACCACTTCATTCCAAGAGAAACCTTAAAGGCTCTCTAACACTTATTGACACGGATCAGGGGGCGTTTAGCTAACGAGAGATTTGCAATCTCTATGAGTTTTTCACTAAGGCACTAAAGACTCCTCATAATGAGGCTATGATGGGGTCAGATTAACTACTAGTAGCAAGCCCTGGTCCCACGGGCATTGCCCTCTTCAGAGGGGGATGACCGAATTCATAAAAATCCTGTGGTAGTCCTTCAACTGTTAGGCATATGTAGAAAGCCTGACCAGTAAAGCCAATGTTTTCCATCACTTACATTCATTTATATTCTATACATCACATGCATTCTACACTATTTTTCTTTATTGAGGTTCGGTCCATCGTCAAACACTTTTAAGCAAACGTTTTTTTATATTTGTAGACATCTTGAGGGCTACATCTATACAGAATTAATTACAATAACTTGAAAATGAATATACATTATCAACTTAGTATTTTTCTATGGCAAAAAGTAGTACTGTAGACATACAGTAGCACTGTAATTGATAAGAATGTAACTATCAAGTAAACTTTTTTTGCACTAGAAAAATATCAAAGTAATAACATATATATCCTTATAACCAATGTAGCATATTTCTTTCATGTTATACTAATTCTGTATTTGTTAACTAATTCTGTATTGATGTAGTCCTGAAGATGCTTACAAATATAAACAAAACTTTGTCTTAAAGGTGTTTTATTGAGAAGTGTTAGACGCTTAACGAAAAAAAATAAAGAAAGATAGTTAAAGTGAAATGAAATAAGTGCCAAAAAAAAAAGAAGCGGACATATCCCAGCGTTAGGACAACACTGAGGGAGTGTGAGCACTGGAAACAGATTCATTTCAAAATACAGTAGTACCTCCAAATACGAATTTAATTGGTTCCAGAACCCCCCTCGTATCTTAAAAATTTCGTATCACGAACATATAATTATCATAAGAATTAATGGAAAAAAATTAATTGGATCCATGGCCCAAAACCCGTATATAATTTCCTATTTTACGTTATAAAACTAACAAAACTACACTAAAAAAACAAGTATTTAACCATATAAATACAAAAGAATTGAATAAATAATGAATTAATATGTAAAAACAGAGTTTCAGGTGCATGATTTTGGTACGTGGGTGGTTTTCGTGGGTGGGACTTCTTCTTAGGTCCCATTGTTAATACAATTAAGATAAATAGGACAAAGAAGACGCGGGCGATACGAGAAAATACGAGAAAGTCGGAGCACAAATACAGGGACCCGAACAATACGAAATTTACCGGCTTTCTGAAGAAAGGACGCCTTGTGGGATGCTGCAGCGTCGTATACGCATCACTACGCGCAGTTCACGTGAACACATTGGGTCGTTCCTGCAACACACACGACTGACTGTCCCGAACGGTCTCAGAAGATTCTAGAAGGTTCCAGAAGTTTCGAGAAAATTCTTTCTCGGCGCCTCAGATTTTACGTCGTAAGATGAACATTACGTCATATTTAGAACAGGATTTTTACGAAATTTTTGACCTTATCTCGAATAATTCGTAAGAAGAAGCAGTCGTATCTCGAGGTACTACTGTAGTATACTTTCTTATAACCTTTATTCTTAAAATTATCTCTGTAGTATTGGTACATGCATCCATTACTGATGGATTAAATTTATAACACTCATGCCTTGATTTAACATACCTCACTTTAAAGGATTTCGGAAACAACGGACAAAATCTGTAGCTTTGTTTACAGCTATGGTGGAATCCGTATATCTGTTTGGTTAGTGTTTTTCGACTTTTTTTTTTGTCGTACTTTGTGAGTTGCTTGTAAAATATTAAAAAAATTTTTTTTTTAACCGTGGCATCTGTAAACCCTGTGGAAGAAAGGCAACTTAACACTATCACAGAAGGTTGAGTTGATAAAAAAGTTGAAATACCGAAGTATCGGAAACTTCAGATGAACGGGAATATCGAACCGGTAATACGGACCTTGTAGTCCGTTAAACCGAGGCATGACTGTACTCCCATATGTACTGTCCATGATAGTGCAAACTGTATACCAATAATACGAGTATAAGGTAGACCTAATCTGTATATATAACATTCGTTAGTTTAATTGTTTGTTTGTTCTCCCATTTTCCGTGGAGATAGAGCCCTGAAATTATAATATATATATTATTTAGTACCTGCATAATGTTAAATAAAAGAAAATTATCAATATATTCCCAAAAATGGGTGCCACGGTAGCAAGTGTCTTGCGTGCTCGCCGATGACAGTAGTGCAAATATATATAAACGTAACAAAAAAAATGTTTGTTTAATTGAATATTTGCTTAATATAAACACTGGTAATAAAGTAAAGGCATGGAACCAGGGTAGCTCAGTGGTTTGTGTGCTCGCCGATGACAGTAACACAAATATATTAAAAATAAATGTAACAAAAAATTTAAATTTAAAATTTATATAATATATAGAATGGTAATAAAGTAAAGGCATGGAGCCAGAGTAGCCCAGAGGCTTGCGTGCTCACCGATGGCATTAGTGCAAATATATTTTTAAATAAATGTACAAATATATATAAACTACTTCATTAGAGGTTAAAAATGAATAATTTTAGAAACAAACTTGAACACAACTGTCAGATAAAATACGAATGTTCAAAGGTAATATTATGAAGACACATTCCTTTAATTAATGTTATTTCATGTTGGGTAGATAAATTGAATATTTCAATTTACAAATTTTCTTTGTTTTAAATATATTTGACTTTGTATATAACTTGATTTGATGGTTTTATTTATTTATATGATAAAACAAATGATTTTTTCACTTTTAAATGATTTTAATTTTGCTAAATAGACTTACTGTGTATATATTTTGAATCATGTTAAGAATACTATATCAAAAGCCTGGGCCATATCAGAATCTGTTTCTGTGCCTTAATAACAAGAAACAACAATTAAAATTATCACTGTCAATCATGTTCAGTGAATTTATTTCAATAACTATTGTTATAATTTCTGAGTGACACAAAGTGTCACTGGTAGTCTAGTATGGAATATAATTTCAAAGTGACTAGTGAATACAGTTGTCATACAATATTTATTGTCTATTTTGTAATAATATCTCAACTAGAAATGGCGTGCTAAAACGGATACGGGAAAAATGGCACATACGAATAACAGGAAAAAATTGTACAAAACGCACAGAAGATAAAACAATAGTTTGTGCGGATGAAAAGGCTTTATTACTAATTAAGTGCTCTGAATTACAATCAGATCTGATTACGCAATTATATTTTACTAATGTGTAATTCTGTAATACTAAACACCCATTTATATGTTATCACTTTTACCAATACTTACACAGTATTATTAAAATGTAGAGTGTTTTCTAAAATTACTAGATAATTAGAATAAAATTATCAATTGTAACATGAGTACTGCTAAAGCATGAATTACTTTTCCTGAAGTAATAAATCAAAGAAATTATTTTGTTCTACTAAAATATTATTGCAGTGACTGCAAAAAATGAAAAAGATTTTGGATAGGTGTTAAAAGTGGGATTGGCCGCAAGTAAAATTTTAGTTTTAATTACCATTTTAAATTAGATGTGATTTTAATTTACTAAATTGAGTTTTTAAGGTTTTTTTGCGTGATTTTCTACCTGTAACGTGTTTTTTTCTGTACTTTATTACTTGTTGAAATGTTTATGCTACTAATATTCAGGCTAGGGCAATATAGAAGAATTCCGATTTGAGAAGCTCTACATATAAATGAAAGAAGTCCTTCCATTAAATTACAAGTCAAGGAGAAGTACGTAATTAATACGAATAGGCGTCTGGAAGCAAGGATCAAATGGAGTGAAGATGAAGAGCCCTAATTGGCTTCCTATGTTCAGCGTGTAAGCCAATCAGAAAAACAAGCTTCACCTGTAAGACTCTATAAGACTTTAACATTTGCTATCGTTCTACCCCATATTATGGCGGGAAGTTCGTATACGTCCAGATACTAGGCCGATTGCAGAGGAAGAAGATGAAATGCCCAGACTATTGAGAAGCACCAGCATGAAAGAATGTCTGTTGGACAGCTACTATGGAAATTACAACCGGTGAAGAAGAAACTTAGTCGGAAGATCGTGGACACTAGCATCCCCCCCCCCCCCCCATTGTGCCTTCACCTTCCGAGGTGGGGGGAGGGGGCTTAACACCCCTGGGTGGTTGTTCCTTCATGGTATATACTCGTATGTACTAAGAAAAGCACAATCGACCGGAAGGCTAGTCTGGTAGAAAATGGAATGAAGATGAAGAGCCCTAATTGGCTTCCTATGTTCAGCCTGTAAGCCAATTAGAAAGCAAGCTTCACCTGTAAGACTCTATAAGACTTTAACATTTGCTATCGTTCTACCCGATATTATGGCGGGAAGTTCGTATACGTCCAGATACTAGACCGATTGCAGAGGAAGAAGATGAAATGCCCAGACTATTGAGAAGCACCAGCATGAAAGAATGTCTGTTGGACAGCTACTATGGAAATTACAACCAGTGAAGAAGAAACTTAGTCGGAAGATCGTGGACACTAGCATCCCCCCCCCCCCCATTGTGCCTTCACCTTCCGAGGTGGGGGGAGGGGGCTTAACACCCCTGGGTGGTTGTTCCTTCATGGTATATACTCGTATGTACTAAGAAAAGCACAATCGACCGGAAGGCTAGTCTGGTAGAAAATCCGTCCTTATAGAGACCAACGACCAACGAGATTTTCCGTGCAATGCTGTACGTTGGAGTCAGGCAGTTACAAGCCAGAGGCTTTCACTTGCTTGTTATTTGCACTCTTCTAATTGTGCAGGTCTGTCGGGAATGTCTGTATGCTAGTTTATATCCTGACTTACGAAACACGTGAGTATGTTTCGTGGTCATAAAGTCTTAAGAGTACTAAAGTCGTCAGCTATTGTGAATTAGGTGATCTGATTAGTCGGAGGAGGATTGGTTCAGGGAATTTGAGGTAAAAGTGGGCTTACTAGCAGGTTAGAGTGTACAGGAAGTTTTCTGTCTTCATTGGTAATCAGACGCCTAAAATAAGCTTCTATTGATTCCATCCTTAGATCACGCTAGATATCGATATTTCTTGCATAAAAAG
Organism: Hermatobates lingyangjiaoensis; assembly: GCA_026182355.1. Classification (NCBI taxonomy): domain Eukaryota; kingdom Metazoa; phylum Arthropoda; class Insecta; order Hemiptera; family Hermatobatidae; genus Hermatobates; species Hermatobates lingyangjiaoensis. Next base: position 1,644,505 of record JAPFBL010000054.1, read on the forward strand.
GAGCATTGGCTATAACGCGAGCACACTTGTTCTGGACAATCTAGAGTATTAAAGAGACTACGAGGCTTATGTTTTATAGTGTTTGTTGATGTAGGTCGTGGAATCAACCTCCGCAAAGTATACCTTGAGCACTTGACGAGGACTCTCTGGTTTTTCTCATTCGTAGGGAGGCAGTTGGTTTCTCGTAGTATGGCAAAAGGCTACACGTCAACCTGCTGAATCATATTATAGCCGAAAGGATAAAGTGTATGAATAAATCAAATCAGGACGCTATCATAAAATCTGTGAATGCAGAACCTGCTACAAACACTCAATAATATATGTCTGAAAAGAAGAACTGCTGCCAATATACACAAATAGTTAATGGAATGGATCAAGTCAATTCAAAAAACCAAGCAGCTGATATCCTACTCGTGTGTCTCCTATTACCTTTTCCTTGATCTTTGAGATTTCAAATTTCACGTCTTTAATTTACATCTCTAATTAAGCCGTCTCAAGAATTCCATGGTCATCCCTCAGACTAAAAAGTTATCAAATAAAAAAAAATCTTTTAAACATGAAGGTTTCATTCAAAGAAGAACAAACTCATAGGTAAATGAAAAGACTCAAGCTGCCAAGGTAAGGTTGTTACGAACAAAACATACTGTTATTGTTCATACTGAATACTCGCTATTCAAAAAAAAAAAATTGAATAATAATGACTGAATGAAGTTTAGAACTGCACATAAAGTAAGGTGGTGTTCATTATTAAGCGACCTACATTCTATTTTGAAATGTCACGATTCAGCATTCTTGTTTTGCACCTAAGGACCCTGCCAAAGCGTTCGCATCTTCTGTTAAATAACCCAAGGTCATATTCACTATGAACCAGATAATCCTTGCAATTCAATTACAATTGCATAGTTCCCATTAATTTTCTTATAATACTAAATAAATTAAATTTACCTAAAAAATTGGTAAAACTTAATCAGAAAATCAATTTTAAAAGTATCTTAAAATTCTTATAAATTTAGTATAAGCATTTAAAAATATTAGAATTAACACTTTAAATTCAGTTGCAATATAGCATTACAACTGCTAATACTTAATTTACAAGTAAATTAATAATGTATATTTAAAATATATTATATTAGAAAATAAATATAATCTTGTATCATTTTGTTAGTAAAAAGGTACTTGAATTCATCCAACTGATTAATTTGTGTTTAATGTTTCTTTAAATAAAAACATTTGGTTAATTTTGAGGTAACCAAATTCTAAAAAATTTCGCTGTAATGGATGTATAAGATTGGTCATTGATAACCCAATTACATCAGAAAATCGTATGGAGAATGTAATTAAATATATTCCTGAAGGGAGGAAACACGTTAATCGATTCTAAGCTTAAACAAAAAAAAATGGCCTGAATTGAGAGGAGTGGGAGGGAAGAGTGGGATTTTAAAAGGGTGTAAAGTGCAGAAAGGGACAATAGTCCAGGCAGGGATGTTAGGGGAAACAAAGGAGTACAGTAGAAAAAGTTAAAAACCTATCTACTAGCTGTGGACCCTCTTAGAAGGGGCTATTGCCCTCGTTTACCTTGAGACAAGTTTGAACAAATCGTTACTAATGTTTATAACATGAATTAACTATTAAACTTAATAGATCAAATGTTATAAATATTAGGTTTGTTCAAACTTGACTCAGTGTTAACGAGGGCAATAGTCTCGTCTAAGAGAGTTGACAGCGGATAGTTTTTTACTTTTTCTTAGTGTATTCCTTTGTTTCCCTAAACATCCCTGCCTGGACTATTGTCCCTTCCTGCACTTTATACCGTTTTAAAATACCAGTCTTCCCTTCATGATGTTTCTGCATCTAGTGTTTCAGTTGGGTTTTTGACTGTGACGAAGACCGCTTGTTACGGTTGAAAGATTGTCTTTTTTCCCATTTCATATTGTGGTTTGATCATTGACTGTTATTTCACGTGTTTATGTTAAATCTTGTTATATATATAATATATATATATATATATATATATATATATATATACACCATGATAAACGAAAAACGGTCCGGCAGGACAGATAACACTTAAAATAAACAGTGACACATAGACTCAAACATAACAAAAGACTCACTTTTCAATATTTCGACCGTAATGGCGGTCGTCCTCAGGAGAAGAAGTGAATTGACGGAGGGACGACAGTTGAGTTGTTGAGTTGACTGCCGTCCCTCCGTCAATTCACTTCTTCTCCTGAGGACGACCGCCATTACGGTTGAAATATTGAAAAGTGAGTCTTCTGTTATGTTTCAGTCTATGTGTCACTGTTTATTTTAAGTATATATACGTATATATATATATATATATATATTTGTGAATTTGGGGAGCAATCCTTCTTTTATACATGTTTTGTTTAAAGAGATAAACTTGTCCAAAAGAGTTAGAGAATTTATACTTATTTATAAAAAAAATATAAACATTTTTTTATTTATTTGTTATTTATCTTATTTACTGATTTATTTTTCATTGTGTTCTGACTACTTTTAAAAGTAATTTTAACTTAGCCTTTTATTTTTATTATTAGTCCCATATTTGAATTTCTTATTATGATTCTAACGTTATTATGTGGTATTTACTCATTGTAGGGTAAAAAGCTAATGAAATGGTCTCCACATATAAAAATTTAAAGGAAGTACACTACGTGCTCGAAACGAGTTGTTTATACGATTAAACTTTTATATGTGGAGACCGTTTCATTAGCTTTTTACCCTACAATTTCTTAATATGGTTTGTATGTTTATTTTTATTCTGATATTTACGATGAAATCATGTTATTATAATAAATATGCCTTTTACAATGTTCAATCTTGCACTGCTCGATTATAACATGTCAAATTGAACTGTCGATTACAGTTAAATGTGCTGTAATTGACAATACAGTAATGCTCAGTGAGAGAGATTAACGGAATAAACAAAAAATGAAAAGAACCACCGCATGAAAGTTTGAAATATAGTTTAAAAAATAATGAAAGTAAAAAAAAAGCATTAATTATTTCATGAAAGCTGTTTAAAAGGACTTCCCAAATACATGAATGCATATTCGAGTTATTTGATATGCGTGCGTCATCCGAAACCCGAATGTTATCTCATTCCTATTAGAAAGTTATTTCAGGCAACGTTTTGCAGCTAACTTACACAATAAGTAGGCATAATAGTTGCTAATAAGTAATGAAGCACTAATCTAGCCTCATCTGTTTAATTGATACTTGTTTCAAAATTACAACACAGGTTTCAAAAGACAGGTTAGCCACCTGTCATAAATGCCAACCTGTCATTAATCATCTACAGACTGTTGTTAATTGCCTTGTCTGAGGGAAAAAAACAATCGCTTAAGTTATTCCACTTGACTTTAAATCACTTAAACAAACAACGATGTTATTAGAATATTGTAGTTTTTGATCTACAATATTACATTATAAAGATCTACAATATTTGATCTTTAACAAATAGATTTATTTGTACATCAAAATTTTTTCAAAAGATGAAAAAATATAACTTACAGTCTTCAACCACAATAAGTATCTACTGATAATGATAATATGGTCTTCAGTTCTTTTGTCAAGATTGTACATTCTATTCTTTGTTTAAAATTAAGTTTTAGATAAAACAGTGCAACTGTCAGGAGTGTAATATTCTGAAATAATTCATTTTAAAGAACCTCAACTTAGAAACATTAAATTGAATGAAGCAAACAGGCTACATAATTAATGGTTATATAATTAATATGTAACTATGGAAAATTGACCCTAAGATTAAATGGAAGGTTATACAACTTACTGTCTTACTAAATTCCTCTGTTTTGAGGGTTTTTTTCATTGAAAAAAATTACCCCATTGATAAACCTACTCTCAAACTTAAAAGCTAACTCTAATTTTTCATTAAAAAAAACATTTCTCGTTAGAGTTTCAATAATAATGTATGAGATTTAGAACTCTCAGAAGGAGCATCTTTGGCTTAAATATCTCAGTTTTTCTGTAAAATTTATAAATCTTTTGGGAAGAGTATTTTCGGTCATCTTGAAACCACTTGCACCATTCAAAAACATTCATTTCCAAGCGCTTTTAAAATTTTTTCCAGTAGTGGTTTTTCCATGTTTCAAATTGATATTTCATAATAATAATTCTTTTTCTTTTTATTGCATTTTATATTTTTATGGCCAAACAAAAAGCAACTCTTAATGATTTGTACTGATGATGGACTAAACGGATTTGTTTACAAAAGATAAAAGCAGCACGTTTTAAAGAGGTTGCGCATTCCAAACATTTCACGATAATCAGCTCCCTGTCGCTGGTGTTGGCGCATGGACTGTAGGAGATTCTGGTTACTTAATGTCTACACCATGTATATTACCACCTAAAGAAGGTGATAAGAGCTCAAGATAAACAAAACTAGTAATACTTTTTAAGTCAGTCAAGATAAGAATGAGCGATAACAGAATTCTTTCCTAACATTAGTCGAGCTCAGGGAACATGTAAGATAAGAGTTTCTCCAAATAAATTAAAATTAAAAAAAAAAAACAGTTTCTTTTAATATATAGACTTTATCATTCTAAAAATATGTAAGTATATGTCATTTCAGAAATGTTTTTTGAGTTAATGGACCAACCAGGTGTCGCATAGTTCTGTTTGGCTACTTGTCTTGACTTGCTATCAGGCGCCTGCGCGATCCACGGTATCCCATCACCTGAATGCACTGTTTGCGGAAACAGGACTATGAAAGCTGACCACGTGATCAGATGTACATGTCTAGACCATAGCAAGGACGAGCAGGGGAGAGGGCGGACTGAACAACTCTTTGAAAGACAAAAATTATCAATATAATTTTAAAACTTCACTACTGGTAAATCGTAACTTAAGTTGTTAAGTTTAGTAGGGTAAAATCCCTTCAACCATTCCTTTGCAGCAGCGTTTGTTCATATTGCCCTGCTGTTAACTGTATTTATACAGTTAACTTTATAGCAATTTGCTATATCGTTGACCCGTCGCCTTTGTAAGCTCTCATCCAATTAAGCACTTTCCTGGGAGCCAGGTTAGCTCAGTGGTTACGTGCTCGCCTCTGAACTGATAGGACCGGGGTTCGATCCTCACCTGGCCCTCGATTTATTTACGCGGGAGGTGAATAAATCTGAGCGCGTCGTCCCTCGGAGAAGGACGTTAAACCGTCGGTCCCTAGCCTGTACGATGTCAGGTACTCGTTAAAGATCCCTACTCTAAATACATTTGAGTTAGGCAAAATTTAGGACTCCCACTGTAGAATCAATCTTCATTGTGTGGTATCACAAAGGGCCAATGTGGCTTACGTGTGTTCCCTTGTGGAACTGCCACTGCAACCTAACCTAACCTAACCTAAGCACTTTCCTGCCACCCACTAAAGCCGTACACTTCACTTATCTGTTTTTGAATTTCTGGCATTGAATCATTCTGGCTGCCAAAACAGAATCACTGAACGTGTTTCACAACTAGAAGGCCTGATTTGTTTAAACATTTGTAATTGAGATTGTAAACCATATGCTCCAGTATTACTAATGAAAAAGTTATAATTGAAAGAATTATACTTTTTACCAGAAGAATACTTTTCAATGTTCTAGTAACGGTGACTTGAATGTTACATTCACAATAATCTTCATCTTTTATTTACTGGCTGAAGAAAATTATATCAAAATACTTAACTACTTAAATGAAATGCACTGTTTGTTGCAAGTCTAATGTTTAAGGACTTTCAGTTTCAGTGCAGTTCTAGGCGGGAAGCAGTGGCGTAGAGAGGGGGGGGGGGGAATGCCAGGTGGCGGCATTTTGAAGATTAAAAATAGAAAAAAATCAAAATCATAAAAAGTTAACAACAAATCTGAAATTTTATACCAAAATGAGTTTTTAATGGTCGTAATTGTTTTTATGTTTTATGTATGTAATACTGTTTTTAAACGGTTTTATGAAGTATAATACATATCAGCAAATTACAAATAAATGATCTTAAATTTTTCAAAACCATTTTTTTTTAAAGTGGTTGAACGTTTATTATATTTTTTTGTTTAGCAAGTTATTTAATTTAATCATTTTTTTTTTATTTGAATTATACGTTTTTGTTTTGAAAAATATTTGGTTTCCTTTGATGATGTCTATATGTGTAAACGATGACTGTAATAATATGAAAGTCAGAGACAAATAACGGTAGTCGTTGATTGTGATTCCATGAAAATAAATATTTTGAGGACTGTTAAGGGATTGTCAACAGCAAGCGGGTGAGGGGGTGGTAAATCAAATCTTACGACCGCCCTGGGCGGCAAAGATGGTGCTACACCAGTGGCGGGAAGTACTGATTTGTTATCAGGTTCACACTTCGCTTGCCGTATTACCAGATTCATAATACATAGTGAGTCCTTCTTTTAACCTCAATTAAGGTTATTACAATAACAATCTTTAAGTGACACAGTACATGTTCACAGCATTACATCCTGTTTGATGGATAGTGTACTTACGTTTTTGAAACTCCGCACACAATATATCAAGGATTACGATTAAGAGTCTTTAGTATTAATGACAAGCAATCTAATATTGCAACTCACTTGACCCATTTTAAATTGAAGGAAAATAATTTTACACAAACGACTTACTTCTAGGGTTATATTATTAATGAATGGATGAAAGAAAAGAAAATAATGCAGTAGTTGTAGATTAACAGTGAATTATCCAGGCCAGTAGCTATAGTCATTTCAAATACACGAGTTTTCAGTAAATCACCGAAGTGAAGTAACGTTAGACAGGGTTAGGCTACCACTTGTATGGGTGACACCACTTATCACTTGCACCTAAATATCACTTTAGGATGCCGAACCTAAAAGTAGCCACTCGAGACAGTCCTTGGACAGCACATGACAAACAAGCAATCTAGAAGTATGGCGTTGGATGAAAACAACAATCAGCCAGAAAACTACAAGCAAGACTCCAAAACAACTTGTCGGCAACCTAAACACTGCATAGCATCTTTAAAAGAGTGGACTTTCTAACTGTATTAGTTCTTACATTTCAATATGCCCTATAAAGAATCATCTTAAATAATAATATGATAAAGTCCAAAAGAAACTGTTAATAGAGCAAACGAAACTTATTCTTCTGTTCAGTTTGATCTATTAATCATAAAAAGAGGTTTCAACACTCTATTTAGAATACATGCGAAGTAATAAAGTTACAAGTTCTTTATTTTGCAAGAAATTCCCAGATTTAAACCTTGGGTGTGGTTCAACGCCATGAATGAATCAATCAATAGTCTGTCGGGAGTTGAAGGACCGTGGGCGACTGAAGGTTTCCGGACATCGACTTGAACCGATATGTCTGTCTAATGTAAATTATTAATACTTTTTTATTTAGCTCGTAAACAAAATGGAAACATATTGAGTATTATACAAATATTTTAAATAAACAAATTCGCATATATTTTCATGGCAATGTTTTTAGCAATGTGGTTGGTCTCAATGGTACGAACAGTAATAACCTTTCTATAAGTATCCCATTACTATGAATTAGCACTGAATTTGAAATCCCATATGCTGAGACTACAAAACATTGTTATTCTTTATAAATAATTTCATTGAGACTAATATTATTTTTCAATGTGGTCACTTAGTTTGCCAGGGAATATTTTCGTACAAGTCTAAATGACTGGAAGGTTCGCAAAGTTTTTGCCACACCTATCCAGAATGTGGATAAGACGAGTAAAAAAGCAAATAAAGTTCAAATGAAAACTATAAAGGAGCTTCTTAACAATAATAATAATAAGGTTACAAAGCCTGATGTGAAGTGTGTACATGTAATTATGAATTATCTCCCGTTAAAATCCTGTCCCTTATGTCGTCAGCCAAGTTGTTCCTCAATCTTTCACCTCGTCGTCCGAACAATAGTTGATCTCCTGGATGGCCCTTAAAATGATGAAAGTCTCTTGGGCCAGCATGGTCTTTCAATATCGGTTATTTCCAAAAACTCTACAAGTACGAAAACTCTACACCTTCCCGGCAGATGGGACCACCTTCAAATTCTTTGTCATGGGAGAAGAGGTAATCGTTTTTCCCAACAATATTATGCTCCTCCACATTATGCTGAAGCTGGTAGTAATTTCTTGAATCAGAAGTAATTTAATAGATGGATAAATGCTTGATTTTCCACGTTTGTGCTAAAACAGTTTATTTCTGAGAACCCTCTTAAAAAAAGCAAATATTAGTTGCTAAATCCTAAGAATGTTGATAGTTAAAAAAACGTGCAGGAATGCTTACACCATGTTACAGAGAGATGCTGAATTGAGTCGAAGATAACTGGTTGAAAAGGTGCCAATGTATTTCGAAAGCAAATGTATTTTACAGAGCCTACAAAACAAACGAATGTTTCCTTATGTTGACTGCAGTTGTAATATACAACCAACCACCACGAAGTATTCCTTCCCTTCAACATTATGATAATGATGACGTAACAGTTTTAAATAAGTGCAAACTAATATTCTTCAAATCCGCAAAGCTGTTTTCATTTAATAATAAAATTATAGAACTTTTAAACAACTTTTTACTGTTTAAACTGATCCCCTAGCGGGTGATAACGTCAGCCGTTTACCGGCTTTTGGGTCTACACATTCTACATAGGGAGTCCTAAATTTTGCCTAACTCAAGTGCATTTCGAGTAGGGATTTTTTTAACGAGTACCTGACATCCTGTACCGAGCTTTAATATCCTCTCCGAGGGAAGACGTACTTAGATTTATTTCACCTCCTCTACGTGAATAAATCAAGGGCGAGGTGGGGATCGAACCCAAGACCTACCAGTCCAAAGGCGAGCACCTTAATCACTGAGCTAACCTGGTCCCCTTTCAACAACTTAGTTTACCTATTTTTTAATTACCTACAGAAATGTTATCATTAACACTTTTAAACCTAACCTGAGCCTCCAGTCTTCTTCTACATCTTATCGACTCAGCTAGCTTTTTCGTGATTTTCTTTATGGAAAGTTCCTCCGAACTTTAGGGTGTACTTGTGCAACATTACTGAACGATAAGATCAACTGAGAGAAAAACCAGTGGTAGGTTACTTAAGTTACGAAAAAAATTGTAACAGGAGGTAAAGTAGTATTATGTGTGTAACAGATCTGTATATTAAAAGTAAAATTAAGAGAGTAAAAGCTCTGGTAAAGTAATGAGTTTTTGTACATAAATTATGTATGTAAATTTCTGTACAACGATAGTACAGTTACTCGTCTCTGTTTCTCACCAATTAGATGTTTCTTTGTTTAATCACAATCAAATACCTATAATGTTATAACATTTTTAGGACTATTCATATATAATATATTAACTTCTTTCATAACACAATTTAATATTTAAGTTTTGAAGCTAATGATAAAATGTATACTTACAAGTTCTAAGTTTGTTTGTTTCTTTCTTCTGTATTTCCAGTTCATCTTTGAGTTCTGCATGTTCAAATTTAATTTTCGCTACTACTTTCTCCAGATCGTCTCTTTCTCTGAGAGCTGAAAAAATATTAATAAAAATATCAATAGGCAAATAATTACAATAATATTGACATAATTTTAGGAAATAATGAAAGTATTAAATCTACTTAAGCAATATTATTCTTAATATTAAACATATAATCTACAACACGAGTTCGTGTTGAAGATGGGTGACACCCGAAACCGGTCAACAGCTATGGCAGTAATGTACGAGGTATGACGGTAGATTATATCTTTAATATTAATAATACTAACCTCTGTGGTAATGATGAAATGCATGAATTTAATATTATTCTTCCTATTGTGCTATCATTTAGACGTATTATCTAATCTAACTCTGTGGTATTAGCTAAAACCATAATCAAACCAATAACCAATCATTTTAAATAGTTATTTGAATGTTGCTATATAGTTTTGTCAGCTATAACAAAAATGAAGTCACTGTTCTATAACAATCTGACCAGCTACTACCCATAGAACATAATAGTTGTCACTTTTAGTTCTTCCTCTTCCAATATTTAAAATACATTACATTTTTGATTCATGAAATATTTATATTTAGACCAGATTTATATGACTTTTAATTTTTTCAAAATTACAAGAAGATTGCTTTAAAATTAGTACCAGTTTCGTCATAATACAATAAAAAACTATTGCTTTAGAAGTGATGTCAAATATTTTCAAATTTAACTAATGTATTGTAGGGTAAAAGCTAATGAAATAGTCTCCACATGTACAATTTTAATAGTATAAACAACGCGTTTCGAACTCATAGTGTTTTTCTTCAGGTATTAACTAAGGGTGAGTGTCTATGGTACAACTGTTGTTGTGGACACTATTTAATTAGCTTTTTACCCTATAATGAGTAAATACCACATAATAACTGATTGTACTACCTTAGAATTTAACTAATGGTTAATTTTTAGAGTTTACATAATTACCAATAACATGCAGAGAAACATAATGGAAAGTAGATTTAGTTGATATCAAGACGCATGAATCCGTAAAAGATTAAAAAATATTTCTTACATTGATATACATTATTGGCCAAAAAAAAAAATGATAATATATATTTTAAGAAGTTAAAAATCATCTTTTAAATTAATCGATGAAAAAATAAAATTCTATACCATGATTTTACATCCATATTTATAACAGACATTTCAGACTTATGACCATTTGTCCTAAATTGCTAAAAATTGTGTTTTTTCGATTTATTAGTAAGTTTGTCTGACTGTTCCACTTCAACAAATGTATGGGAGAGCATGCATAATTAACAACCAATTTGAACAAGAGGGCTCTCATTCTGAAAATATTTCTTGATGAAATATTGATGAAAAAAAAAGGTCTATAGATAATTCATATATATCATAAAGAAGTATGTATGGATAATCAGGTTAGGTAGTACTATTTTCGTTCACTTTCGATTATTGTATTCTTTCTGTTTGTACGGTACTAATAAACAAAACAAGGTCAGTTAATTCTTTCTTTAGAGCACTTTTATAAGAGATAAAATAGTTTTGAAATTAAAACAAAATATTCGTATTTAAAATATTTTGAAAACAGATGACTAGAGAAAACCTTACATTAGAGATTATTCTATAAAGAAAAGTAGTCTGTGGATTTCAACAACAACTGTCTAGTTTGAAAGAACACGTGCCACGTTGATCTAGTAATAATAAACGTGAACTTCTTATATGGAATAACAGTAACCTGTTATCATCATGTGTTCGTTTGTGCCACATTTTAGTAGCAAACTTCTGTTGATGGGTAAAAATTGGTTTGTGGTTTGGATTTCCAACATGACTTAAACCAATATACAATTGACCATGAGTAAATACTGGCGATAGAGAATAGAGGCCACATTTACTGAGAATGTGTCCCTGGCTTTAATTAATTGACATTGCAAAGAGTGGCCTGCCTGATAGAAAATTGCTCCTCTTGAGAATACGAGTAAATTGCAGTCTGAGACAGACGGCTGCATTCCTATTCTGGATATAAGAATTATATTTCATCTTATTCGAATTCCCAAAGCTTTCTTGCACGTTTCTAAAGCTGAAAGAACTGTGCATCTTGGAGCCGTTGCAGTATCCTCTAGACTGATCTATATTTCTAAGAAGTATTATTGGAGGAATAATTTTCAAGTTAATGACACGAGGGGACAGTCAGCTGTTGTTAAGGGAATTTAAAACCCCCCTGTGGATATAATGCAAATGTGTCGATAATCTTCAATGAGATCATGTCACCAGGTATTAATATCATTATTTCATCATTGCTTACCATATATCATTGCTTATCATATATATATCATATATATCGTATATATTATATATAATATATATTATCATATATATCATTGCTTACCAATGTCACATCCTCTTGTGTGAGAATTACACTGTGTGCAGTCATTTACTATCAGTAAAATTGGTATGATATTGTTGTAAACAAAGTACGTTGCTGTACCTTGTCATATCGAAGAAGCCGCTAAGCATAGCGTTGAAGACGTGTGAAAGTGATCAAGTCACTATCATCCCTACAGCTCTGTGCTCTTATATCTTCTAGGGAATGTAAAAAATGTCAAGATATAGAAAGAAGATTTAGTGGCAATACCACCAAAACTGTGAGCTCTTGATGCAAGCTTTTACTGTTGGAATTATCTGAGGAACATCCCCTGCTATAGTTCAGTATAAATTCCGTTAACTAATTTGTGGTAAACAGCCCTGGAACTTTTCTGACTGTCATAAATTTAAAAAAAAAATTGCATTATATACACAAAAAAAAATATTTCTTAGTATCAATGACCAAGTATATTTTCATGTACCAGTGTCCATATCTTAATTACCACTAGCAAACGAAAAGGCCACTCATTTTGAATTACGCCAGTATAAGTGGGAGGGTTAGCAGAAATGTAAAAGAATGAATTAGTCCGTGTGTGAAAGAGCCATATTTGAGCTAATATGGCTTCCTTGGTCAAGAGTAAAATGCCCTGTACTACTTTTCATGGAAGGTGGTCAGCACTAGAGGTATTACTCAGGGCTTAAGGGGTTGCAGGATATTGGTTAGGGTGATTATCACAGACAGAAACGTTTTAATCATTAACAGTCAGTCAATAATCATTAACTAAAATTATATACTGATCAATGAACCTCCTTCTGAAATCATGTTCATCTTTGATCATTAACTGAAATTATATACTGATCAATGAACCTTCTGAAATCATGTTCATCTTTGATCATTAACTGAAATTATATACTGATCAATGAACCTCCTTCTGAAATCATGTTCATCTTTGATCATTAACTGAAATTATATACTGATCAATGAACCTTCTGAAATCATGTTCATCTTTGATCATTAACTGAAATTATATACTGATCAATGAACCTTCTGAAATCATGTTCATCTTTGATCATTAACTGAAATTATATACTGATCAATGAACCTCCTTCATTTTCTTAAAATTGAAGCCGCACATTTCATCTTTGATTATCATGAATGTTTTTGTCTATACATACTGATGTGTTATACAAATGATACTAAAGCACAGTATAATAATTTTACCAGTTTGTTTAGTATTAAAAATAACCTTGAATGGCAGTCGCCGGGACACTGGACTGCCTGGGAAGGTCAAGAGAATCCCACACACTGCTGGCTTACATTCCAAACCTACATTAAAATCACTCAACTGTTTAATACATTCAGTGTATTCTCTCTTTTTTATATTTCTCCGATGAATCAATTTCAAAAAGGAGTCTTTGTCAATCCATTGTGTATTTTCTTTCTACTTTCGTTTTAATATAGATCAAAAACTTTTAATTTTACCCTCTGATGCTTTATGGAGACCATAACTGCAGTCTACAATTGATATATGCTCAGTTATTGTCCTGCAAACTGGCAGGTCACTTCTTCTCCTGTTATTGACAGGTCTCTAAATATAATCTCTGACTTGACTGTATACATACACTCTTAAAAAAAAATAGAAAATAGATCAACATCGAACAATGATAAAACGAAAATAAACTTCAGAAACACACAACAGAGAAAGAAACTTGTGTTTCTATGACGACTGTCATGAATTTTGTTATATATATTTGAGTTTGTGTGAGAAGAAATATAGGTTTTTTACAAGAAATAAGAAGAGTGTATGGATAAAGAAAATTGATGAAATACCGATTACATAATGCACTTAACCTATCAAAAAAAAAAGTTAAAAATAATAAAAAATGAACTAACGGTTGAGATTTATATATATATATATATGTAAAAGTTGGAAGCAGTCTTTCATTTAAACTGACACACTATTATTCTCATTATTGTCGTGATGATGAATGTGGGACATTCGAAACATGTCGACTAGTAATATTGGTGATATTACCCAACTAAGTTTGGTTTTTGGCTCTGATGAAGACCGCTTGTAATGGTTGAAACATCTTAGTCTTTTTTTCCCATTCCATGTTGTGGTTTGATCATAGATATATAATACACTTTTAAACCGGAAAGTTGAACCAAACTGCTCACAAATAAGTTCAAAAAAGAAGAACAATAGTAACACACAGAGAAAGCGACACGCTGACTAACTCAAATTTTCAGATAATCCGTCTTCAGGAGAAAGGAGAGTGGGAGACCAAGCACTTATTAGTATCCCACTCTCTTTTCTCGTGAAGACGGATTATCCGAAAATTTGAGTTAGTGAGTCTCTTTCTCTGAGTGTTACAATTCTTCGTTTTTGAACTTGTTTACGCCCAGTTTGGATCACCTTTCTGTTTTTGTAGTTAATATATATATATATATATTTGTGTATGATGGCAGCAAATCTTCACGTAAACATGTTTCATTAAAGTACACAGCAGCCTCTGCGTTAACGACTTTTAAGATGGTCTGCTCCAAGGAGTTCCTTGCAACGCAGAGGCTGCTGTGTACTTTAATGAAACATATATATATATATATATATATATATATATATATATCAATGATCAAACCACAATAAGAAATGGGAAAACAAGACTAAGATCTTTCAACCGTAACAAGCGGTCTTCGTCAGAGTCATAAACCCAACTGAGTTTTTGCAGTTGGGTTTGTGGTTGGGTGACTCTGACGAAGACCGCTTGTTACGGTTGAAAGATCTTAGTCTTGTTTTCCCATTTCTTATTGTGGTTTGATCATTGATTGTTGTTTCACGTGTTTATGTGAAATCTTTTTATATATTATATTATATATATATATATATATATATATATATATTATATATATATATATATATATATATATATATATATATATATATATATGAATATTTAAAGAAGAGTGTACCTCTTAAGTAGCTAGTAAGAGTTTCCTTTCTCTTGGCCTCCGAGTCTTCGTACTTGGTCCTCCATAAGGTTGACTCCGAGTCAGAACCGAGACGTGACCTATTCCTTGGCACAGGAATTTGGGTCTTTCTGCACGGGTCACCTTTCACTGAAGCCTCAAGCACCATTCTAGAACAATATGTGAAAGTCAGTCGCTTTTAAATATATTTTATTTCTCAAAGGAATATGATAGTATATAATATTGTCAAATGTTGATTCTATATTAGTACATGAAATTTAATACATAAATAAGCGCTCTTTTTCAACGTTACCTTTAACAAGATTTTACTTGAATGATAAAGTCATCTTGAATTAAACTCTGAATATCGTGCTTTTTCTGATAAATAGTTATTATTAACGAAATTATTTCAATTCAATAATCCTACAGTATGAAATGATTACTTTAAATTAAATTTAACATACATATAGCTATTTTCCTATGAAAATATTTTCCTTTACTAGGTCAGAATATAATTTTATTGTTGTCTAGAAGAGAAATAAATGAGAGTGCAGTGAGTATGCCACGCCCATCATGTTAAAAGTAATGTTTATGTTCTTTTATTTTCAAATTAATGATTGAGCGCATTCACATAGGACTTTGTGTACTTGGTGTCCCTGTATCAACTCCCCTGATGACGGTTCAACCGAAAATTAGACAGTAAGTGTGCTCGTTTCTTTGTTCTGTGTATGAGGTTTACTGTGAATTCGTATATTTCGGAAGCAGACCTTCGTTTATGCATGTCTTGTTAAATTGTATTCCTATGGAGAAAGTGTATTAAAGAAATTGAGAGACTCAGTAGAAAAGTTGTGAAATTAAAAAGAGCCATACAATTTAACAATATATATATATATAAATGAAAATACTAAATAGTCCAAACCGGACAGGTAAATAAATGAAAAAGACAACACATAAAAGAAACAAGAACACTTACTGGATCAATATTTCGAACTGAAGTTCGTCATCAAGAAGGGAGTAGAAGGAAAGAAGAAGAGGTACATGAGTTCAAGACTGCGAGTGTCACCTTCCACTCGCAGTCCTGAACGCACATAGCTCTTCTTCTTCCCTTCTACTCCCTTCCTGATGACGAACTTCAGTTCGAAATATTGAACCAGTAGGTGTTCTCATTTTCTTATGTGTTGTCTTTTTCATATATATATATATATATAAATATATATAAAGATTTCACATAAACACGTGAAATAGCAATCAATGATCAAAACGTTATATGAAATGGGAAAACAAGACTAAGATCTTTCAACCGTAACAAGCTGTCTTCGTCAGAGTCAAAAACCCAACTGGAGAAACCTTTCGTCAAAAACTCCTCTGACGAAGACCGCTTGTTACGGTTGAAAGATCTTAGTCTTGTTTTCCTATTTCATATTGTGGTTTGATCATTGACTGTTATTTCACGTGTTTATGTGAAATCTTTATATATATATATATATATATATATATATAATATATATATATGTGTGTGTGTGCGTGTGTGCGTGTTTAAATATGTATACGGGGTAATGTTGATTGTTAGCGATCATCATTACCATCTCTCCTTTGCTAGTTCCAGTACATCATGCAACTCCGTTTATCGTCTGGACTGCTCAAAACGTGACTCATTCTACGTGGGCCTGACTTCCTCCTTACTTCGCCTCCGTATGAATGGTCACAAGTCATCCGATGGTCAAAGCAGCAAGTTGCCTGTTGCTACCCACGCTAATATCTACGACCTTCCTTTCAATGAGTGCTTTAGTGCTAAATTCGACACCCAAGCCACTTCTAGGGCACCTGAGGGAGCCCTCATTTGATTGTTGGGAGCTAAAAAAGCCCCCCCGGTTTTAATTTAATCAGATGGCTCTTTTTATTTTTGAATTTTTGAGTTTTCAGGAGATGAATTATGACAGTGGTAAGTCCACAGGCTCAGGAAATTAAAGGAGGTTTTGACCTTTTCATAATAAAGAAAAACTTTTTTATTATTTTTTTTTTCATAATAAAAAAAATGTTATATATTCATCAATATATATATTCAATTAGCTTTTATTGTATAAAGCTCGACTCTAATCATAATCTATCTAACGTTTAAATGTATATACACCATGCAGGGAAAAAAATAAAAAAAATGTGTATGATATTTTTACAATATTTAGTTTGCATTTTTTGAGAAATAGAATGTTGGAAATGAGGAGGTGACATGCTACATTTGGTGAAAAGGGTGCATAGTCCAAGTAGGTTGTCGACTAACCTTTTTATTCTTTTATTATTTTTTTTCTTATTTTTTAAACCGATCCCCTAGGGGGTGACGTCAGCAGTTTCCCGGCTTTTTGTTTGATCAGTGATTCTACAGATTGTACATTGGGAGTCTTAAGTTTTCCCTAACTCAAGTGGATTTGGAGTAGAGATATTTAACGAGTACCTGGCATTGTACAGGCTCGGGACCGACGGCTTATCGTCCTCTTTCCAGTACCTTGAAGGTTTAACGTAAGTTGTGTTCGTTCTGTATGTTTATTTATACGTCCTGTGTCCTTTAGTTTAAACTACCGATAAGGGAATATCGAGTACCTTGTCGGACATTATATTAGTTTTTAGTCTTTTAGTATTGAGTGTTTCTTAGTTATAAGTTAGTTTAGTTTCCACCTCGAGGGAATATTTTAGTACCTTGAGGCGTAGTGATAAGTTGAGTTAGTCTTGATTGTGTATTTATACGAGTATGTCTTCGTTATATGTGTTCTCTAGTTAAAGTGCAACTGGTAAGGGAATTTTTAGTACCTTATCAGTATTTATCTCCGCATGTTACCAGGGATTTATCTTGTCTATTACTCTTGGCCTAGGTACCGTTTTGCGGAGTAACTGTCAGAATTCGTGCTTAGCATTGCGTTGCTTGTGGTGCCCTCGGGCACTTCCATGTTCAATAGAGGGCTAAAGGTAACTTGTCAACAAGGCGGCCTGGCTTGACTAAGCGGTTATGGCACAAAATGCCGAGGAACGCGAAGATCAAAACGGACTTATCGTCCTCTCCAAAGAGACGACGTACTCAGATTTATTCACCTCCCGCATGAATAAATTCCATTTTAGAGGGCCAGGTGGGGATCGAACTTAGTATCGATAGTGGGGCCAATTAGTATCGATGCTTAACCAGAGTCTCTTTAAATAAGTATAATGTTAAAACTACAATTTAATTACGAAATAAAAACGACTTTAAGAGTTCTAGTGATAGCTTTTTCAATTAAATATAAACGGCTAATAATTTCGTTTTGATAGCAAATAATCAATTCAATTGTGTGTATTAATTATTTTTTTTATTAAATAATAAATATTTTTGAGTGATTATACTTGAGTTGGTAGCACGTAGTGATGTGAGGTGCAGGATGTGATATACCTTCCAACCATATGCTTAGGAGAGATAACTGCTGGTGAGATAAAACCCCGCCCCTGTCTGTAGCTTCCTATAGGCCTGTTCCTAATCCAGGCTACCAGTCATTATTAACATGCTGCATTAATAATTGTCTCCTAATTAGTTCGCAAATATTTACTTTTTCTTTTTTATTTTTCTTGCAACCCATTAAGTTTCGAATTTCTTTTTTTTTAATATTAATACATAGAATTAACTCTAAGAAGATGTATTATTCAGCAAACACTTCGATTAAAGCAGATTTCAAATTATTATAAATGATGCATTCAATCGACTACGGTTATGATGAGAGGGTTAATGATTCCAATGAGGACAAGAAAAGTGAAATGTCATTCAATTATCTTGAATAGGGGATTGAGTATACTATGTATATATAACAAAATAAGAAATGAGAAAAAAGACTAAGATCATTCAACTGTAACAAGCTGTCTTCGTCAGAGTCAAATCCGGATTTCACTCTGTCGAAGACCTCATGTTATGGTTAAAAGATCTTAGTCATTTTTCTCATTTCTGATTGTCGGTTCGACGTTGTATATATGTACTTATCTATATATATATATATTTATTTATTTATATGAGTTAATACCTTACGCCCCGTGGAATAGGTCTCCTCCTGATGATGACCTGATAATAGAGTTAAGTTTTTATTATTTATATTTCCTAATCTTTTTCATTTTCACTTTCTATTTCTTAGCTCTTGGCTTATTCTTAGTTAATTTTTCTTAACTTACTTGAACCGGGTACACGCGTGACTCCAACACCAGTGTGACTTGAACACTGTTGGTCTCCAACCGTCGCTTCACTCCACCAAGTGCGCTTGGTGTCACTATCTCAACTCACCTGATGACGGTTCAACCGAAAATTAGAGACAGTAAGTGTGCTCGTTCCTTTTGTCTGTGTCTGTGATTTACCGTAAAACGTATATATATATATATATAACTTTAAATTACACAAAGCACGACACAGAAAAAAGAATAAAAAGAACACTTACAAAATTCAATCCGTGATTCGCGCTCCGTCCTTCGACGTGGGGAGATCTCTCTCACTTCGTCCTCTCTACTAGTCTACTCCTGATGACGAACAACAGATCGAAATATTGAATTCAGTAAGTGTTCTTTTTATTCTTTTTTCTGTGCGTGCTTTGTGTAATTTAAGTTTTATAGTCCTTGTGGGCCGTTTCTTATATTTAGTATATATATATATATATATATATTAATTTTATTTTAAAAATAGGTATTTGTACAATTTTTTTTTATTCCTTTCATTTAATTATTTTAATTATTTATCATATCCTTTTCTCATCCCTGTATTTATTCGTATTTATTATTCGTTTTCTTATTCCCTATCCTATGCTTCATTTTAAATTGATTCTTGTATACCTTCTTTGTTGACAAATATCCAGTTTTTTCGCTATTCTAGTCTAATAGTTCATTTTTATTACTTTCAAATGTTTCAAGCTTACGGTTATAAAAGTTTTAAATTATACTGAAAAGCCGGCTTTGAATTTTGATTTCAGTATGTGAAACTGGCTAATTACTAATATACTTTTTCTCAATATACCTTCACAAGAACCTTATAAATGGAAAGAAAAGTGATTTTTATTAGATACTGGGAAGCCATAAAATTCTCAGTATAATAATTCTATAAAAGACTAAAAATGTAAAACATAATTCAAAATTAAAAACATTCTTTAAAGAATAATAAATGTAATTATCCTAAATCTTAAATTAAAAATGATCTTAAAACGGCATTTTTTCTGACATTTTTTCAGACAAAATAGAAATATTTTCAAGTTTAAAGTGGGAAACTTTGTCTTAAATCTTTAATGTAGAAGGCGGTTAGATAAACTATTTATGGTAAGATATCCTTTGGGTATTGGAACAAAAGTCATATTCACTTGTAGGAGATTATTATGTGACATGAAATTTTCTCTTTCTCTTTTAAAATGTTATTTGTGCTGTAGTTATACTAATGATATTATATGCATCAATGGTGCGATGTACAAAAATAAGCGTATGTATTGATAAATGGATCAATCACTATCAGTACTACTAATAAACATCTCCCATTTAGACATTTATATTGTGCCTAAATGGGACATTATATATTATATACCCAAGAAGTTTGATATTAGGTTTACTTATCGTAAAGTTGAGTGTATGCCACTCCATATTTTTTAATACTTTAGCATACACTTTTTTGTAGGGTCAAAACTATATCTCCTTACTAGAATTAGTAGATACTAGAAGATGGGATCCAGGCGGACCCGAAACCGGTCGAGCTTTACAGAGACTTTACGAGGTATGACGGAATGTATTATTACTAATTCTAATATTACTAACCTCAGTGGAACTAACCCATTAACTATATATATATCTCCTTACATTATACTTGATCCACTAAGAAGTGGATGTGCATATTATTATTATTATTATTATTATTATTCATTCCTCCAATATACTTCGATTATTGGAGGTATATACTAATTTAAAGAGACTAATTTAAAATTTCAAAACTCTAGAAATATTTAAAAACTGCACATCATCAAAAAAACGTCTTTAAAGGTATTTGGGGACTTAAAACATGTGATTCCGTCTAAATCTCGAGATCACATTTTTCACGATCACTACGAGGTGTGTAAATAAAGTAGTGAGACTGGCAACGTCGCTTTCGATCTGGCAACGCTGGAGACGCGTGGCCTTGAGTAGCGTCAGGTGCACGTGTGATGCGCCTCCAGTATGAATCTGAACTCGCCACAGTCATTTGTTTGTCCGTAGCGTTGGTTTTCGTGAAATGGTTTTTTCTTGAGCGTTTTAAAAATGAGTGACCTCAAAGTTGAGCAGCGGTGTGCAATCAAATTTTGCTTCAGACTTGGACAAGTTGGACTTTTGAAAAACTTCAGGAGGCCTATGGAGAACGTGTTTTATCAAGGGCACAGGTTTTTCGGTGGTTTAAGGAATTTTCAGAAGGAAGAGAGTCGATTGAAGATGAACCACGAAGCGGAAGGCCTTCAAGTGCAAACACCGATGAAAATGTCAACAGAGTACGGAACCTTGTGCGTTCAGATCGACGCTTGACAGTCAGAATGATCGGGGAACAGTTGAATTTGAATCACACCTCCGTTCATCACATTTTGACCAATGAATTGGAGATGAGAAAAATTTGTGCGAAAATGGTTCCGAAAAACCTTTCCCAAGACCAAAAAGATCTCAGAAAGGGAAGGAGTTTTTGGCCAGTAAAAAACATTCCTGTTGCTCCTCAGCCTCCTTATTCACCAGACTTGAGTCCTTGTGACTTTTTCCTCTTCCCGAGATTGAAAAATCACCTCAAGGGAACTCATTTCGGGACACTACAAAACATACAAACTGCTGTAACCGACCAGCTGAAGGCCATTCCGGAATCCGAGTTCCAGCAATGCTACAATGATTGGAAGGACCGTCTCCAGCGCTGTGTGGCTTCCGAAGGGAACTATTTTGAAGGTGACAATATCACATTGTAATTATATTTGAATAGAAAATTTAAAAAAAATCAGTCTCACTACTTTATTTATACACCTCGTATACTTTACTTATAGTAAAGTGTAAAATGCAGTAGAAAAAGAACGAACCTCCAAATGCACTTGTCTGGGACTATTAAATTTGCAGGTTGTCATGAAGTATTACTTTATCAAGATAAATAAGTTGATTTATTACCCATATATTTATTTTAATATATTTTAGGATATTTATGTTAACCTAGGGATATTTAGAGGTCATATCTTGGGGAATTATAGAAAAAAGTGGCAGCCTTGTTGTAGGTTGCTACAGCTGAAATGGTTGCAAATCTATTATTAACTAGTCAATTAAAAAAACTTACACTATAATTAATCAAAAGGACTAACCTGCTCTGAATTATGTGGTAGAAAGGGTTCTATAGGGTATTATAACCAACAAATTTACAATATCAAATAAATAGGTATAAACAATTTAACAGACAGAAATTGCTAAAAGGAAAACAACTGAAACTAGATTGTGATAAAATATTATTAATTATTAAAAAAGTTAAAATACAAAGATTTAATAAACTGGAAAATCATAGAATTTAAAACAGAACTAATTATTCCGTTTTGCCACATAAAACAAAAAAAAAATATATTAATAAAGAGATTAGCAATTGTTTTCGTAAATGACTTTCCTTTGTAACGTTAATTTTCATGATAACTGAAAATATTATTAAGCATCAATATATGCTGCATCAAACAAAGGGAGTAATGTTAGTTTGACCTTTAACCAAATCGATTTCAGAGAACCTATTCCAATATCGTCTGTAGCCACTGGCGGAGTTCCATCTGGCACAAAGGGATATTCACATTAATAGGGTAAATAAAAAAACAACAACAAATAAACTGTGAATGTTTTTTTTTCAAGGGTTCACATTTGAAACTGTCCATAACCCATATAAATTTCATTATAAGTTTTTTCAAAACAATAAAATCTCTTATTAGTTTTTAATCAATACTCTTTAAAAATACGGGCTACAGTATATATTTTTTTGAATGATAGAATGATTGATAAAAATTTGATACATAGTATTTTTAGGTAAATGGATGATACATGAAGTATTGAAAGAAAGTTCCTTCTGATATCTGTGCAATCAGATAATGATTGATTTTACGTTTATTGGGAAATTAGTCTCAATATAAATAGGTTTTGTGAAAAAACAAAGACGCTCTTCGAATAATTAATATGATATCACTCAGCTTCTGTTCTTCTCTGACCTACTCGACTGGTAGATTTAACGTGAAGAAGAACACCTAATGTTCGAAACTCGAGAACTCTTCTCACTCAGCCGCTCTCCCTGTCTCACCTACCAGTATAGTAGATGTAACCGGAAGAAGAGCACTCAGTGTTCGAAACGCGTCGACTCCTCACACTCATCCTGTGTCTCTACCTCAACTACCCTGGTAGTAGATCTAACCTGAAGAAGAGCACTTAGTGTTCGAAACGCGTCAACTCCTCACACTCACCCTGTGTCTCTACCTCAACTACCCGGGTAGTAGATCTAACCTGAAGAAGAGCACTTAGTGTTCGAAACGCGTCAACTCCTCACACTCATCCTGTGTCTCTACCTCAACTACCCTGGTAGTAGATCTAACCTGAAAAAGAACACTTAGTGTTCGAAACGCGTCAACTCCTCACACCCACCCTGTGTCCCTACCTCAACTACCCGGGTACTAGACTAACCTGAAGAAGAACACTAATTGTTAGAAATGCGTCGTTGTTTTTACAAATAACATAAACCTGTATGTCTGAAGGTTAATGTTAACTTTCCTGTTATGAAAGAAAATAATTGAACTTCTAAGTTGGAATGATTATCTTGGAATGATAAATATGAAGTAGTTTCATTCAAGTGGTTTCAATAATAATTTTTGATTCAGTTGTTATAAGGTTTGATTTCGTCTTCTCTTATTACTGATTAGTAATCATCCGGGGACACACGGATGAAGGAAGAATCATTTGTCCTGTATACCCTCCTATATTGTAATCAATTGTATACGCTACTAGAATTTTTATCCTGCAGCGAGGTCCTTTAAAATACTGCCATATGAGACAAGTACAGAAATTATAATGTATACAATTTTCATCTCTGGGTATGAGAGTGCCTGTACTATAATAATACATGACTTTAGAGAGGAGGAAATTACTTTAATAAAATAAAGAAAGATTAAAACTTCTTTAAATCCATGACCAATCAAATAATCAGTTTTTTTTTATCCTACGACTGTTAGTTCAGTACAGTTTTCCAGTTTTGACCAAACGATGTCGTCTGAACTAAGAGTTACAATTAGTTAACTTGCAAATGTAACAAAAATGTCATTACGAAAATTCGTGCCAAAAAAAAAAAATCTGGAGTGGCCTACACTCAACTTTACTATAAGTAAACATAATATTAAACTTCTTAGGTATATATAAATGTCTAAATAGGAGAGGTTTATTAGTCTTTCATTCCTGGAGGTATTACAGATAATGATCGATCCACTTGTCATATATATTTCCTTATTTTTGTATATCACACCACTGAAGCATGTATCATTAGTATAAATACAGAAATAATACAATTTTTGAAAAGTGAAAGGGTTGATTTAGTGTTTCGAAATAATCTCCTACCGAAGAACATGGCTTTTGTTCCAATCGCCAGTGGATCTCTTACATTCTTCATCTGACCTTCTTCTGCATTGAAGATTTAAGACTAAGTTTCCTACTTAAAACTTCAAAATATCCTATTTGGTCTGAAAAATATAGGAAAAAATGTCGTTTTTAGAACATTTTTAATTGAAGATGTAGGATAATTTCATTTATTATTTTTCAAAGAATGTTTTTAATTTTGAATTTGTTTTACATTTGTACTTTATTCTATATATATATCACCCACACACACACAAGCATCAAAAAAAACTTCATGAAATGACTTCTGGGACCTCAAAATATATAATTTCGTCAAAATCTCGAGATCGAATTTTTTCACGATCACTATATTTTACTTATAGTAAAGTAACAATTACTAGAAAATAAGGACACTTGATCTGATACTTCTATGACAGTCTAGCATTAATGTGGTGGGAATTTGTAGACCATCTGCTAACCAACTCGATTTCAATATTTGCCTTTAGTGTTATTTGGCAATTACTCATTATCAGCTATGACTTGCCCTAGCTTATTACTTACATTTGGGATACATACTCACCCACCAACCCACCCACCGACACACACAAACAGACATCATCGAGAAAAGTTAATAAAACAACTTCTAGAACCTCAAAACATGTAATTCCGTCAAAATTTCGAGATCGAACTTTCTCACAATCACTTATAGTAAGTAAAAAGTTATAGAAATAAATATCCATCAATGTAAGTTAAATGCTATATTCTATGTTTACAACATCTCATATAAACAATATTTTTTGGGACACGTCATTGCGTAGAAGTTATTTAAAAAAAAAAATATTTTTTAACATTTTTATTTAGATTTGTATATTGCCATCTCCTTAAACGGTTTTGTTGATTTCATAAATGAAAAAAAATAGCCTTCCCATAGAATTAAACTACTGAAATTTTGTTTAATTCGATTCAGTATCTAAAGTTCGGTTTGTGCAGATTCTGCAAAGAAGATGATGAAACACCGTTGCACCTGCTGGCTGACTGTCAAATCACTGTACTGTACAGAGGCAGGTGCTTCGGGACACTCAACAAAGCTGTAGAATAACCTTTATTGTTGGACTCAGCAGACATGCTGAGCTTCTTGGAGGCATTGAAGCTAACTAGGGTACTAGGGTACTATAGTACAGTGGGGGGGGGGGGGGGTACAATAGTTCTTAGGACTCAGTACTATAATCACTCTCAATAAACAGATAATAATCACTCAATAAGCATAATAATAATCTAAAGTTCATTCTCTCTCTCACCTAGTTCTTCTTCTACCTTTCCGTCTATCTCTGGAGCTTCTTCAGGCTTCCATCCCTTCGTCAATCTATCACTCTCTATCTACCCCCCTCCCAGTATTTGTCTCTCTCTAATCCTTCTGTTAATTACTTACCCTCTACCTTACTGCATTCTCTGTCACTCTCAATCCCTCCCTATAGCACTCTCTCCTCTTCCTTTGTCACTCCTTATTCTCCCTTTTTGCTTACTCTATCAGTTATCTCTTTCTATCTTTAGCTAACTCCTTCCATTCAACTGATATATCCACAGCACTTTGTATACTTTCTCAATTAGTCATTTTTCTCATTCTCTTTTTCTATCCCTCCTCTCTATCACTCACCTCTTTTTTTCTATAACTCTTTTCTCTCACTCTATCACCCTATCTTCCTCATTATACATAACTCTCTTCGTTTCTTAGTGTCTCTTCCACAATTTCTCTCTCTCACTCTCACACACACACTATTAATCTTTTGATTCATAGAATCAATTGGGAACGAAGGTACCAGTAGAAAATGGACACTATTGCAATACCTAAAAAAAAGCACATAAGCATACTCAAATAATAAAATATTTTAATCCATAACATTCTATTGAAAATATAATGTGTCTTAAAAAGAAATTACCCAAATGTTTATACTTGATTTTAACATTAAACAAACTAATTCCTTATATAACATAGTTTTATTCATTTTTGATGTCGTGAAGAGGTACAGAATTTAATTCATTGACACCAATTACGACTTCACTGCCTATTAATAGACAACAAAACAGTTAAAATTTGAATAGTGGTAAAAGTTTTCGTCATGACGAGCGAGCCGCTGAAGGCTGTAGAGGTCACTCAGTTAGGCGAGCGACAAAGCAGTGACGTATGCTTTCCCTGTTTTGCCACTTAAAATCCTTCCCTTCTTAACAGGATGCTATTTATAACCTCTTCATTAGGTCTGGAAAAGAACCTCCTTGCTTCTCTCTTCATCTTTTACCATCTTCTTCTATCTTTTTTATAATTCTATCACGTTTTTCCATTTTCTTATAGTTTTCTTTCAACTCTTTTTTTTTTTTTTTATTTACAACATCTACGTCAATAATTAAATATTTTAACTTTTCAATATTAAATTTTTTTTTAATTATATTTCACTTTTCTTTTCCTTAAAAAGACAGAATAAAAAAAAACATATAAAACGATAGGTGATAATGGATCAAACATCGGATATGCTTTCTGACATGGAAAATATATTTTTAAAAACTAATGTAACCATACATTTGAAATTAATTATGATGTCTCTAATAATATGTTAGAGGTAGTCTTTTTGTGCATTTACGAGGATTCGCCGGGATATTAACAGTAAAAATACAAAGGACCATGGGATTTTTTTTCTTTTTTTATTGTTTAAACCGAATCCTCCAGCGGGTGATAACGTTAACTGTTTATTGGCTTTTTGTTTGATCGGTGATTCTACAGATTCTACATTGAGAGTCCTAAGTTTTGCCTAACTCAAGTGCATTTCGAGTAGGGACTTTTAACGAGTACTTGACATTGTACAGGCTCGGGACCGACGGCTTAAACGTCCTCTCCAAGAGATGACGTACAAGTCAGATTTATTCACCTCTCATGTGAATATATCGAGGGCTAGGTAGGGATCAACCACGCGGTTACAACTGTAGGGAATGATTTTATGGAAGACTTTGTAACGGGATACTAGTGTGTGTGTGTGTGTGTGTGTGTGTGTGTGTGTGTGTGCGTGCGTGTGTGCGTGTGCGTCTTTGTGTTGTTCGTTTGCCCGTGTATCTTTTTATGAAAGTATGTGAAAAAATGTGTATTCATGTATGATTAGATATATGATAGTGTCCGGTGTTTTGCATTAATGTGAGTGTGGTGTATGTATGAAAGAGAAAGAGAAAGAGGAGAGAGAGAGAGAGAGAGAGAGAGAGAGAGAGAGAGAGAGTGGATAATGAAAGTATGTGTCCATCACGCCGGGGCCTCATCAGGTGACTTCAATTTCTTTCTCACACTATCAAAACAATGGCCAGTCTCATCAATAAACCATTGTTATAATGAATAGATACTTTATCTTACCCCCATAATTAGTCTAACAGTATACAAAAAATATATTAGATCAAGATAATTGCATCGCATAGTTTCAGCAGTCAATTCTCAGTCAAATGACTTTCAAATATATCCTTTCTTATAAAAAATGCTGCAATTTTTAAATAAAGTAGGACCTACTGGTACTACTAATTTAACGACGGTAATTCGGACCAACAACGCCGTCGTTAATGGAAATCGTCGTTAAAAATGCTCATAGTGTAAACTTTTTCTATTTTCAAACAATCAATCAATGTATATCAGTCTTGTTTATTGTTTTACTCATTAATTTCAAGATTTTAAAGACCTAGGTTACATTAGGTAGTACTGGACTGAACATACTGAACAGTACTTTGGTACTGAACAATTTCGTAAGTCGTAGCCATCTTTCAGCAATATACAGCAATATTCAACAGTATACGACCTTATGCTAGAAGAAGGTGTGAAACTAGGATCGGAAAAGATGATCTTATTTTGCAGCATACTGACGAATATCGTTTCACTTGCATCATGGTAACTCTGAGAGAATTATGATAAACACGAATACTGGGCCAGTCGAAAGACCCGTCGTTATTCCGAGTTGCCGTTAAACAGGGAATACCTGTACTTATAATTAATGGAGTGAGACAGGATTGAAAGAACTTCTGATCGAGATCAAGCAATATGGCATTGCTTCATTCTATGTAACTGAAATGTTTTACTGTTGCAAGGAACTCAATATTATCAAAATCATTATTACTATTCGTATTGAGTTAGAATTATCCTTCAACTACTTTCCCATGATTTCAAAAATGAAATCTTCCCCGCATGAGATCGTGTCTATCTTTATATCGATCATCGTACAACCTAGATCAGATTTCTCTTAGTGTGGTGGTTGGACACATGCTCGGTATTCGGCAAGGAGTGTACACATGCAATTCAATAGGGAAACACCAAAGAGATCTCTCTGTCTGTATTCACTGGTCATCACGCAATACCTTGCAAAATCCATTGTAAATATTGGTGGATATAATTTTTAACAAACAGGTTACATTCAAAAAATATCTTCGAAATTAATATTGGTGTTGATGTCCAATTTCTATCGTATCTTAAGATCTAAGCCTATTTCACAGGTAGTAAAGGTGGTAATATAATACTACCATGACTAACGTACCTTAACCTGATAGCAAGCAGCAAAACTGACAAGACAGAGATGCAGATAGAGTGAGGATCGGGACTACAAGTGCAGCCCGACCCGGTGCTAGCCCAGTCAGGCTCCAATGTATACGAAATGAGTGTATATTGCAGTTCATTCTTCACCAGCCAAGCAAATCTCAGTCATCTGTTTAATCCAAATTATTTATTTTATAACAAGTATTCCTTAGTTTAATATCTGTCCATCGTTTTAGAGCATATAATATATAAATATATATTTATTTAAAAAAAGTTAACGAGAGAGAAGCCCCCACCCGACCCAAACGTAATAATTCGTATTTTGGGCTGACTCGGCCCGAATTTCGGGTTTAAGATTTTACCTCTAAATTTATATAGTACAAAATAAATGTGTTGAGCTGTCATCATGCGGAAAATGGGACATTCAAAGACAGCTTATGCTAGAGTCATTTGGGCAATGCCTGTTGTTTGTTTTCTTAACGCCTACACGTATAAAGTTTTCAGCTTTTAGTGCATTTCTAGGGGGTGGAAATTGGCTCATTTATTATTTGGCACCCATTTTAGTAATGGGCTATTATCTCTTGATTCTACATCGGGAGTACTAAATTTTGCCTAACTCAACTATATTTAGAGTAGAGATCTTTAAGGTGTACATGACATCGTACAGGCTCGGGACCGATGATTTAACATCCTCTCCGAAAGACGATGTGCTCAGATTTATTCACCTCCCGCGTGAATAAATCGAGGGCCAAGTGGGGATTGAACCCCGGACGTACCAGTTCAGAGGCGAGTACGTTAACCACTAAGCTAAACTGGCCCTATTTTAGCCATTTCTACTTGACTTGTGACCAATAAGAACATAAAAATCCGAAAAATTTCGAAGTCAAGTTATAGAAAGCTAACTTGATAGAATCTCACTGCTATATGTAGGAGTACTACTGTTCCCGTGACTGCATGACACCCCATACGACCAAACGATCATGAAAGTACAGAGGCTGACCAGACAGACAAAGTACTTACTGCCACCACCCTCCCAGTAGAACAGTTAATTTAGCTGTAGTAGGTCCATGACCTGGATCAGCTAATTACAACAAGCACGCCAGTGCGCGCAAACATCCTTGGTAGTCGGATCGATCACCTGCACACCTCCTTTTGTTTTCCATGACAATCTATATACTTATAAAACCCTGATGACCGATCTTGTTTTATTGTTTTCTTGCCACCGTGCATTGTCTGAATAAATAATAAAATATACATCATTTTATTGAGATTCGAACCCACGGGCCTTAGATTTGGAAGTTCATCGCTCTACGTTTTATCGGTGTTTTCTTATAATACACATCAAAAACGTGATATAAATGATGTTTTGTGCATATAAGTCAAGTAATGATGAAGCCTTGGATGTTGCGCACAGGTGAAACTTGGAATACCTGTTCACTTCAGTTTATGCTGGATCATTGAAATAAATATTAAAGAAACTGGAGGGTAATATATTGTTTTACTAATATGGGTGTTAAAAATAAAGAAGAAAAATAAAAAATAAAGTCTGTCAACATAAGTCAGGTAAAATTACTCACTCCAGATGTAAAATCTATTTCTGTTATAGAATAACCTAACCAGTTTTTTTCTAGGTTCCGTTTTTGGAAACTTATTGTTGTTTAGACGATGTTTTTTTTTACACGTATTTACTTTTAATTCTTGGCGCTACTCTCTGCGCCAAGGGGACTTTTGCACTTCACTTCCAAAACATAAGCATTGATTCAAAAAAGGATTTCCTGCTGATTCACCGCGCTTAGATAATGAAATAAGACTAATAACTGAGGAGCTTTACGATAAAGTCATTGTTTGTAAAATTATTGCATCACAGTTTCAAAGAGAAATAGTTTTAATTGCATGATTGAAATTTGTTTTATCTAAAGAGGGCAACATTTCTTTTTCAAGGATTCAATTTCCAATTCAATTAGCATTTGCCATGAATATTCATAAGTCTCAAGGAGAGACTATACAGAAAGAGTTAGTTCATTAAGGTAAAGCAGTTACATGGCCAGTTATATGTTGTCCTTAGTGGGGTCATTTAGAGTTTATCTGCATTTACATGAACATGATTGCATTAAAAAGGAAGGTGATGGATGAGCCAACGGGTCACGGGTAGCCTAGTTTTTATCAACAATTTTATTAAAACTTTACAGTTTATTAAAAGACGACATGCTATGTCGTAGCTGACATGCACTTGTCATTTGCGATGTCTGTAAAATGAATTACAAAGACGATGTCGTCATGTCATGTCTAACCGGTCTGAAAACAAATTTACCTCACCGGCTTCGTCCTTTGTCAGCATTCCCATAGAAGAATTTCTAATTACAATCACACATAATTAGTCTATTATATTAAATATTCCTCTTATTGACAATTGACTAATCCTAAAATCATTTCTTTCTAATTTATTTCTAAAATAAATATTTCATTCCTTCACTTGTATTTCACTTTTACTCATATCTCATTACTCACTATTCGTATTGAGTCTTTCTCGATATTTAATGTGGTTTACATTAAATAATTAAGATCGTTTTCTTGCAAATTGTTTATACTTGTTTACCTTAAATGAATAAAAGGATCACTATTTCCGCCCCTTGAACAGCACTAAAAGGTGAAAACCTTTGTGTGTACATGGGGCAAAATTTACCCTAAATTCGATGGATTAAATTTTTCTATGACTCTCTTAACCCATTATTTATTGTTAACCCATTTTCATACGGATCAAAATCCTTTTACAATACAAGGTTTATTTTTACTTTACTCTAAGTATTTATTACGTTAACATTAATTAATATACATTTCAAACTAATAAACATGAATTACACATAACATGATAATTAAATCAAACAAGATAGAGTCTGTAGCAGTTAACACACTGTAACATCATTATGGATAATTCTCGTAGATGTTTTATAATTTTTTTTAAATTCCCTGTATGTGGTAATTAAAAACA
The DNA here is from genome assembly GCA_026182355.1 of Hermatobates lingyangjiaoensis. Lineage (NCBI taxonomy): Eukaryota > Metazoa > Arthropoda > Insecta > Hemiptera > Hermatobatidae > Hermatobates > Hermatobates lingyangjiaoensis. The sequence continues at coordinate 1,676,459 of JAPFBL010000054.1, forward strand.
GACACTGCTATCTAGGCCGTTACATTTTGGCATACTATGAGCATTGGGGAATGGCTCAAATAGTTATTTTATAACATGGAGTAATTTGGTTGTTTTCAAAATATATGATGGGATGCGGTTCGGAAATGAGGTAAGGAAAATCAATTGAATTCTTAATTAATTATTAAATAAAGATAGTAAATTACTAACTGCTACACTGACCTGACTCCTATTGCTAACTGCTACACTCGCCTGACTCCTATTGCTAACTGCTACACTGACCTGACTCCTATTGCTAACTGCTACACTGACCTGACTCCTATTGCTACTCTCACCTGACTCCTATTCTTAACTGCTACACTCACCTGACTCCTATTGCTAACTGCTACACTCACCTGACTCCTATTGCTAACTGCTACACTCACCTGACTCCTTTTGCTAACTGCTACACTCACCTGACTCCTATTGCTACACTCACCTGACCTGACTTCTATTGCTAACTGCTACACTCACCTGACTCCTATTGCTAACTGCTACACTCACCTGACTCCTTTTGCTAACTGCTACACTCACCTGACTCCTATTGCTAACTCACCTACCTGACTTCTATTGCTAACTGCTACACTCCCTGACTCCCATTGCTAACTGCTAACCACCTGACTCCTATTGCTAACTGCTAACCACCTGACTCCATTGCTAACTGCTACCTCACCTGACTCCTATTGCTAACTGCTACACCCACCTGACTCCTATGCTAACTGCTACCTCCCTGACTCCTATTGCTAACTGCTAACCACCTGACTCCATTGCTAACTGCTACCTCACCTGACTCCTATTGCTAACTGCTACACTCCCTGACTCCATTGCTAACTGCTAACACCCTGACTCCATTGCTAACTGCTAACACACCTGACTCCATTGCTAACTGCTACCCACCTGACTCCATTGCTAACTGCTACCTCACCTGACTCCTATTGCTAACTGCTCCTCACCTGACTCCTATTGCTAACTGCTACACTCGCCTGACTCCTATTGCTAACTGCTACACTCACCTGACTCCTATTGCTAACTGCTACACTCACCTGACTCCTATTGCTAACTGCTACACTCGCCTGACTCCCATTGCTAACTGCTAACACACCTGACTCCTATTGCTAACTGCTAACACACCTGACTCCCATTGCTAACTGCTACTCTCACCTGACTCCTATTGCTAACTGCTACACTCAACTGACTCCTATTGCTAACTACTACTCACCTGACTCCTATTGCTAACTGCTACACTCACCTGACTCCTATTCTAACTGCTCACTCACCTGACTCCTATTGCTAATGCTACACTCCCTACTCCATTGCTAACTGCTAACCACCTGACTCCTATTGCTACTGCTAACCACCTGACTCCTCATTGCTAACTAGCTACTCTCACCTGACTGCTATTGCATAGACTGCGTACGAATGACTGAACTCTATTGATCTAACTAATTATCTAACTAGACTAGTAAATTACTAACTGCTACACTGACCTGACTCCTATTGCTAACTGCTACACTCGCCTGACTCCTATTGCTAACTGCTACACTGACCTGACTCCTATTGCTAACTGCTACACTCACCTGACTCCTATTGCTAACTGCTACACTCACCTGACTCCTATTGCTAACTGCTACACTCACCTGACTCCTATTGCTAACTGCTACACTCACCTGACTCCTATTGCTAACTGCTACACTCACCTGACTCCTTTTGCTAACTGCTACACTCACCTGACTCCTATTGCTACACTCACCTGACCTGACTTCTATTGCTAACTGCTACACTCACCTGACTCCTATTGCTAACTGCTACACTCACCTGACTCCTATTGCTAACTGCTACACTCACCTGACTCCTATTGCTAACTGCTACACTCACCTGACTCCTATTGCTAACTGCTACACTCACCTGACTCCTATTGCTAACTACTACTCTCACCTGACTCCTATTGCTAACTGCTACACTCACCTGACTCCTATTGCTAACTGCTACACTCACCTGACTCCTATTGCTAACTGCTACACTCACCTGACTCCTATTGCTAACTGCTACACTCACCTGACTCCTATTGCTAACTGCTACACCCACCTGACTCTTATTGCTAACTGCTACACGCATCTTACTGCTATTGCTAACTGCTACACTCACCTGACTCCTATTGCTAACTGCTACACTCACCTGACTCCTATTGCTAACTGCTACACCCACCTGACTCTTATTGCTAACTGCTACACACATCTTACTCCTATTGCTAACTGCTACACTCACCTGACTCCTATTGCTAACTGCTACACTCACCTGACTCGTATTGCTAGCTGCTACACACATCTTACTCCTATTGCTAACGGCCATAACCATGTTGACTATACAATTTCTCGTTAGATCAGCCGAGTTAAGCAACACTGGGCGTGGTTAGCACTTTGATTGGTGCTAAACCTACACTTCTCCCACCCCTCCCCTCATAATATGATCCGGTCATGGATTATAAGTACCGAGCAAACAGGATAAACCCTCTTAAGAACCAAAGAGCTGTTGAGCCTCCTTAACACTGAGAGTCGAAAGAAAAAAAAATTTTATTTGTTTAACGTACAATTTTAAATGTTAATAAACAGGAAATAACATTAGTTGAATATAAATGACTATAATATATAATGAGATTAATGAATGATAATACATTTTCTCTAACTACTTGATGTAATAACTCGGTAGTTGGGAGTAATATTTATGCTCATGATTCAGGCCAAGGAAGTGATATCTATGAATACCACCAGACAGCTGCTAGGAAAACAAATGACTCATGCAGTCTTAATAATGAATGAATCATGCTTTCTTCAAATTGTCATAAATAGCACAAATTTAAAAGAACATGTTTTTCTAACATTATAGATTAAATAATAATTTAAATTAAAAAAAAAATGAATTGGTGAATGAATATTTCAGGCTAATTCCAGAACAAGATATTTGAATGATGTTTTTAGCATGAAAAATGAATGGTTTGATTGATCCAATGGAGTATTAAATGCGAAAAGCGAATTAATAGGAAAATTGTTACCTGTCTCAGGACACTTACACGATAATTGCATCACGTAGTAATTGCAATGTCCATGTCATTAAAAACAGACAATCAGAATGTCTAATGACGACCATTTTTAAAACTGTTCAACAACACTTTTATCAAACTTTTCATTCAACCTATATCTCTAAGTCAGGAAATTATAATACATTATTTAACGATTCGGAAGATTTTAAAAGGAACTGTAGACTTCAATACATTATAACTTGCGTAAGATTTTAATTGTGAGAGTTCATTTCGATATATTTATGAATCGAAAGCAAATAAATGAATGAAACAATTACACAATAAAATAATCAAGGTACTCTGGCAAGAACGACAATTTATGACTGTTACAACACCAGCTGTTTATTTACAATACTGTATGTATAACCAACAAAAAAAGAAACGTTGAATAAAGATACAATGTTGAATTAAATACGAAAACTATCATAGCACACTTTTGTATTCCGACACTGGTATTATCAGGAGTAGAAGTGACCCTACATAGCAGCATGGAAAGACTAAGAAGAATATCTAGACTAAAAGAAAAAGAAGAAAGTCTATCAATCAAACAGACATGAAAAAATAAAAACACATTTAAAAATATATATATAGTTCAATATAGACAAAGAAACATAGAGAAATCAAAAGAACACACAGTCTCTAATTTTCGGTTTGAACCGTCTTCAGGAGAGATAAGAGAGGGAAACCAAGCGCACTGGTTTCCCTCTCTTATCTCTCCTGAAGACGGTTCAAACCGAAAATTAGAGACTGTAAGTGTGTTCTTTTGATTTCTCTATGTTTCTTTGTCTATATTGAACTATATTTGTCCGTTTTGGATCGTATTTCCAACGAAAAAGTATATATATATATATGTATATGTATATATGGTATACATATATTAGTGAAGGTTGGTAGCAATCCTTCTTGCAAACATGTTTCTAAAAATATGTTGACACTGAAATAAGTGTGCATTGACACTCACACGATGTAACATTACATTGTACTACACCCTATACTTTAGTCGTAAGCTTAGCCTGATGATGGTCTACGAGACCGAAACATGTCGTTGTCTTATTGAAAATAATATTTAGTTAGTTCTTAAACAGTGTTAGATGCAAATAGTGTCAGAATGTGTATTTATGAAAAGAAAAGTTTGGGCCAGATGATTTTTTTTATTCCCCGAGGAACTTGTCCTACAAATTGTAGGCTTATGAAAAAGGTTTTAAATAAAACCGAAACGTCGGCATTGAGAGTTTGATTTTGATCCTGAAAATTACCGAACCCCGATTACATTATACACCTATATTTATTATAATTAATGTGTTAATGGAAGTACGTACTTTAAAGGGGGGGAGCAGGTTGGCTCTGTGATTAACGTACTCGCCTCTGGGCTGGTAGTCGGGGGTTGATCTCCACCTCGCCCTCGATTTATTCACGCGGGAGGTGAAAAAATCTAAGAGTACGTCGTCCATCGGAGAGGACGTTAACCATCGGTCCCGAGCCTGTACAATGTCTACTACAAAAAAAAAAGATCCCTACTCGAAATACACTTCAGTTAGGCAAAATTTAGGACTCCCAATGTAGAATCTGTAGAATCACCAATCAACTAAATAGCCGGTAAACGGCTAACGTTATCACCCACTAGAAGATCAGTTGAACAATTAAAAAAAAAATGTTCTTTAATATTATAATTGAATGTTTAAACAAACACTAAACGAAATATTCTGCTTGGACAAAAGTTTTACACCGAAATTTTACATGAACCAAAAAATCAATTTTCACGAAATATTAGAAATTTAACTGACAACAACACAACATACACATATAATATATATATATATATATATATATATATATATATAATTATCACATAAACACGTGAAATAACAATCAATGATCAAACCACATAAGAAAATAAAGCAAGACTAAGATCTTTCAACCGTAACAAGCGGTCTTCGTCTTCGTCAGACTTGACGAAGACCGCTTGTTACGGTTGAATGATCTTAGTCTTGCTTTCCATTTCTTATCTGTGGTTGATCTATTATAGTATATATATATATTATATATCCAACCAAAACAGGTTTAACTGAACTCACCTGAGTAAATGCTATTAAATTTGCAACATATTTTTTATGATTAAGAAATGTCTGATCGTTGAATGTATTTCTAACGTTTTTCTTCTTATCTTGTTCCTAAGGTATAATTTTTTACTATAATAACTTTTAAATAAAGTCAAAAGCGTGACTACCTTGTCTTTTGACACTACAACAAATTGAAGGTATATAAATCTAATTGATTTTTGGATGATTAATGGAAAGGAATACCCACTCCGTTTTTTTTTCTGAAAGGCAAGACGTGTATGCATATGCAAGATGCGTGGGCATCACCCAGGGTCTACCTACCCCTTGTTCATAATAACGAGGCATTCATTGCAATGGAACCGCAAGAAGCATTTATCTCCTTGCACTTGAAACATTTTAATTTATTAAAAGTAAACTTTTCATTAAACCCACAGAAAACCTATTAAGTTAATTATTGTTTTTTTTTTAAAAAAAAGGCTGATGTAATTTCACACGCTGTGGCAACTCTTTTGGTACAATTGTACCTTGTTGGCGATTACTTTGTTTATAAAGTGTGCATAATTGGAAATAGTGTTTTTAAAAGATTTGTTTATTATTTAAAAATATTGTTCTAGTTTTTAGAATCAACTTGAAGGTTGACGAATTTTCAATAAAACAAAAAGAAATAGTACATTTGATTATCGGGTAACGTATACAAGTATAATGTTTGTATCCATGTATACGATGATAACCGGCTAAATTGATGTCCTGGTATCTGGAACACTGGTGTATAGCAGTGATTGCAAACCTATGACACGCGTGTCAATCCTGACAACGCAAGTTGTTTTTGTTGACAGGCGTCTTTTCAAAGATACAAAATTTCAAAATTCAAATGTCTGTCTCCATAACATTCCAAAATTTTGGTTACTAATAATAATATTATTACTTATAATTCAAAATAGGGTTCTTTTGAGGATTTGGTTCAAAGACATACTCTTCATAATAAACGGAAGTTTCGTCGAAAGTTGTTCGGTATTTTCAAGGCTTTTTTTTTTAAAAAAATGCCGAACTACAAAAAGTAGTTAATTGTTTGGACCAAATCCTCAAGAAACCTATTTTGAATTTGAAGAGTCAGTGGTCGAGAAGCTATATCAATATTATTTTGCCCCTAGTGGGGCCATGCAGCCCTACCACAGGCTGCATCGGCTTAATTTCCACATGGTTCATTGAACCAGGGGCTACAAAGGCGACTGACCGTATCTGTAGCTGAGTAGGTTCAGTAGGACCTTTGGTCCGGAGTTTGATCCGAAACTCCTAAACCAAGTCGGTACTACGGGCGGCGGGGGCCCATGGAGGGGTTTACTCTCCAGTCCGCTTAGAGGTTGGACTCTTAGTGGCTGTTGGTTCTCACCCAAGTTGGGTAGACCCTTGTGGTCGCTGTGTGAGAAGCAGTAACTTCTAGGGAGGATGCCTGCTTAGCATACCGGGGAGCTAGAAACCCCAAACCCCTATCAGTGGGAATGGGCCATGAACTCAGTTGAGTGGTACATGGACTACTGGTAGGGGCTCTGGCTTTTGACGGGATCTCAGAGTGGGGACGATTAGATACCACCCCTCTCTCCAGCCCTTTATGTTACTAATAGAGAGACGTTAAAGGCTCTCTAACGCTTATTGACTTAAATATAGTTATTGTTTTAATAAATTAATTTTAATAAAATAATAAAATAATTTGTTTTAATAAAACAATGAAATTAAGAATATGACTTTCAGTTTGAAAACTGAGGTGAGTTTTTCTAAATTCACCTCTCAAGAACACAAGCTGACCTGGACTTCCAACTGAAGGTCGCTCCATATAGCCGAAATGTTGGAAATCTCGCTTGAGGATATAGCTGTAACTAATGTTCACGTTTTATTAAAACTGTGATGCCTAAAAATGAAAATGTAAAGCTTATTCTTCAATATGAACGTATGGGCCAGAGTAGCCTAGTAGTTTGCGCACTTTCCTCTAGTCTTGAAGTTCGATCTTGAGCACTGTCTTAGACTTGAGTCTTAGAATAGAATAAAAAACTGATCCCCTGGCGGGTTTTTGTTTGTTCGGACGTTTCAGTACAATCACTCAGGTCAATGTCTAGAACTGTTGCCCGAGTTGCGTTCCCTTCACCAATTCATTACGCTATACAGCGGCGTCAACCCGCCCCGACTCTTCGATTGTTCGTGTTCGGGATTAACTGTCTACGGCTTTCTAGCGCAGTGCAGTCTCCATATGGATTGCAGTTCTTCTGCCTCCTCACATTGTAGTCTGCACTCTGTCGATCCTCTTAGAAGACAGACTTTTTTTAAGTCACTTCTAAAGCCTCGTGTCCTGTCAGTAGACCTACTACTAAACTCATCTGACTCCTTGGTAGTCTAAGTAGGGTACGTGCACTTCGTGGGTTCCTCTGGTAGCAACCACTTACAGTGAGAGCCACCACTGTATGATCTCCAATGGCTCCCTGTTCATTACTAACCCATCCCGTAACCTCACCTTTGACCCTGCTATAGGGTATGGATAGCGCATACATAGGTATGTATGGCTCTGTCCCTATAAAGGGGTGAAGGCTGCTTTTTGTGCAAGCTTATCAGCCTCCTCGTTCCCTTCAATCCCTTTATGGCCAGGGACCTAACCTATTAATACATTGTTGTAACGAGCTAAGTCAGTCTACCCTTCCCGACTTTGAAGCACCAGCTTCCAACGAATTTGTGTTCCTTCTAGCGCTTTCAACGCTCCCTGGCTATCTGACCAGATTCGTATACATCGATCCTTTAAGCCTAGGTTTGAGTCTTACTCTGGCCTGGATTTTTTCACGCGGTAGGTAAGACGAATCTGAGCACGTTTTCCTGAGCTTGTATGATGTCAAATATCGCTAAAGATCCCAACTTCTCGTACAGAACTTTAAGCCGTCGGGCCCGAGTCTACATAATGTTAGTTAAAGATCCCTACTCTAAATACACTTTTGCTAGGTAAAATTTAGTTCTCCGAAAGCAAAATCATGAGGGAGATGCAATATTCCCTTGAGAAATCAGCATAGAGGCTTAGCTTTTTATCAAATCCTCAATCCTACTACCAAAAATACGGAGTTCAAAGAACATTTCAAGGCAAACCACAAACATTATTCTTGTGTTAATGAAAACAAATGCTCCCTACAAGGCGTGCACTAAGCCAGAAATGTCCATTTAATCTTTCCTTTCCTTCATTGCAGTCACGATTAGTTAGGTAATAACATTAAATCATGTTGAAAATAATAAACATCTTTTTTCCTCAAAAAACTGTATGTTTACTTGAAATTATTTTTCATTATTTTACAAATCAATTTAGACTTATTAGAACATTTTTTTTTTTAGAAAATTCTTAAAAATAAACTTAAAACTCATTTCATGTAAATTATCAATATTCAAATCACAATCGTCATGTTATAATGTGTCATAAAAAATTATACTGAGTATGTTATTTTTAATTCAAGGGACTATTTTGATGGTTTATTTACGTAATGAAATATTTCCACATTATGTATGTTTAGCCTGAAATACGATAAATATTTATAAATTTTAATTATAGTTGGTAAGAGGTACTTAACTCTTATGGGAGGATTATTGCCAATCATGTTACAATATGAAACAATTTTTTTTCGCACAACTATCATTTTAATAAATTTAATAAGTTTTATAATTCAAATAACCCTATTTTATTTTATTTTCTTAAAATATGTTTCATTTTTTATATAGTATTTTTTTTGTCACGTGCAATAACACAATTTCTTTTTAATGTTAAACTACCTGATACATGAGCTAAAATTCAAGAAATTTGTGTAATATAGAAAGTACAAAAAAAAGGTACAACTTTAGAGAGGCTCTATTTCTTAATTATCTAGAAAAATGTAATTGCACATTAGTAGGGTTGCCAAATTCTAAGATAAGCACTCTGGGATAGTCATAAATCTTTCAATTCTCAGCCTATAATCTTCATATCTATATAAATTATATATATATATTATATATATATATATATATATCATATATAAAAATATATATTATATATACCTAATATATAATAATATATAATTATATATAAAATATACATAAATAAATAATAAAGAGTCCCGCTCTGCCTTCTTGCAGGACTCTTCGCCTCCTGATGACGACGATGGTCGAAATATAGAAGTGAGTTATTCCTGTGTCTATCTGTGTGCTATCTTCTTTTTAATTGGTTTTTATTTAAATATATATATAAATATATATCAATGATCAAAACACAATATGAAATGGGAAAACGAGACTAAGATCTTTCCGTAACAAGCGGTCTTCGTCAGAGTCAAAAACCCAACTGACGAAGACCGCTTGTTACGGTTGAAAGATCTAGTCTTGTTTTCCAATTTCATATTGTGGTTTGATTAATGATTGTTGTTTCACGTGTTTATGTGAAAAAATCTTTATATATATATATATTATATATATATATATATAGTACATACACACACCCAGATCAACATATAAAAATATAGAGTCGTATCGAAAAACATCAAGCAAATATTTTAATGGGATATAAAGAAAAACAATTATTAGGAAAATAAATATTTAATAGCTATTGACAATAAAGAAAATACAAAGAAAAGAGACTAATTTAGAAAGCAGTAATCAATATCTATGAAACAATAAGGAATTCATAAGCACACAAATAAAACATGAACTTTTAATTATATTTCTCAGATGACTAGCTTTCTTCAGAAGGTCCTTATTTTCTATTACCTGTCTATAAAATTCTTTCCAATGACAATTTATATTCCATTTACAGTCAAAAATAGCTTCTATAGTTGACACATCCAACTTATTCCTCTCGTCTGTCCATTGAGCAGTCATCGTAGAAAAGACGCGCTCCACATTTGCATTATGAGGAGGAATAGTAAATAGATATTCACACAAAGATAATATCTCAGAATACTGTTCTTTGAATTCCAGCTGAAGATAGAAAACCATCTTTCATGACACATCTCGGTCATCCATTCATCACGTTTGTGGTTATTCAATTTATATTTTCATCATAATCATCATGTAATTTCGTTTCATCATCATGTAATTAAATTCTGTATCGATGTAGCCCTGAAGATGTCTACAAATATAGACGAAATGTTGGCTCACAGGTGTTATATTATTAAAGCTAGACCAAACCTTGATAAAAAGAAAAATAGTGTTAAATACATGAGGTCGAGATAAGGAAAACATTCGATTATTTTCATCATTGCAATTTCAACAAAGAATCACCATTTGATATTAATTATATCATGAAGTAAGGATTTTAATTTGTTCATATTTTTTTTTATTTATTCATATACTTGTTAAGAAGAACTAAATGCGGGATAAAAAGGTGTTCCCTGATCGTCCTGTCTGGGACATGGGATAAAATGAAAATTCGGGACATGTCACGTAAAATTGGGACTCTGGCAACACTATACATCAGTGATAGTCAGTTTTTCTGGAACAAAGATCTTCGGACTTTTCTTCTTCTTCTAGATCAAGCTCTAAGGTGTCTCTGTTTAAGCCTGTACATTTCCTGAGACGCAGCACAAAGGGATTGTTCTTTGACTTCCTTATAAATCGACTAAATAACCTGGCAGGTGAGAAGTTTTCGATTCCTTGATGGTCTTCCATCTCCTACGTGATATGGCCGAAAGGCTGGGTACACGTTCTAATATCAAAACAGGTCTTCCATCTCCATATGTAATCCTTGTGTTTAAGATAGTCCCAAAGAAAGTCTTATAGATTCAAAATGTGGCATGAAATCAAGAGCACTGAAAATCTTCCTTGTTATTCTTCTGAGAACTCGTTTAATTTTTAGTGGAACTACTCATTTTTTTTTTTAAATATACATTTTCAATTCCTTTAATCAAGAAAATTAGGAAATGTTTTTTATGAAAAAAAAAGTTGTGTTCTTTTCTTTCAAAAGGTTGTGACAGGGGAAAGGGTGAGAGAAAATGATGTTAGCAATGAATTATTTGGCTTTTCTTAACCTTATTTCAAGTGTTATATTTTCGTTTGCGAGTTCAGCTATCACTCTACACTGGTGGGATGTTTGGCCAAAGAAAAAAAATCAGTGGGTTCACCAGTCTACCCACTTAATGGTTAAATGACTGTCAGCTGTTTCCAGCCATTTGTGGAATTAATGCAAGATTGACTATTAGCTATTAAAAGAAATATCCCTAAAAAAATGAAATTACTACAAGCAAGACATTCAAATAACCCGAATATTACACCACAAACTTGTCGACTATGCTAGACAAAATGGTTAACAAAAGAGCATTAAGAGAGTAGTAGTACCAGAAATACTAAACAATTTCCAACATCTTCCCATATATGTTAACTTTAAAATTCCACGCCAGCTACAAAAGTTGTAAAGGAAAACACACGTGATGTACTCTAACCATTCAATAAAATATCATAGTTAGAGTCATGCTGTTATACCGAGCTTCAGTATTCAACTACTACCTCTTACTACAATCATGAACTCCATTTTTATGAAATTCCTTTCACATTTTCATTTTTTTTTCAATGAAGTCCTTTATATATCTTATATGAACCTAAGCAATTTCTTCCATTACCTTATCCTCCTAAAATCCAGAATATGCTTCAAGATCGTCATTGTCATCTGTGTTCCAACATAAGTGTTACATTGATGTTTATTCATGATTAGTCGGAACACCACTGGATGTTTGTAACATGACAAGACGCCCATTCTTAGACCATTATATCAAATGGACTAAAAGAAAAAAAGATTACAAACAGATACTACCTTCAGTGTTTCAGGCTGTAACAGGCGTGAGGAACCTGCGGTCTTTTGAACAATAAAATGAGGCCTTCAGCGAGTTGTTGAGACAAATTTTTAAAAATATAAGGAATTATAATTATGGTACGAGTAGTAAAGGCAAACAATTTTGGCATTTAGTAAGAAGACTATTTACCAATCATTACTTGAAAAGTCTAAACTTTTAGAAAATGATTTTCCTGAGTTAACAAAGTTTATAAACGAAGGCAGTGAGAACACTGTTGAATCTTTTGAAAGATGCGAAACAGTTTTAGAAGCACTGATCGAGTAATATAATGATATATTCAAGGATTTTACAATATAACTATTATATAAGAATTTGCTTATCTATTCGTGGTGGTTTTTTTTGGGAAGTGGATGGTGTTAAAATGACCTTTACTCTAAGAAAGGTTCCTCACCTCTGGACTATAACATCAGAATACTCCACTTTCAGCAGTAGTAACCTCATGCGTTCTTAGTTCACCTCTAAAGAGTTATCTCTTCTGAGTCGACAATTTTTTGCTAAACATTGTAACATCAGAAAACGATAACTCTGCCCAGGAAGAGGAATTTTACCTGTCCTGAAAATCATGACCTCGCACGATAGATATTTTTTTACGAGAAGAGAAAAAAAATTGGAGAATATAAAGCCAACATGATCAGAATTTTGAATAAATCTATGGCCAAAGTGGGTATCGAACCCCGGATCTACCAGTCTAGATGCGAGGATGTTAGCATGTGTTAGTTACCCTGACCCTCTTGCTTATCTATTACAAGGAATGTTTAAAAGGAAGTCAATTGAAACTGCTAAAGTAAAAGAAAGATACAAAGGAGAGTCAATGAAACAGCCAAACAAAGATCTTTCAGATTGCAGTAAGATTATAATAGTGGCGGCAGTGGAGTATTCCAAAGAACTCTCACTGAGCATTCTCACAGGGTAGCACAACAGAGCATCAGAGAATAGTCATTTGGTTGCAATTACCATTAAAACACCAACAGTAACAAATAATAAAGACCTTGTAATTTGTCTTTGTCATGATATGATGCACCGAAAGACTTCTGTAATGAGCAAACGATGTGAATTTACTGTAGAAAGTTTTCAAGAGCGCAGGTCCTGGACAGCGGGGGGACGGCAAATCGCTATAAACACTTGGTTTATCAAACACCTACAATCAAAACGTTTACGGTGCGTTCACTAAACTCAATCTTCAAGCTTTCTGCATAATCATAATTATGATCATACATTCACCAAGGTAACACTTCTAACTAAAGACTTCATTAGTCATTCTGAGTCCAATTTAAGTCGATTACCTACAAAGCGCAATTCTTTTTTTTAAGCAAATGCTTTAAATGAAAAGATTTAACAGCAATTTGTTTATAGTACTTATTTTGTCTATTTACTATTTCTATAGTTTACTATTTCTTTAACAATTTTATAAACCTGTAAATACCACAATATATGTGTTTCTGTGACCGTCAACACCATAGAAATACTGTAGGTCATATTTTCTTGCAAATTTTATTCGGAACATGTTTTCTTTGTAAGAATCCTTCAAAAGCTTCAAGGAAGTAAAAATCCGTTTCCTCATCTCAGTATGTGAAGCCTAAAGAGTCACTTACCAATGGTCAGCAATGAATTCTGCGCAACTCCAGGGTTTCATCATAAAATTCAGAAGATGCATAACTTTCATTTCAATATTAAATCACGTTTTATTCAAAAACATCAAGCTGGAACATGCTGCAAGTTATTAAATAAAGAGAATATAATTTACTTAAGTTATTCTACCAATAGACAACTAAAGGAGAAGTTTTAGTCTAGTGAAGAGTGTTTGCGGATGGTTGTGGAGATTCCGAGTTTGAATTATGCTTTTCGTCCAGAATCAACACCCTCTATCTAGAGGGAAAAAGTTATAGTGAGAGACCTTCTTTAATCCCCGTCCTAACACTAGGCACTTCTAGATCAATAGAACTTTATGTGTTATGAAGAATCAAAAATCATTTAAAAGGGTGCAAATTGTACTCCACTGTTCTCGAGAAGCCTGAATATTTACTGTATTTTATAATTGTTTTCAGATATAACAAAAATAGTTAGAAAAAAAAATAAAATAGGTCGCTCTTTGCAAGAGTCCATTAATTATGCATAATGCAAACAGTTAGTGAATGCTGTATTCATAAAATGGTATCAGTATGTAAAATAATTAAGACTTAGAGCTTCCATTTCTATTTTGAATATTAATATTCATAAGCTGTCTGGGGTCTTATAAGGCCCTAATGCACTTGCATTAGGAATCCACTCTCGTGGAGTCTGCCGAGAGGTTTTTATGAGGATGATGTTCACTGGGAGAGGACGTAAGCCGTCAGTCGAGAGCCAGTACTAGGTCTAGGTCCTTGTTGAGGAGACCTCTTTAATAAACTTGAGTAGGTATGTAAAATTTATGACTTGCCCGCTATCAAGACTCTCCAGTAAAGGAACTCACCCATAAATAAATGGGTGTCAACTAACAAATAATCCATACATTCCTCTTAAGAACATTGATGAAGGCAATTCTGTATGCAAAACGTTGGAATCAAACAACAACTACATAATAATAAAACAAATATTATGTGTTCCATGTGTGAAGGCCATTTCAGGAATAATATTACCATTTATTTCACAACCAGAAGTACTTCGAACAACCATACGTTAACGACTCAGGTGCCTGTACGTGTGTTTGTACTGCAACAATACCACCTTACAAACCATTTCAATGAAAGAGGTTCGGTTTTCTTGAAATGTTTCTCTGTTTTTTGGTATAAAAAAATGATTTATATTAATTTAAAAAAATCTGGAGTGGCTTACACTCAACTTTACTCTAAGTGAAATTAACATCAAACCTCTTGGATATATAATATATAATGTCCCATTTAGGAATAATATAAATGTCTAAATGGGAGATTCCGTCTTTCATACTAAGGCTAAAGATTAAAATATAAAAAGACTAAAGATTATTAGTCTTTCATTTCATGAGGTAGTACAGATAGTGATTGATCCACTTATCAATATACGAGTATATCCCTATTTTTGTATATCACACCACTGATGCATGTATCATTAGTATAAATACAGAAATAATACAATTTTTGAAAAGTGAAACGGTAGATTTCGTGTTACAAAATAATCTCCTACCGAAGAACATGGCTTTTGTTCCAATACGCAGTGAAAGTATTGGATACTCACTCTTACATAGTTTACCTGACCTCCATCTATATTAAATATTTAACACAAATTTTCTCATGCAAAACTTGAAAATATTCCTATTTTGTCTGAAAAATGTCAGAAATGTCAAAAAAAAATGCCGTTTTAAGATAATTTTTAATTTAAAATTTAGGATAGTTACATTTATTATTCTTCAAAGAATGTTTTCAATTTTGAATTATGTTTTACATTTTTGGTCTTTTATAGAATTATTATACTGGGATGTTCATGACTTCCTAGTATTTAATCAAAACCATTTTTCTTTCCCTTTGTCAAAAATCATATATACCAATTCACTCTGAGCGAGTGTTATCATTTTCCTGCCTGTTGTAGTCTGTTATAAGGTTGCTGTGAATATATATTGAGAAAAAATACAGTAGTAATTAACCAGTTTTACATACTCAAATCAAAGTCAATACCGGCTATTCAGTATAATTCAAAACTTTTATAGCTGGAAGGTTGAAGTTTTTAAAAATAACAGATATAAACTATTAGACTAGAATAGTGAAAAAACTAGATATTTGTAAATAAACATAACTCATCTTCCTTCAGGCAAGAGTCCATTACCCACAATTCAATTTTACCCAAAGATACTATGATTCACAATCACAAAATAATTTACAACTGAAATTAATTTTGTTCAAGAGTGCAATATATAGATTGATTAAAAGCATTTTATATGACAAATCCATCAAACCATGGAAAGCAAAAAAAATTTATTTATGTTTATTGTCATTGGTTTTTTACTTGTAAAAATATTCCTCTAGTATCTCATATAATTCAATAAATTATTTAAATTCTTCCAATAAACATCAATTTTATTTCAGTGCATTCACTCAAACAATTTCTAAGTCAATGTAAACAATGTAAATAAATATCAATAAATGCATACAAGAATAGCAGGTGATCTTTTGGCCTAGGATGAACAATCAGTTTTTATAGCGCTATTCCTCGTTGCCGTAATTTAATTACGTGACCTTTTTTTTTATAAATTGCTAATTTTTTGACAAATTTTCATGGTTTTTAATGAGACGTTTAGCGTCAAAAAAAATTTTCTGAAAAGAGAAAATGTACTCTAACGGCTGTAGTGAATGTAAATTTTGAAAAAAATTATCTTAATGCATTCTCCTCAGAATGTTCTATTTTTAGGTGCAATTTCATTTTGATCTGTCAAACTGTGCGGCTTGTATTGCTCTCACAAGCTTTGAGATTGAATTATAAGTCTAAATTTTTACATTTTATTGAAAAAAAAATATTATCCGTTGTTTTAAAAATCTGAATATATTTTTCTTTTATTGCATTTGTAACCTCAAAGATAATACAAAAATTTTAAAACTCTAGAGTTAGTAGTTAGGAGAATAAAAATGTAGTCTAAAAACAGTTTTTTGAAAAAAAAGTGGCTTTTCCGTCATGCATAATTGCTCCCGAACAAATGGGATCATATACACTATGACGCCCATTTCGTGTAAAATATCAACCTGATCCATCAAAGATTCTGGACCGTAGCGTGGTAACAAGCAAAGCTAACTACTCACCCACCCACCCACACACACATACACAGACATCATCGAAAAAACTTCATAAAACCACTTCTCCGACCTCCGTCAAATCTCGAGATCGAATTTTTTCACGAACACTATACATTACTTATAGTAAAGTAAAAAAGTGAAATGAAATATTTTATGAACAGACTTTAGAGGAATTCAGTAAAACATAATCTATTAAAAATTTGCTTTACTCCAACTTTTAGTCGAAACATTTTTCTATGTAGTACCATGTAATTCCTTAAAAAAAAAAAAAGGTAAAACCATGTGTCCCCATCAGTAAGTCGAGCATAAGTGGATAATCAATGTCAATGGTTCGCAAATATGTTTTGCAGTAGTACAGGATTCCAACAATAAATTCATGGGTTCAACGTGTTTTTAATTTAGTAATCATCTTTTGTTTAAGGTACAAAAACGATAGTTAAATACAAAAAACTAGTGAAGGATGAATAAATAACTGAAGCGGCAATGGAGACAGTGGTGAAGTCAAAAGATGGATTACGTCATTCAGGTACTCCATTTCATCTTAGATAGTAAAACAATCAATTAGTTTTTGAAATTTGACATGAATGAAATCAACTTTCTTATTATAAAGATGACGTTAGTCATATTATCCAGATTGAGAGCAATATATAACTTTATATATATTGTTGAAAAGCAGAGCTGATTCTGCATTCACGACTTTTTTAAGTAGCTGTTCTTTTTTCCTAATTACACTTCTATGTTCTATTTTTCCTATTTCTAAATATTTCTAAATTCTAAATATTTTTCCTATTTTTTCTATGGCAATGCAAATAGCAGATTTCCAGCGACATTTTCAGAAAAAAAGCATGTCTAGAAAATATAAAGATAAAGCAGGTTAATATAAAGAGAAGGTCAAAGGTCAATAATGAACAAGAAACAAGCGGTTAGAATAAAAGGGTTGAAAGGTCAACGGTATAACTGGACTAATAGAGAATAAATAAATAAATATATATATATACAAGTTCAAAATTCAAGAAGAGTAACACACAGAGTAAGGAAACACACTTACAGACTCAAATTTTCGGGTAATCCGCCTTCAGGAGAAAAGAGAAAGGGAGACGCAACGGCAAGTAACCCACTACAACGGTTACTTGCCGTTGCGTCTACAACGTGCTTGGACTCCCTTTCTCTTTTCTCCTGAAGACGGATTACCCGAAAATTTGAGTCTATAAGAGTGTTTCCTTACTCTGTGTTACTCTTCTTGAATTTTGAACTCGTATTGTGTCCAGTTTGGATCGTGTTTCGTTTAATTAAGTGATATATATATATATAAACCAATTAAAAAGAAGATAGCACACAGATAGGCACAGGAATAACTCACTTCTATATTTCGACCATCGTCGCCTCCTGATGACGACGATGGTCGAAATATAGAAGTGAGTTATTCCTGTGCCTATCTGTGTGCTATCTTCTTTTTAATTGGTTTGTATTTAAAAGTCCGCTGGATCGTTTCATTTAAATAAATAAATAAATATATATATATATATATATATATATATATATATATGATCAAAATGGGCTGCTAGTAGCTATGGTTATTAATCTAAAGAAAATAAAAATTTTTGTCTGCAAAAATGATTTGGTTTTGATAAAAGCTATTTCGAGACGAAGCTGAGCAGAGATGAATGGAATGTGGGATAAAAGAGTATACAGAAAGGAGAAACTATTCCTATCAGGTGGTGAATATCAAGAAGAATAAATAGCGCACTATTCCTATTGTGACTCCCAGCTCTCTCAGTCCTTTTCAAAAATATTCACTCAAATTCAATTTATGCTTTCTACTCAACCATACAAACTACGCATTTTACTCATAAACGGAAATTATTAGTCGAATTCAAAAACAAATTAGATATAGAATTTTTTTTTTAAATTTAAAAAATATTAATTAAAAAAATTATAACTGTTATATTTTTTTTATTAATTAAAATGTAATATCAATTAATTAAATTAATTTTCAATTCATTTATAACAGCCTCAAAATATCAACATGGTTTTCAAATCACATTAGTATATTGTAGTTATACCTGGTATCCGGAATTCGGAGCTGTTCGACCTGTTTCCGACATATATCCAACTTCAATTTCGGAGGTTAGATTAGTCCAGTGGCAATGTGCTCGCCACTGGACAGGTATATCCAGGATTCATTACCTACCCTGGCCCTCAATTTATTCACGTGGGAGGTGAATACATTTGAGACCGTCGTCCCTCGGAGAGGACGTTAAGCTGTCGGTCCCAAGGCAGTACTCGTTAAAGATCCCTACTCTAAATATACTTGACTTGTAGAATCAACAGAAAATGTGGCTCACTCATTACGAAAATCGGTGCCAAATAATAATTGAGCGAAAATTTCTGCTCCTAGAACGGCATTAAAAGGTGAAAGCGTTTTAAGTACGGACATTGAAAAACAAACAAACAATTCATCAATAAATTTGTAAAATATTAATTAAAAATTATAACTTACAATAATTATAACATCATAATATTATAACACATCATAATTATTATAATGTAATTATGAAATATTATTTATGACCTATTTAAAATCAGCCATACATTAAGGAATTAATTACATTCATAATTCATTATTTTTTGATACTGGTTTATTTACGGTATTGTTGAGTGTATACCACTCCAGATTTAATAATATTTTAAAATCTCTATTTTAATTAATTAAATTAATGTTTAATCAATTTTTTAACAACTTCAACATTATTTTCAAATCACATTATACCATCATTTCTCTTATCCAGAAGTAGGATTTGTTTGAACTCCCAAGTTATGGCATACTTGTATGGTATGCGAGGTATGAACGTATCAGCTCCATATGTGATTTCAACTAGTCACTGTGGTACCAACGATTTGCATTGGTTTAAAACCCATTACAGTTAGCCCTTTCTTGGGGTGGTAATGGAGTGATTATGCGCCTCTAATAGCCTATAAAGAGGAGGAGAAAGTGACCAGGGTCTGGGCCACCTTCGTTTCATATCCTTCTAACTTCCCAAATCCTCTCCTCTTATCCCAGATAGTCCAAGGCATTATGCGATCCGTGCCAAGGGATGGATGATACAGGGGTTACTGTATTATGAACAGAGCCTCAAGGGTACCAGGCGACCCCCTTGAGTAAATAGCCTTACTGCAGTATGCGGTGTTCTGCCGGAGCGACAAAATACCACCGATAGAGCTTGAGGGATCTTCCTCTGTATTATATTAAGGAGAAAGAAGTCCGGAGACCATCCTCTGGAAACGCAGGGGGCCCAAAAGCGCTATCTAGTGGGAGCCAACCTCCCACTTAAGGAGCCGAAGAATACTGCCCCTTTCTACCAAAACATAGGGAACCTGAATGGACATTATCAATGATGGTTTGTGCAGATTCTGCAAAGAAGAGGAAAAGCACCGTTGCACCTTCTGGCTGACCGTCAGGCAACTTTGCTGCACAGAGGTAGACTCTTCGGGACACTCAACAAAACCCTAGAACAACTTTTACCGCTGGAGCCAGCAAAACTGTTGAGCTTCTTGAAGACGTTTAATCTAACTGCTGGGGTACTTTAGAACTGAAGGGGGGGGGGGAGTTTAAGACGCAGTGCTTTCTTGTGAAGTATAAATAAAATAGAGATAAAATTTAATTTTCGAAATAGATGTACACGTTTTGAGGTTCCCTGAGATTATTTTTGAAGGTTTTTTTGAGTTTATCTGTGTGTGTTTGGATGATGAGTGGTGTGTTTTTTTTTTATTACAACTGCTCTACTTTACAAGGGAAACTTCAATTTACAAGATAAATTATTTTACTTATTGATATATATAAATCATCTTAAAACAACATTTTTTCTTCGCTGTTTATGTTGTTTTTCAGAGAAAAAAAGGGTATTTTCCTGTTTTAAATTTGAAAATTTTACTTTAATATTCAATGTAGAAGGATGTCAAGTAAACGATGGCTTTCACTGGCATCCACTGGCTTTTTGAACAAAAGCCATGTTCTCTTGTAGGAGAATATTTTGTATCAAGAAATGTTCACTTTGGTTTTTCAAAAATGTTATTTCTGCTGTAGTTATACTAATGAAATTATTTGCATCAGCTGTGTGATGTACAAAAATAAGCTTATATATTGATATGACCTTCAATCACGACATTTTTGACGATGTTTATTAAAACGACATTTTTCTTGGATGTTTATGATGTTTTCAGAGAAAATAAGGGTATTTTTCTGATTTAAATTTGAAAATTTGACTTAAATATTCAATGAAGATATAAGAAAACCACAGGCTATTTGAACAAAGGCCATGTTCTCTTGTAGGAGATCATTTCGTATCAAGAAATTTTCAGTTTGGCTTTTCAAAAATGTTATTACTGCTGTAGTTATACTAATGAGATTATTTGTATCAGCTGTGGGATGTATAAAAATAAGCTTATATATTGATAAATCGATCAATCACTATCTGTACTACCTCAGAAAACAAAGACTAATAAACATCTCCCATTTAAATTTTTACATTATGCTTAAATGAGACATTATATATTATATACCCAAGAACATTGATATTAAGTTTACTTATAGTAAAGTTGAGTGCAGGCCACTCCAGTTTCTTTAAATAGTGATTTTAATAAATTAAAATGTGCTTTAGAGAATAAGA
Source organism: Hermatobates lingyangjiaoensis (assembly GCA_026182355.1). Taxonomy (NCBI): domain Eukaryota; kingdom Metazoa; phylum Arthropoda; class Insecta; order Hemiptera; family Hermatobatidae; genus Hermatobates; species Hermatobates lingyangjiaoensis. The sequence continues at coordinate 1,697,855 of JAPFBL010000054.1, forward strand.
TGCAATGATTTTAGACACCACTATATTGGATAATGAGATAGGACCTTAAGTCAGCTATTTAAAGTGCATATTCATGCCTTCATTAAAGAAGAAGTAAACGAAAGAAATGGTCAAATTTTTAAAACAATAAAATGTATTTTTTTAGAAAAATGTAAAAATCTTGATCTATGATTGCATGTGAATGCTATTGAGGAGGCAAAAATCATTATGTTGTAAATTAGTTTGGTATTTTTTTTTACTTATAGGAAACTTAAGCGCAGGCTACTCAAGATTTGTTACAAAGTTATACGATTTGGTACAAATAAAACGAAAACTTTATAATACGAAATCAATAAAATTAAATTATGCCAGTAAAACAAAGCTCCTCTTATCAAAGTATAAACTGGGTGAAAAGAAATTTTTAAAATTGTTGAATTCGATAAAACTAAAGAATCATAGGTCTCTATTTAGTATATAAATAATTATTCACGCAGAATGAAGTCCCTTCATTTCCCGCCAACAGTAAATAATGCGCATGTCTTTTCTATCGTATGATTATTTCGACCAATCATTGTCTCTCATTTTTTCACCCCATTTTAATTTTTAATTGCGTTTCTATTCGACGTCCTTGTTATTTGTAACAGTTTGAAATTAATTCAAATGTGATCTTATTGAGAAATTTAGTTTAATATCTGTGTTTAAAAGAGTACATTCATTGAAATATTTAGTTTAATATAAGTTTTAAATATGAGTTTACGTTGATTAAATGACAATGTAAGAATACAGAAGGTATTGAATATCATAAGGTCAGTGGAAATATTGTATTAATTTTCTTTTCAATATTACAAGTGCATTAATTGTTATTTAGACTACCTACGCTATTAACATCATTTATATTATTTTTAAACCATTCTTGTTTTGCTAATTCTTCTATAAGTCTGTGTAATTTATATTTATTTTCACTTCACCAGGAAAATAAAATACTTAATTAACACCATGTACTCGTACATAATGCAAAAGTTCACCTATTGAGTTTTGAATAATACTGAATCAATATGATTATTTGTATAAGATATTTCAAGAAACGTATTTTAATATCTTATTAAAACATTTATTTAGTTTATTAGTTATACCTATTTTTCATAATTTGCCTTAGTAATTTCTGGCCTTAAACAATGCTATCTAAATTTTTTCTCTTATTCTGTATTGTTATTTTTAAATTATTTACTTTATTACTATGAATGGAAGCTGTATTTGACATCATACAAAGAATTCAAACTCTGTGGCTAGAAGAGGTAGAAACCCTCGATCACATTATATCTGTATTCGATCAATCATCTCAGAATGGACAAAGATTTCTATCAGATCTTACCTAAAGCTATAGAAGTGACGAATATTTCTCTATTTACAATTATAAGGGTCATTAATGAACATAACATCTGATGTTAAATTGAGTTAGAACAATGGCATGCCAACAGTATGTCATATGTTGTTACAACAGTATGACTGCAGAGCCTACGAGTCCGATGAGTTGCAGAAGTCATTGTTATCATTGTCAATGTCATTATCATAAACATTGTTATCAGATGTCATGTTCACGATTCTAATAACTAATAAAGCGATTACAGTCAAATTAAACAAATGACACATACTGATTAAATTTAAAGAGCACAAAACATCAATTGGTGGTTAATGAGTTTCTTATTATGTTTTCTTATAGTAAAGTTGAGTGTAAGCCACTCCAGATTTTTGTTTTTTGTTTATGTACATGAATCTTTTACAGAATTATTTCAGAGGCATTTGTTTAGAAAAAAAAACGACAATTTTCTCAGTTCGTATTACCCCATTAAAATATTAAATCCAACGTATCTATTACATATCATGTTACATATTTAGCATTTCATATCAGTTAACAAAACAATTTGAAAACAATCCAAAAGAAGATATATATATTCGGTTACTTTTATTATTACCTTTACTATTTGTATGATGGATTAGTGAATCCTGTCAAATTATACCCAAACCAAATTCGTTCTAAGTATTAACTATTCAAACTATAATTACACATCATAATTATTATAATATAATTATGAAATATTATTTATTACCTATTTAAAATCAGCTATACATTAAGGAATTAATTACATTCATAATTCATTATTTTTATACTGGTTTATTTACAGTATTGTTGAGTGTATACCACTCCAGATTGTTATATTTTATAGGTTTATTACCACTATTAAGTTTATAGAGGTGACTTAAGCACCTAATTGGTTCAGAACTTAAGTATCTTAAAATAATCAAAGTAGGATTAAGGGATTCGGGCGCAAAAATCTATTGCGACCTCCACTGTAAGTCATATTTGGATGAAGTAATAAAATTAAAAGTTATAAATACTCTTCTTACGTTGTAGATTTTTCAAAAAGAAACATTTTTTATGAATATAGTGATGTTGTATATCGAAACTCAAGGATTTTTTTTTGCGGTAATGTCTAACATGATGTAACATTTTCACGAGACTAAATCAATAAGAATGTTTGAATCATAGATATGTTTTTTTTTTCAATTGAGGTCATATTAAGTAGGTAAGAAATGATTCTTTAATAAGCGCAGTATCGAGCGGAGGTGACCAAGACCTCACGGCAATAGTTTTGCTTATTAATGGCAAACTGATGACCTCCTCCCGGACAGCCCATGCGCTTAATACTGCCTCCTTTCTGCCTGTTTATCTTGATGTTATCAAGGTTTAAGAACATTAATATCAAATTTACAAATTCTTAAAATATTTCTTCTCGATTCTATATTACTCAACTCTTTATTCTCTGTGGTAAATAATAAAGTTGTTTAGATAGCAATACGGTTGATATTTGGAAATATGGTAATCTATTAATTCGTGAATATTTATGCATAGAATAGCGAACTGGCCACATATTTGGGAGCTGTAGTTCGAGCAAGAGGTTTTGGCTATTTCTTTAAAAATCATTCTATGGGCCCAGTGGCCCTCTTTTTATGTGAATTAGACCACTCTACTGAGGGTTCAGGACCCCAACTGTAAGGGCTGTCGTCAAAACTTGAGCAGGTTGTAGACCCCCTGATGATCATGTCTCTATCTGATGGTATCCAAGCCGCGGGAGCGGATGCATGTCCTGGCTAACAGATCAGAAGGGCTACAAGCCCACTGACCTTACCTGTAGCTGAGCAGGTTCAGTAAGACTTCTGGTACTGAGTTTGATCCGAAACTCTTAAAATAAGTCGATACTACGGGCGGCGGGGGCCTATGAAGGGGTTCTCTCTTCATTACGTCATTTCAAGTTTGGACTCGCAGTGGCTGTGATTTGGTCCAGGTTAGGTAGACCCTTGTGGTCGTTGTGGGAGAAGCAGTAACGTCTCGGATAATGTTTGCTTAGCATCCAAAGAGAGAGCTAGACCCCACATCATTGCCAGTGGGACTGGACCTTGAACTCAGCTGATTTAGCTGGAAAACTGCTACTTGCCTGTTGTGATCGGTCCTTTAGAGCAATCGGAGTGGGGACGATTATTACTCCCCTGGAACACCAAGGCCTACTAAAGCCTGCCTATGAACTTTGATGTTAATAAACACCAAAATCTTTTACTTAAAAGCTAATAGATTTAAAAATATTATTATTAAAGCTATATGTATTATTACAGTCCTTAGAGACTTTCAAATCTTTTGTTCTATTTAAGGCTTAGTACTATTCAGTTCCCTTTTCCGTTAGGCAGTTTTCGACCCTTGTTCACCATCTGGAGTAGTACAGGTAAAAAAATACATAAGAGACAAGATAGCTCAGTTTCTGTGAAGCATTAATTGATCTGTGAAGCCCCATTGTATCAAAAAGAATATAATTTGTTGTTCTATAAAGCATACTTTTATTAATAATCTATCAACTTTCTATTTCTGAGTAACTACTGATTTCCATATAAAACAACATCCATGTTTTTGTTTTATGATCTTATATGTGATGAATGTACTGATGTATTAATCTTATTAAGTAAAAAATAAAAGATAAGCTTTAAATATTGAATATTGATATAGCTTCTCGACCGCTGGTTCTTAAAGTTCAAAGATGAATTTCTCGAGGATTTTTGGTCTAAAGTCTAAAGAAATTACACTCCTATTTATACGTCGATATTTCGCTAAAAATTGTTTGGCATTTTCAATATTTCAAATACCAAATGCTCCTATTTTATTTTGTAATATTACTTATTCGTTTAAAATTGTGTTTGACCTTAATATTTAATAATAAGTCATTATGTTTAAACAACACATGGTTTGTTTAAAAAAAAAACAATAATAATGTTTTTATGGTTCTTTTGTGGTTTTCTTTTACTTGATTTCGTGTTTTATGGTTTGGTTTATTGTGTTTTCTGTTGGTTGATATTCCGTGGATGTATTTGTTTTCACTATTTCTGTCGTTAATAAATTGTTTCTAGCCTTGAAAATGCCAAATAATTTTTGGTGATTTCTTTAGATCAAAGAAACCCACCCATCTTTGAACTTTAAGTATTGAATAACTTTTCTTTTTGTTTTCAGGTATTAAAGGAAAGGAAGTTGAATCCGTGTGAGTGAAGGATAGGAAGCGCTTTGATTGTCCCGCGATTCCCACAAATGCAGAAGAGAAAGTAGGGACAGATCTGTCTGTCGCAAGGGAAAGGTGAGCGAGCAGTCTTCACTCACGACCTTAATCAAAGTTAAGCCTCCTATTCTGCGTTTGTCCTTCTCCAAAGCTTGGCAATTCACTAACACGTAAGCAATGTTTAAATAATCAGTTTAATAAGGACCAGGTTAGCTCAGTGGTTAACGTACTCGCCTCTGGGCTGATAGTCCGGGGTTTGATCCCCACCTGGCCATCGATTTTTTCACGCGGGAGGTGAATAAATCTGACTACTTTGTCCCTCGGAGAAGACGTTAAGCCGTCGGTCCCGAGCCTGTACGATGTCAGGTATTCGTTAAAGTTCCCTCGAAACGCACTTGAGTTAGGACAAAATTTAGGACTTCCAATATATAATCTGTAGAATCACTGATCAAACAAAAAGGTGATAAACTGCAGACGTTATCACCCGCTAAGGAATCGGATTTAACAATAAATACCAATATATATATATATATATATATATATATATATATATCATTAAAATTAACCGCAGTCTCGGCATTCACGATCTTAAGACTGAGAGATTCGATCCTACGAACTAACCTCCTGCTAACAGGGTTCAACTGGAAAATGAGTTGGCCAAGTGACATGTTAAATTAAAATCGATTACTCATGCTTAGTCATTGCTATAAATAGATTAAAAGGATAGTACAGGTTAATATAAAGAGAAGGTCAGGGGTCAATAATGAACAAGAAACAAGCGGTTAGAATAAAAGTTGAAAGGTCAACGGTATAACTGGACTAATAGAGAATAAATAGATTAAGATATTCGCGAGATTCGTGAGTGTTCGTCCTTTTTCTTGTGTTCTCTAGCTGTAACTTTAATTAGATTAAGATATATATATGTATATATATATATATATATATGATCAAACCACAAAACGGTCATTTTGTGGTTAGATCATTGATTGTTATTTCACGTGTTTATGTGAAATCTTTATATATATATAAAGTTGGGTTTTTGACTCTGACGAAGACCGCTTGTTACGGTTGAAAGATCTTAGTCTTGCTTTCCCATTTTCTTATTGTGGTTTGATCATTTATATATATATATATATATATATATATAGGTGTGAACACACCTATTCTATCAAACGGTCGATATATTATTGAATCTGTTATATATATATATATATATATATATATATATATATATATATATATATATGATTCAATATTTTTTCAATATCAAAATTGCTAAGTCTTTACAAGCCTTCACGACAAGAACAGTTTTCGACTGTCTTAAGCGGCTGCTAAGTATCTACCCTACAATATTTAAGTATAACTCTGGTTTCGGCCAGTCCTCTATAGTGACTAACTGTTAATACAGAGGTTTTGTTTCAACGGCCGGATTAGCTGTTACTCAACAGGTAGAATCTGACAGCTTTTCGTATTCGTATGTCGCCTGAAAACCCAATAAACACTGTAGGTGTCACGGGTGATGACAATAGTTCATGCATTTGTGCATATACTCCTCATATGGCTTAGGCCAGAGGTGGGCAAAACACGGCCCGTTAGCCTTTTAAATCTGACTCCTTAGTTCTTCAAGACTTATAACCCATAAAAGCGAGTTAAATTTTTGGGTACATTATTTTTTTTATATTTTCCTTTTTTTGAAAAATGTAGATACTTAGTATACATTAAGCTGACTTAACGTGTTTTTGCAAGATAAAAATACCATCTACTTGTAAAAAATGTAAACAACAAACGATGTTAAACTGTGGAAGAGGTTCTATAGCTATTCATACTATGTAAAAGTAGTAGCAACGTTGATCCAAGATATTATAAAATGAGTGTATATTAGTACCTCGAGTTAAGTTTCCTTTGAGCCTATGAAACAAAACATGAAAACTGCTAAAGTTCATGAATCTCAAGGCTTTAGCCAAGGTTAAATACGATGAGTTTCTCGAGTCACTCGGATAAGAGAATATTGTCATTAAACACAGTCAAAGTTAATTTTGCAAAGTAAACTAACATGTTTGCCATCATGATAAAGAGATGTGGGTTTTCAAAATAATAGAAAGAACACTTGACCGAACAAAAATGTGAAGTCCTTTTTATAACAAGGAAATAACAAAAAAACTTTCAAAAATGCAAAACCCGGGATCAATAATTCTATCGAATGAATGAAAAGGATATTTGGTGTTTGAACTTTTTTTCGAACATCTAGAAGTAAATGATATCAAAACTCCCGTTGATACTAACACTATCAACGGGGTAAGAAAATTGGAGTGGAGTGTCAACGTAAAAATAACAATATGATGAATGTGAATACCAATATTTTTTGTAATGTGTCATATATATTTAAAAGACATTGGTATTGTAAGGACTTTAAAATTAAATTACTCTGTCTTTTTTATTTCTTACATTTATTCAAAACTAGGGTAAAATATAAAAAATTAGGAATCGTGCCTATGGGGTGAGATCCCTCTTTCACTCCGGCCCAGCTGATATATTTTTGAAGCCAATGTGGCCTGCGAGCTAAAAAGTTTGCCCCTGGCTTAGGGCTTTGATCATTGTGCAGTCCAGAATCTTTGATGGATTTAGTTGATATTTTACACAAAAATGTGTAGTTGAGCCCTATTGTTTGGGAGCAATTATGATTGATAGGAAAGTCACTTTTTTCGCCAAAAACCTTTGTTTAGACAATATTTTTTTTTCTCCTAAACTACTAATTCGAGTCTTGAATTTTTTGCCATTATCTTTCAGGCAACAAATTCTATAAGTACACGATTAAGTTCCAGTATTTCTATATAGTTTGTCCACTTTCTCATGCCCTGTTTAGAAGTAAGAGATATCTAGCGCATAGTGATTTTAACCAGTAAGATATATGTGTTAGTGAAAACAGCTCTAGACTGGCACATACTCTCAAGTAAGTCTTGACCCCGGGAAAACGTCTTATCCTCTTTCAGACCAAAGCCTGACTTTTGATCTAAAATCTAAGGTAATTCTAAAACTGTTACCCTGCAGTAGTCAGCCATGTTTATACAACTTCAATACTACAAAACAACCACATTTGCCTACAAATTAAAATATTTATATATTATGGAAAAAAACAATAAAACATTACATGATTACACGATTACAACGATCTGCCCTGACTTAATGAGATTGGTGGCTGACAATCTATCAGATTATATGTATGAGACAAAAGAAGTTTGTTTACAGTCAATGAAACTTTGAACAATTAAACTTCAATAAGTTACACAGATGCATTAAGGTTGATATTACCTGCTACCACTTGAAGTAATGAACCAGACACCTGATTATACATTTTTTAAAAAAAAAATCAGATTAGTTTATTCTTTTTTTAGTTATTTTAATGTCAAAAAAGAAAAAAAGAAAACATAATGGTTTTTGCAGAAGAAAGGCAATAAGTAAAGGTAATCAGAAAAACAGAGAAAGGTTGAACGTGACCAACGCTGTAATCTCAGCGAATCTGAAGCTCCTAAATAATCTCTTTGATGACTTGTACCACCATCATTTCCCCATCATTCTATTTGGAATATACTTGAGACCAAACGACTCTCCTCCGACCTGTCTCTACCTATTGTAATCACCGTTATTTACTCCAACATCCAACATTTCTACATAGTTTTCTTTTTGTTAGAAAATAACTTAGAGAGGTAATAATATAAATCATTGTATTTATTACTCATATATACAGAGTGACCCAAAAGTAGATAGACAGTAAAAGATAACATTTATTCAGTGATTACTTATTCATACAACTATATGCAGTGACAAATTATTACATTCGCAAATTATTTTGATTGTTAACAATAATACCAAAAAGCCTTTGAATTTTATTAATACGTTCACCGAAGTTACCCGAATGGGGTTTTTCTTTTGAGGTGGTTTTGAGTGTTTTTAAAATTCCAGATTTTAAAAACAGTCTAACGCTCTGGGAAAAGTGGCCATCTTGTTGAAATACTATAGTAAAATCTTTCAGTTCTAATTGTTGAGGCAGCAAAATAAAGTATGTTTGCAGCATATCTACCGTCTTTTTCCGAAAATAAGTCCTAGTGTGATTTTCGGGACGTTTGGACTATAAGTCCTCCCCTGAAAATAGGCCCTAGTTCAGATAATGTGGAAAATATAATTCGTTAAAAAATTACAGTTGAATGCAGTAGATATCTCCAGCTGTCGTAATATTTCAGAGAATTCTTTAGAAAAAAATGTTCCAATCAATTCCTTGTTTACCTCTAAAATTCGTTTCAAAGAGGCTACTTAGACAAGAAGTATCATTTAACAATAGCTATATTGCAAGACATGAGAGATTCAGACCAATGATTCTACAGGAAATAGATTTGGAAGAAAATGAGAACGGAATTCAAAATTTTCATAATTTATGACGATGTTCCAGAAGATGATATGACTATGGTCGAATAAATTTAAATTTCTGTATAAAAACAAATATTAAACAAAAATATGTAAATCTACTTAATGTACTTGAAACCCTCCACCGAGAATAAGCTAAGCTCTAGCACGGATTTTGAACTAAAAATAAAGTAAGACTGTCTTATTTTCGGAAAAAGAAGGTAAGAGGTAGACTTGAAAGCTGTGTAAATCGTGACGGAAAACAGTTTGAACGCCTTAAGTAATAAAACTGAAAAGCTTTTGTATTATTGCTCACAATGGAAATGTAATTGTGAAAGTAGTTCATATAGTTGTATTACTTGATGAAAGTGTTAATACGTAGAGTTGTAAAACAAGATTTCACAATAAACAGTGAAACAACAATGTCCAAACCACAATAAGAAATTGTGAAAAATGAATAAGATCTTTCAACTGTTACAAGCGGTCTTCATCAGAGTCAAATCCCAACTACGACTTCAGTTGGGATTTTGACTCTGACGTAGACAGCTTGTTACGGTTCAAAGGTCTTAGTTTATTTTCTCATTTTTTATTTTAGTTTGGACGCTTGTATAGTTTCATGTTTAGGTCATTTCTAAATAAATCTTATACTTTACTATCCACCTACTTTTGCCTGACCCTATATATATAAGACATTTGAACTTTTGAGAAAGCAGAATAAAGTCAATGCATTGTTAAATATGTATAGAAGTAGTGTTCAGAGTAGGCCGTATTTTAACACAAGTGAATAAACAAGTTTATTGAAAATGTAACCTTCCTTATGTCTAGGTTATATCATCTACTAGACAGAAGTGTTGACACAACTTCTTACAGGCATTTATCAACCTGAGGGCTGTGCTTATCATACCTATCGTAACTAACACGTCACGACACCACTTTCAACAGTTTATCACTTATCACTCTTGATGATAAGATACACTTACTAGTTACTAGAACAATAAAGTAGAATTCCTCTAAAGTTCATTCATCCGTTACTTACTCAATCAGTATGAGTAGCAGCTCCTATTTAACTTCATGTTCATTGATCATTAGTTTTCATTTCAAAAATGTTTTCTGAAAACAGGTTTTTAGGCAAAAAAAGTGACTTTCCCGTCATGCATAATTCCTTCCAAACAATAGGGATCCATACTATGGGGCCTATTTTTGTGTAAAATATCAACTTGATCCATCAGATTCTGCACCTTAGCGTGGTAAAAAGCAATGCCAACATACTCACCCACCCACCAACCAACACACATATAGACATCATCGAAAAAACTAACTTCATAAAACGACTTTTGGGCCTCAAAACATGTAATTTCTTCAAAATCTCAAGATCGATTTTTTTTTACGATCACTGTACTTTACTTAAAGTAAAGTAAAAAGTAGATCAGCAAATAAATGGTTAATCTATCAGATTTAAGACAGGTGTACTATTGGCCACTGAGCAGCCAAATGTGTGCCTGCAAGGAAGCACGCATGATAAACCAGTTATCTTGATGTGAAAGAAAAAAGCAGGGGAGACCCAGAACGCCGGAGAAGAGACAGTTGCCAATAGACTGTCACTTTCTCCTTTTGATTACATTTGTACCGAAAATTAGAAATCTAAGTGCGGTTATCTGTTCTGTATGTCTCTTTCATTTATTTTTGAACTTGTATATACAAATACAAAAAATTTTCAAGACGAAAATCAAAATAACTCTAAGGTCTTTTGATTGATGACTGATAAAGACATGAACAAAGATGAAAAAAACTTCATCAAAAGTAAGACCTTAGGACTTCATTTATCTCAATCATTACAATGATAAGGTCATTGATTGATTGTAAGGTTACATGTTATTTGTTACATTTCTTCGCATATATAAAGCAGAACACTGCTTTAGTCCTCACCCAGAGAGTTGTTCAGTTAACTGTCGTCCCCCCGTCAATTCACTTCTTCTCCTGAAGACGACCGCCATAACGGTCGAAATATTGAAGTGAGTTCTGTAACTTTCTCTGTTTTTTCCTATGTATTAATCTCTTTATATATAAATATAAATACTAAATTGAAGAAACGGTCCACACGGACTATAAAACTTTATATGACACCAAACACGATACAGAAAAAAGATAAAATACACTATTACTAAATTCAATACTTTAAACTGTTGTTCGTGATCAAGAGAAGACTAGAAGAGTGGAAGAAAGAAGTGAGAGAGATCTCCCCACGTCGAAGGAAGGAACGTGAGAAATAAATCGAGCATTTATTTCTTTGTTTGTTTTCCTTGTGGTTTTGTACTTTATATACATGTAGAGTGCAAAAATTCGCAGTACTTCAGTAAAATATTTTTGCAAAAATGAATAAATTGATATATTGATATACAAGATTTCGCATAAACACTTGAAATAACAATCAATTATCAAACCGCAATATGAAATGGGAAAAAATACTAAGATCTTTCAACCGTAACAAGCGGTCTTCGACAGAGTCAAAAACCTAACTGACTCTGACGAAGATCGTTTATTACAGTTGAAAGATTTTAGTCTTTTTTTCCCAATTCATATTGTGTTTGATTACATATAATATATATATAATATAGTAGGACATTGCTCCTATTGCAATTTATATTAATTTTAGAAATTGTCCCTCTAGTTAAAATAAATTATTTCTATTTTATGAAAATATTCATCAAAGTAAACAATACTTTCCAAAATTTATAAATATGTTGTAATAATTATAACGTGCTTGTTTTATATTATTATAACTCAATTAATGAAAAAACAGTGATTAAATCAAGGAACTTGAAGAGCGTAGAAGTTCAACTTCAAAACATGATAGTATTTATTGCACTTCCTCTGACTAAATAACTTCATTGACAATTAGCCATTATGTTTTACTACTTTCTCATTATTAGAAAAGTTTGAAATAACTTAAATTATTATTTCAAACAATCAATAATATTAATAAAAAAAATTTCAAAAAAATTTTTGAATAAATTTTGCTTTATGTATTCTAGTAGTAATAAATAAAAAAGAAGGGAACAACAACATACCTTTCTGAACGTTTTCAAAACACTAACTGGAGAAATTAATGGATATTAACATAATTAAGGAAGTTCGCGTTGACGACAATTCAAATCATCACAGACGTAAGAACACCGTTCCATAAGCACTGTCGATTCTGTTGAAGACCAGAGTGAGGGAGAGACTCTGGTGGCCAGTTCTCGCACTAACGGACCGCAGTGAGATGCACTGAAGGACGTACAGTTGCGCTTCAAGGCAATTCATTTTATCTTCATACAGCTGAAGTTCTATCACTTCTTTAGATGACAGCATTGTAATTCCTATCACTTATACAAAATATTACTAATGAACTTGTCATTAGATAAACTTTGTGCTGTTTAATGTGTTTATAATCAAATATATTAATATGTAGCAATTAATATATATATACACATTAACACATAGCAAAGAACAGAGAAAGTCACTACAGAACTCACTTCGATATTTCGATATCCGTCGTAATCAGGAAGAAGTACGAAGTCTAAGACTAAGATCTTAGTCTTTTTTTCCCATTTCATATTGTGGTTTGATCATTGATTGTTCTTTCACGTGTTTATGTGAAATTTATATATATATATATATATATATATATGAATATAAACAGTTCGTGAGTTTGTTTGTTTGTTAGTTCACTCATTTTCCGCGGAGATAGAGACCTGAAATTATTGTAATTACTCTTATTTTGATCGGCTTTGTTGTAGTTGTATCATATAAACATCGTATTGGGGGGGGGGGGGGTCAGGGTAGCCCAGTGGCTTACGTACTCGCTCGACTTCCTACAATATTATTTAACAATATTCTCATTAGGCTGTAGGGTGGCTTATAATATGTAATAAACTATTTCATTAGATATTAATAATGAATAAATTTAGAAACAAACTTGAACACAACTGTCAGATAAAATACGAATGTTCTAAGCTAATATTATGAAGACACATTCCTTTCATTAATTTTATTTTATGTTGCGTAAATACATTGAATTTTTCGATTGTGTAACTTGAATTGATGTTTTAGTTATTTAAGTCATAACTTATAGGCATAAAAGGGAGGGGGGATGTCTGGGAGGAATTGTCCACTCTAGATGTTTGAGGGGGGGGTTAATGGTATAGTAGGGGGGGATGTATGGGAGGAATGGTCCACTCTAGATATTTCATGGGGGGGGGGGGGGAGTTAATGGCATAGTAGGGAGAGGCATGTATGGGAGGAATGGTCCACTCTAGATATTTCATGGTGGGGGGGGAGTTAATGGCATAGTAGGGAGAGGCATGTATGGGAGGAATGGTCCACTCTAGATATTTCATGGGGGGGGGGGGGTTAATGGCATAGTAGGGAGGGATAGTTAATGGTATAGTAGGGGGGATAGGTAAAGGCATAGTAGGGGGAGGCATGTATGGTAGGAATGGTCCACTCTAGAGATATTTCATGGTGGGGGGGGGGGGAGTTAATGGCATTGTAGGGAGGGATAGTTAATGGTATAGTAGGGGGGATAGGTAATGGCATAGTAGGGAGAGGCATGTATGGTAGGAATGGTCCACTCTAGATATTTCAGGGTGGGGGGGGGGGAGTTAAAGGCATTGTAGGGAGGGATAGTTAATGGTATAGTAGGGGGGATAGGTAATGGCATAGTAGGGGGAGGCATTTATGGGAGGAATGGTCCACTCTAGAGATATTTCATGGTGGGGGGGGGGGGAGTTAATGGCATTGTAGGGAGGGATAGTTAATGGTATAGTAGGGGGGATAGGTAATGGCATAGTAGGGAGAGGCATGTATGGTAGGAATGGTCCACTCTAGATATTTCATGGTGGGGGGGGGGAGTTAAAGGCATTGTAGGGAGGGATAGTTAATGGTATAGTAGGGGGGATAGGTAATGGCATAGTAGGGGGAGGCATGTATGGGAGGAATGGTCCACTCTAGAGATATTTCATGGTGGGGGGGGGGGAGTTAATGGCATTGTAGGGAGAGGCATGTATGGGAGGAATGGTCCACTCTAGATATTTCATGGTGGGGGGGGGGGGAGTTAATGGCATTGTAGGAGGGATAGTTAATGGTATAGTAGGGGGGATAGGTAATGGCATAGTAGGGAGAGGCATGTATGGTAGGAATGGTCCACTCTAGATATTTCATGGTCGGGGGGGGGGGGTGGAGTTAATGGCATTGTAGGGAGGGATAGTTAATGGTATAGTAGGGGGGATAGGTAATGGCATAGTAGGGAGAGGCATGTATGGGAGGAATGGTCCACTCTAGATATTTGATGGGGGGGGGGGGAGTTAATGGCATTGTAGGGAGGGATAGTTAATGGTATAGTAGGGAGGGATTTATCAATGAATGGTCTATTCTGGATGTTTTCAGGGGGTGGGGGTGGAGGGAATAGTAAGTAATGTAGGAATAGGAAATCAATAGTAAATTTGGAATTTTATACCCAAATCTAATAAAGGATTTTAATAAATATATACTGGTCTGTGTGTTTAAACTTGGGATTATCAAAGCATTTTGGTTACAAGAAGGCAATATATGGGATTATACCATCTCTATGATTTATGCATGTACGCTTATAATCATTGCTGGGGTAGCCAGTGGTTTGAGCAGAGAATTTTGTGAACCTACTGTCCTTACTATTCCTGTATTACACAACTTTTACTTGAAGATAGACAACGTGTGCACCGGTCGAACAGCTCCTACTCCAGTCTAGGAGGAATGACGGTATCAATGACTAATGTGATTTCAATCAACATCTGTGTCCTCAGCAAATACATGTGTTCAGTAAAATAGTTGACTTTATCTTTTCTATTTTGTCTTCCGATTTGAGACAAAATATTTACTTAAAATCTTTCATTTCTAAGGCGAATTCAATGCACGAACACAATACAATATCAAAATTTGAAAAATTGCGTTCTTATAAACTAGATTGTACCACAAAAATGTTTACTTATAACAAGTCAAGAATTTTGATAGAAAGTGATTCAATATTGTGGGCTGAAGAAACGATTGGGTTGGAGCCTGTATGATGTCAGGTACTCGTTAAAGATCCCTACTCTAAATACACTTGAGTTAGGCAAAATTTAGGACTCCCTCTGTAGAATCAATCTTCATTGTGTGGTATCACAAAGGGCCAATGCCGTAAAGAAAACTTGAAATGAGTTAGTTCTAAGCAATGTACAGACAAAACCTTTCTTTTATTTATATAGATATACTTGTGTTACTGTCAGAGGTGAGCAGGCACGCCATTGGGCTACTTTGGTTCTATACCTTACTTTATTACCAGTTATATTACGCAGATATTAAATTAAAAAAAAAATTGTTATATTTATTTACACTACTGTGTTAATATTTGCACCACGTCATCGGCAAACACGCAAACCACTGGCTACCCTGGCTCCAATTTTTTGAATTAAATAATAATTTCCTTTTATTTAGCATTAGCATTATTCATGTTATAAATACCATATATTATAATTTGAGGTCTCTATCTCAATGGAAAATTGGTGAACAAACAAACAAACTCACGAACTTTATATATAGAGATATAGGAAAAATTAAAATATATCAGGACTCAGTTTTTCAGGTTCAAATTAAACTATTATTACCAATTTCAACCTGAAGAACTGACCGAGTCCTTATAAATTTTAATTTTGTTTCTATTTCACAGTGGATACTTTTATCAATTTTATATATAAAGTTTATATATATTTCAAAGTAAACTATAGGTACACAGTAAATAGGAAAACAGACTTACAGTCTCTAATTTTCGGTTTAACCGTCATAAGGAGAGAAGGGATAGGGACACCAAGCGCACTTCGTAGACCAAGCTATATTAGTGGAATCCAAAGGAGTAATGTATTAGAAAACTTAAGAACTGTAAATTAAATAATAGTAATTAATAAAAGTTTGTCTTTTCCAAATACATTTATTAATATTTTCCTTTAAAGATGGGATTTACAAAGATATCAAGAATTAATTCTAATAATATTTTTTAAGTTTATACAAGTGGATTATTTCAAAAGAATAATTAAAAATCACAAAGGCTGTTAATAAATATTACAACGTTTAAAATAAAAAAAATTTATATGCATATTAGTAGGAATGAATTTATAGTCACTGTCTACTTTTCTAAACGGTTGTAAAAATATTGTAGAAAAAAATACTTTATATTATATTTTATTTAAATACTGCTATTAATTTAATTGTTTAAAATAAATGTAAATACACATAGAAATCAAATGTATACATACACTTGTTATCTCTTGATTAGAGTAAATAAAAGTGAAACGATCTGGGAGATCAGATAGTGAAAGTTTCATTATTCTAAAACATGATTTTCTCAAACGATAAAATAGTCAAGAAGTTGGATCGCTGTGAAATCTTTTCCTGCCAGAATGTGTTTCTCATTGACGATTTAATAAAACAATTTAAGAGGAGAAATAGAAGAGATAATAATTTTTATTGTTGAATGAGAAAACCTGTATAGTTGGTTTTAATTAAGGAAATCAAAGTTTACATTTTTTTTAATGAGAAAGTCATTTAGTTTAGATTAGAAAGAGCTATAACATCTTAAGTATATAATTAGTTTGATTGAACAATGGATAATTAACGAACATTAAAAAACCTAATTATTTTATTTAAAATTAAGTCATTTTGGTTAATACTTTGAACTGTGGTATTGTTTTTGGTGAAATTCTTTTCTATTTGTTATTGGAAACTTTACTTTTCGAAGTTAATACTTTCATACGTGGAAGTAGATAAAAGAATATAAGAAACACGACGGAGAATATCAGCTTAGACTCTGCATGGTTTACTCAGCCCGAACGGATGTTTTTATTGTAAACTATTCTACAATAGAAACTAATGTTATTTCATTTGCATCTACTGCAAGTTAAGCACACCTGTTCTAACAGATAACAGAAGTTGAGCAGTAATAGGGGCGTTTCTACTTGGATGGGTGATACCAATCACGTTGTTAACCTTGGTAGTTTGGTTGGTTCATGGTTAAAAAATTAACTATATCTTCATCCCTTGACTTTGTATAAAGGTATAAGGCGTAAAGGTTTGGATTGATAAAAAAATATTTGTTCTCAGATTCATATTTTTAAAATGTATTGACGAATCCAATATTTATCAAAATGGCTCTTTATATTTTAAAGGACACGTTGAAATGATTATAAGTGATCACCAGGATAGAAAACGTATTAATTTAAAGAAAAAAAACTTTAATCAGGTATATTGATGCAAAAAAATTAGTATGAAACCAGTAAAAATAAGTTACTCTTATGTGAGTATGTACCTGAAAACAAGAGAATTCAGGGGAATGATGCAGTGAACCATTTGGAATAGATTAGAAAAATTTATGAATGGATAAAGAAGAAAGCAGATAAAATATGGGTATACAACCGTATCTAATTTAGTTAAAACATTCATTCCAAGTTAATTTACTTTGGAAGAAAATATTACATCTTCAAAAGAAAGATTTATAAATATGTGTTGATTATCTAGTCGCAATTGGTTTTCTTAACTACTATTTATGGAGGATGCAATTAACATCCTACGAATAATGCAGACTCTTGTTTTTAATTTGTAGGAACCTTTGATCACATTCAATCTGAAAGAGAAGCAATCGCCTTGAAGAGCAAAAGTTTTTGGCAAACCATGCCTATAACAAAGAGAGGTGAAAGATAATTGCTTAACAAAAATTTTTGAAGCTTAATAAAAAAATTAGAATCAAAAGCTGATATTAAAAAGGAAATAGGGAATTCAGGTGTGTCACATATGTGCGTTTCGCACGAGTTCTATGAGGCCCAGGCCCTGTCAGCCTCACTCAATGATCCTAATAATAACTTTTCTGATTGTTCCAGATCTATGATTTAAAATGTTTTATTACTGACTAAATGTTTATAACTACAATATAAGAAAGAAAATCATTAAATTTATGTATTATATTTTTGATAAAACATTTACAGAGAGTATGTTATAACTTCACCGAATAGTAACTTTAAAATGAAACAAAAACTCATTTGATTATAAAGAATGAAATATTATTACTTTAGCAAAGTTGAGTGTAGGTCACTCTAGATTTGTTTTCACCCTATTTATTTTAGGGAAAATATTTAATTAACAAGCAAGTGAAATTCCCCCTAGTGTAATTATTTTTATTTATTATGTTTCGTTTGAATGAATATTAACTGGTAATTTTTTTTCGGAGGTAATTTCAAAATCGTTTAGTGAACATATGGGCTTTCAGATCATTATTTGGCGATGGCATTATAACCTGAATATATAACCTGATTCGATATGTCATTAGCCCGCATACGGTATGAGTACCGTTTTTATGTTGGATATATTCCAGAACCTAGAATTCATTACTATTAGTTTATTGTATGTTTAGTTCCTAATAGTGGTTCCTGATGGTGAATTGAAATGACGGTCCGTTATTTACTATCGCTGTAACATTTATAGTTTTAATTATATTCAACTTTTACGGTCAGTGGTCCCGGCAAACGAAGAAGCCATGGCAGTTAATCTATCTAAAAACAAAGATACAATATTGTCAGCTTGGAAAGAAGTTGTCAACGACAAAATTAATACAGACTGGTTAGTATTTTTTTGGAATACAAAGTTATTATATGTTTAAGTTATAATTGCAAATAAAAATAAAAGTCAATGCCTGTCATTTTGTTAGCATAATTAAATCAGGCATTAAAAGAGATCTTATCTGATATATTATGTTTATTAATTTGTGAAATGGGATGCCTGTGTCATTTGCGTATTGAATTTCAGGGCTTTGTTTGGATACGAAGGACAAACGAATGACTTGACTCTCGTTAGCAAAGGAGGTGAGAACATCCTATGCTTTTGGTTTGTTTATTAAATTAATGCTTTAATGTTAAAGAAGATATCAATAACATAAATAAAGTAGTTACTAACTATTCTGTTAAATAAATTTTACACTTTCAGAAATGTAATTCATAGAGATATCATTTAAGAATAGCATTAGCATCAGTTAGACAAACAGTTAGAATATACAATTAGACATTAATGCAAACACTTGGACGTGTACATAAGTATTTGTTGCCAAAAGAGCTCTTAATTTTTGTTGGATTGTTATTTATTTATGTGTTGGATATTGTTATTTAGTGTGGCTGGGGGTAAACTAAAAGTAGTCTAAATACTGTATGGTGTCGTTGGTAAGTTCACAAAAGGGATATTGGACGAAATAGTTTAGTGTAATTTTGTGGCCTAGATTTAAGATTATTCTTTTGTTTTGTAGACCTTAAAAATCGGAAAAATATTAATTTTCTGGTTAAAGGAAATTTGTTTAAACTATACTAAGAAAAGAAGTGTAATTATATTTATATTACATTTTTTTTTAAATTCTTAATCAGTGTAGTTTACAATTTATAATTTCATTTCTGTTGTAATGTTTGTACAGATACAGTAGTTTTCTGAAAGCTAACAGATTTTCTGTTTCAGATGGAGGTATTGATGAAATGAAAGATGATTTAAATAGCGGAAAAATAATGTATGCATTCGTTCGTGTAATGGATCCAAAAACAAGTCTTCCGAAATATGTTTTGATCAATTGGGTATGTATAGTAGAATTTTTAAAGTCAACTTTATCAATTTAGGGTTGGCAATCAGATATGATTTTATGTGATATTCAACTTTATCACATTAAATGATATGGTATGTACAAAGAAATTATGTATATTTTTCAGATTAAAGTTAGTGTGTACAATATGCAGAAATGACACATTTAAAACAATTGCTTCTGCAAAACAAATGAACCGCTAAAATAAAAATGATGCCTTGAGGTTAAATGAAAAAATTTGACCTGATTTAATAAATTAATGCGAGATGTAAGAGGAATAAAATTCGTACATATAAGAAACAGTGCTAATCAAACATACAATTTCTGATTGTTTCATGGTATGATGGATTTGTCCAACAAAAGACTCTAAATCAATTTATATGTTGCACCCTTGAAGAAACCTTAATATCAGATATTCGTGTGTTTATGAATCATATTATCTTTGGGTAATTGAAGTGTGAGGAATGGACTCTTTGGTTCTATATTATAAAACTATCTTAATCTCAAAATAATTCCTCAAGTTGTCAAGAAGAGTTAGTGTATGCCACTCCAGATTTTAACTAATGAACAGCATCTGGTAATAAATTTCCTTCAGGTTGAAGAAGTTACATATTCCCTCCCTCTGTCTGTAACAACTGTAATCCAGTAAATTACCCAATTCTTCTCCCCCCCCCCCCTGAATAATTGATACATGTAAATTCTTTAAACTAAGAACATTTGTCAGATAGTACCTATATATTGTCTGTGCATGTTCCTATAATACCACAGAGAGAAAAAACAGAACGAGTTACTACAGTATTTCGACATTTGTTGTCATCAGGAGGTTCATTGCTCCTCCTGAATGAATAACTAAGCAAAGACTCTTGACTATTCACTTCATCCTCATCAAGTTGGATGTCGAATTATTGTAGTGAGCTTTTGTGTTTTCTCTGTATTATTTTATTTATTTCGTTGAGTCGTTTTTGATAAGCGCTTATTAGTTTCTCAACTTATTGTGATATAAACCTTGATATTTATATAACTTGCTAATAAGAAAATCATTTTTATGTATATACATATCAACGTCCTAACCACAATAAGAAATGAGAAGAAAGACTGAGATCTTTTAGGCGTAACAAACGGTCTTGTCAGAGTCAAATACCAACTGTCATTTCTTGTTGCGGTTAAGACGTTGGTTGTTTTTTCACGTTTTTATGATAAATCTTGTTTATATATATATATATATATTCATGTTTTGTTATTGAGGGCTAGGCCTATATATATATATATATATATAATATATATATATATATATTATATATATATATATTTATTAAAGTAGACGGCAGCTTCCGCATTTACGACTTTTTTGCTCGTTTTCTCTAGTTTTCTTACTAGTTTTTTCTGGTAGGGAGTGATTTCATGGAGGAGTTGTCCCAGAGACATCAAAGAAATAATCTTTTAGCTTAATCAATAATATTATATTTTTTTTTTACACTTACAAGCTTTCGATTTTTTCATAAATCATCTTCAGGTATATATCATTATTAAACAGATTAAATTCACAGAATAATTAATCTGTTTAATAATGATATATACCTGAAGATGATTTATGAAAAAATCGAAAGCTTGTAAGTGTAAAAAAAAAATATAATATTATTGATTAAGCTAAAAGATTATTTCTTTGATGTCTCTGGGACAACTCCTCCATGAAATCACTCCCTACCAGAAAAAACTAGTAAGAAAACTAGAGAAAACGAGCAAAAAAGTCGTAAATGCGGAAGCTGCCGTCTACTTTAATAAAATATGTTTACAAGAAAATCTGCTGCCAATATACACTAATATATATATATATATATATCAATGATCAAACCACAATAAGAAATGGGAAAACAAGACTAAGATCTTTCAACCGTAACAAGCGGCAGGAACTCCTTTTCCTTGCTGGAAATCAAATTTACTTAAAATAATATTAGTTTAAAAATTAATTTATAAATATATTACAACTATTAATGGGTTTTTGACTCTGACGAAGACCGCTTGTTACGGTTGAAAGATCTTAGTCTTGTTTTCCCATTTCTTATTGTGGTTTGATCATTGATTGTTGTTTCACGTGTTTATGTGAAATCTTTATATATATATATATACAATAAAATAAAAAACGAAGGAAACACACAGAAAGACACAGACATAACTCATATATTAGTGAGTTATGTCTGTGTCTTTCTGTGTGTTTCCTTCGTTTTTTATTTTATTGTAAAAAAGTCCGCTGGACCGTTTCTTTTTAATTATATATATATATATATATATATAATATATATATATATATATATATATATATATATTATACAAAATTATATTTATCGGGACTCTGTCAGTTCTTCAGGTTCAAATTAAATTCTCATTTCCAACGTTTCGGTTTTTATTTAAAACCTTTTTCATAGGCAGAAGTATAAATTTTGAAACAGAAAAACTAATTATTACATTACAAATTATTTTACAAAGAAAAATCCACATACTATTTTTCTTTGTAAAATAATTTGTAATGTAATAATTAGTTTTTCTGTTTCGAAATTTATACTTCTGCCTATGAAAAAGGTTTTAAATAAAAACCGAAACGTTGGCAATGAGAGTTTAATTTGAACCTGAAGAACTGACAGAGTCCCGATAAACTATAGTTTTGTTTCTATTCCACGGTCGATACTTATATCAATATATATATCAATGATCAAACCACAATAAGAAAATGGGAAAACAAGACTAAGAACTTCAGTTGGGTTTTTGACTCTGACGAAGACCGCTTGTTACGGTTGAAAGATCTTAGTCTTGTTTTCCCATTTTCTTATTGTGGTTTGATCATTGATTGTTATTTCACATAAACACGTGAAATAGCAATCAATGATCAAACCACAATAAGAAATGGGAAAACAAGACTAAGATCTTTCAACCGTAGCAAGTGACCTTCGTCAGAGTCAAAAACCCAACTGGCAGAGTCTTATGAACCTAAACATAAACTTGTGTTAAGGTAGATTGTAAATTTTAAAAGTATATTTTATTAGTTATCTTTGAATGAAGCGAAGTGATTGCTTATGTAAATAAGTATTTTATTATGAATTGTAAAAATATTGTAAAAAGAATTCCTTGATAATGGTCAGTGTAGACCGAAACGTGGGCCCTGTGTAAATATGGAAAATATAAATAAAAAAAAAAAATCATTCGGTGAGTTGAATTATATGGTACCGGAAAGATGGAGGAATAATATCAGAAAACTCGAGAAGGTATGTAAGAAACATACTAGACTTAAAGTTGGTAAGTTATTTAGTGATATATATATATAACTGAAAAAAACAACAGATAAAGAACAAGAACGCATACTGGATCAACATTTTGAACCTAAGGCGACTCACCTTCTCCTTCCACTCACAAACTTGAACGCACGTACCTCTTCTTCCCTTCTATTCTCTTCCTGATAACGAATTTCGGTTCGAAACGTTGATCCAGTAAGTTTTCTCGTTCCATATATGTTGTTTTTTTTTCAGTTATTTATCTGTCCGGTTTGGACTGTTAAGTATTTTCATTTATATATAAAACTAAACTAAATTTTAACGGGCTTCAAATTAAACTCTCATTGCCTACGTTTCGAATTCATTAAAAACCTTTTTCATAGGCAGAAGTATAAATTTTGAAACACAAAAACTAAGTATTGCATTACAAATTATTTTACAAAGAAAAATATTATGTGGATTTCAACAACTGTCTAGTTTGAATGAACAAGTAACACTGTGTTCAATATTATTATACATATCAATATAGTGATCAAACCGCAATATGAAATGGGAAAACAAGACTAAGATCTTTCAACCGTAACAAGCGGTCTTCATCAGAGTCAAAAACCCAACTGAAACACTAGATGCATAAACATCTGGTGAGGGGTTGAGAAGAGTGGTACTTTAAAAGGGTGAAAGTGCAGGAAAGGACACATGTCCAGAAAGCGATGTTTGGGGAAACAAAGGAGTACAGTAAGAAAGAGTAAAAAACTATCCGCTACCTGTCAACCCTCTTAGAAGAGGCTATTACCCTCGTAACGAAAGTATCAAGTTTGAAGAGACGTTAACTGTGAAATCTTGTTATAAATATAAATAATATGTGTGTCAACTCAACTTACTACTTCCTCTTCTGACTGCCATTAATAGTTGTAATATATTTATAAATTAATTTTTAAACTAATATTATTGTAAGTAAATTTGATTTCCAGCAAGGAGAAGGAGCTCCTGCCCTGCGTAAAGGAACATGTGCCAACCATATAAGGGACGTAGCAGGTTTGCTGAAAGGAGCTCATGTGACTATAAACGTACGAAACGAAGACGAAATAGATTCTGATGAAATAATTGATAAAGTTGCAAAATCAACGGGTTCTGCCTACAGTTTTAAGGAAAGAACTGGAGATGTTGACAGACCGAGTGCTCCTGTTGTAAGTAATACCTCTTACATCTATTTTAATATATGGATCGAAAATGAATTTTATGTTGAGTTAATATTTTTTTGCCCCTATTATGTGAATATATTTTATTAATGATTTCTTTTTTTTTTCAACTATTATATCTTCCAACCTTGCCAGAGGATGTTAATATGTAAAGATATTTGCTTGAAATTATGGCTTCCAATATAGATTCAGCCATGTAATGTGACTAAAAAAATGAGTGCCAACAGTTAATGAGTCACACTTTCTGACCCTAAAACAGCACCAAATGTGAAAATCTAGAAGTATACCTGTTAGAATCAACAATGGCAGATCTGAATTACCTATGTCACTTTCCAGTTAGGATAGCGGTTTCGTGTGCATTATTCAAATTTGTAACTATGTTTGTAAGGGTTTAATGATACAAAATAATCCTATTTACTGGTCAGAATAATTGGTAACTTCCATTATTTCTTCAAGCTGATGGAATTTTATGGAGTTATGTAATGAGTTGAAGGTAGATTCATGGCAGTGTTTTCCTCTTTCCAAAAATTTTATTTTTTTTTTTACAAGTAAATACAAGTGGAGTAAAATTGAAACAAGTTGGTTTCACTAAGCAGTTTTTAAATTGTATGTTAATTGTGTTTATAACGTGAATATGATCACATGAATGACTCAAATATATCGCTAGTTAAATAGGTTTTCGAATAACTAAAGCTATACTGTTTTTTTTTGTTTTGATCGCTTTATTATTATGATATACTAACTTTATTCTTTACAAAATAGGGTACAGTTTATAAGAAAGTAATACCGAAGAATGAAATTAATATTGAAGAAAGAGATAGATTTTGGCAAAAAGAAGAGGAAGAAGAAAGAAATCGACAGAAAGAAGAAAGAAAAAGACTGGATGAAATTAGAAAGAAAAATGAGCTGGAAATCAAAATGAGAGAGGTTGCATTATATTAGCTTTCTCTTAATCTTAGGTACAACAGTTTTAGTAGTATTAAATATATGCATCAATCATATTTTGTTTTCATTAGTCTAATATTAGAAAATCCATGTTTCACTGTTATTCCATGGTAGTAATATTTGTAGGTAGTTTGTTTGGTTAACATTTAATTGTAATATGAAACATTTCTTTTTTTATTTATATATTGCTAACTTTACAGGCTGCTGAAAATTCAAAACGAATTCCTACTTATGAAGAGAAAAGAGAAATAAAACGAAATGATTCTACTCAGGTAAATTGAAATCATGTTTTTTTTTTACTTTCTTCAGTAGTTTCAAACATTTTATAACTGACTGTAAAATTGTCATTTTTTTTGTTATATTTATTCGGCACTTCAATTTTAAATTTTATTTATTTCGAACTACTTATAAGATCAAAGTTATAATTTGATTATTGGAGTAGCAGTGATCGTGTGGATCAACCCGTTGGTTGCCCTTTTTAGCATAATTATTCTATGACGTGTCAATATAGTGTAAGAGAAGGTCCTGAGATGTCCCACCTGTAAGTTATGCTCTGTTTTTGTATATTTTACATCCCTGAAGGTAGAATCCCTACTTTAGGTTGTAAGCTACAACAGTGCATTGGACATTGATTTCATTCGGTAAAATGGTAACCAGTATTCTTAGAAAAATGGTGACCAGTATTTCAGCTTTGAGTGAAGGGAGCCCCAGGTTAGGTTGTAGTGGCAGTCCCACAAGGGAACACACGTAGGCCAAGCATTGGCCCTTTGTGATAGCACACAATGAAGATTGATTCTACAGTGGGAGTCCTAAATTTTGCCTAACTGAAATGTATTTAGAGTAGGGATCTTTAACGAGTACCTGACATCGTACAGGCTCGGGACCGACGGTTTAACGTCCTTCTCCGAGGGACGACGTGCTGAGAGTTATTCACCTCCCGCGTCAATAAATCGAGGGCCAGGTGAGGATTGAACTCCGGTCCTATCAGTTCAGAGGTGAGCACGTAACCACTGAGCTAGCCTCTTGGCTCCCCCAAGGGAGCCCCATATTTCGTCTATAAGTGTGGGCCTCGAAACAGACATATAATATTCAATATAATATAATTTTCAGTATATAGTTCTGCCTCGGTCCTCGAGAAAAATTTTACTTCACTTTCGACCGAATTTCAGCTTTCGAACTACCCGCGTTAAGTCGAGAGTGCATTCGAGCAACCGAGCATCGTTGAGTCGAGCCAAACCGTCTGCGTTATTTCTCATTCACGATTCAACGCGAACAGACCTACGTCCAGCGCTCTACTAAGGTTTTATTACTTTGTGCTATTTTTTTGTTTTTAAACACTTAATTATGGTTTTATCTCCCAAGAAACCAGCTAATAAAGAGAAGGTAAAAAGGAAGACAACATTTACTACTAATATTAATACTAAACAAATAATATACCGTCTTCCCTCGTACTGCCGTAGCTCTCGGACCGGTTTCGGATGTCACCCTAAACCGGTCCGAGAGCTACGGCAGCAGTGTACGACGTAAGACGGTATATTAACCTGTAACGGTTTAAGTTCGAAAGCTGAGGCACCACAGTGTTATTGACGTATAATCACATCTACTACTAATATGAGAGGTACTTTGATATGACACAGAAAAAGACTCTGATATAGTGCAAGCAAATGAAATACAGAAAATTAAGTAACAACATAATAGAGAAAAATATTAAAAACATTCCTTGCATTAAATCCTGAGTTCATATAACAACATATGGTTGGAATATTTTCCAGTAATCTCAGTTTATTTGTCACATATAAAATCACAAAATTGAATTGTTATGATTTTACTGTAACTAAACTACTCATACGAGTATGTACAAAAATCATTAAAGAGAATTAGATTCTATCATATTTCTTTTCAATAATGCTAACTTTATGAACATATGTTTGCATCACAGATGTAAAATTGAATCGGGAAAAAAAATACTAGAATATTTTTGAAAACTAAAGTCGAAAGGAATAATAAAACCCGAAATAGAAATTAAATCCAATTATAAATATAAATTAGAATAGAAAAAGAGGAGTATTGAATAATTCTTGAATCATTTTATTGATAAGTATGGCTTTGCTTATGTAATTAGTAAATGTATATTTTTATGTATTATTTGTAAAAGTTGGAAGCAGTCCTTCATTTAAACATATATTGTTAAATAACGCCTCATATTTGGCTTGTATCTGTTAACTCACTATTATTCTCATTATTGTCCTGATGATGAATGTGGTACATTCGAAACATGTCGACTAGTAGTACAGGGTGATAAGCTTTACAGTTTTAATGAAGAGACGAGGAGGGAATTCCGGAAACTGTAGAAATTATATAAGAAACAGATACAAGCCAAATATGGGGTGTTATTTAACAATATATGTTTCATGTATTATCTATGTAAAAAATAATAGTAAATTATTGCCATTAAAATGTGCCATTAACTTAAAAGGAAGGAAGAAAAAGATTTTTATTGTCTACTTTGTTACATATTATATTTTTCGATGATGAGAGAATCGAACCCCGAAATAATAGATTTAATATTTTGAAATATAACCTGAACTTCATTACAGTTCAACAAAAAAGAGTCAAATTTGAAGTCCAAAAAAAAAATTAAAATAACTCGAATTAATCCCGAATTGATTTTTTTAGGAAACTTCAATATATATTTCATTTCCCTTGTCTGATTTGTGGACATATAGGAACAAAGTTCCTGAATAATTAGCATTATTTAAAGTACTTTTTCAATCTGTTTTAAAACTATGTATAAGTATCGATTTAAATAATTGTGTGTATATAAACTGATATTATGAAGATGTTAGCCGATTTGGGTTCATAAATCTATGATTCATTTTGATGGAATGTCAGCAAATTATTTGAATGTTTAATATTTTAGGAAGCGCAAAGTTTAATTGCTCAGAGAAATTTTGATGCTAGAGCAGTTTTCGAACAGAACACAGCTGCAGGTCAACTTTTAACGAGAAAGTCGTCGTCCAATAAAGAAATGCTCAGTAAAGGTTTATATTTTATTGTTATTATTTTTGTAAGGCTTTTTAATTTATTATTGATTAGAAGTAAATTGAACATTTAGAAGGTTCTTATGTTCATGACTAAGTGTATAATTCTGATGAATATATATATATATATAATATATATATATATATATATATATATATATATTTGTAAAATTTGGAAGCAGTCCTTCTTTTAAGCATATTTCGTTGAACAGCTGACCGTATTTCGCTGATGTCATTTTCTTCACTAGTTTTTCAAGGTTTCTGAATACCTTCTTCTTTCCTTCATCCAAACGTTGGAGAATGTTAATTAAGTTATAACCGACATGTTTCGACTGGCTTCCAGTCATCTTCAGGGTGATTAATTAAACAAAGAGGAAAATTATTAGTCTTTGGAGTTGGTAATAAAACACATTATATAGTAGAAGTTTGAAGTAGCTGCTCTTCGGCCTGATTCACAAGAGCAACTGACTGAGGTGGGGTGGATGGTGGGGTGGGGGTACTGACAGTTAACGGTTTTTTCATCCAATCAGGCGCATATAGTTTAAGCACTCTCTCACTACTACCGTTTGAATATTTATTGTAGGTTTATTCTGTTTAATTATTATAGCTTGCTGAAGCAATTATCTTAAACAGAATAAACCTACAATAAATATTCAAACGGGTAGTAGTGAGAGAGTGCTTAAACTATATGCGCCTGATTGGATGAAAAAACCGTTAACTGTCAGTACCCCCACCCCACCATCCACCCCACCTCAGTCAGTTGCTCTTGTGAATCAGGCCGAAGAGCAGCTACTTCAAACTTCTACTATATAATGTGTTTTATTACCAACTCCAAAGACTAATAATTTTCCTCTTTGTTTAATTAATCACCCTGAAGATGACTGGAAGCCAGTCGAAACATGTCGGTTATAACTTAATTAACATTCTCCAACGTTTGGATGAAGGAAAGAAGAAGGTATTCAGAAACCTTGAAAAACTAGTGAAGAAAATGACATCAGCGAAATACGGTCAGCTGTTCAACGAAATATATATATTATATATATATTATATATATATATATATATATATATAAAACACTAATAAATTCTCGACCGTGTGACAGATATACAACTAAAAAATGATTGATCGGGATGAAGGACATACATTTGACTTTGATGGAGCAACCGTTATGAGTAGAGAACAGGACGAACGTAGAAGAAGAACCCTTGAAATGCTATTCATTAAAAAAGATCAAAATTGTATTAATCAAAGAAACGATATAGCGAATTTAAATAGTGTTTATTCTAGTATTTTGAATACCTAACAGATTTAGTGAAATTTTGTTCAATAGTTACCTGCTTATCAGCTGTACAGAGTCGGTTATTAACGGTTTTCATTTGAATAGTTAAGCTTCAATACTAGTTCAGAAATGTAATTGTAATAGTTCCTTCAATTGCCAATACTCCTACTTGTGTAAGTACAATGTAAAAAACTTTGTTTTTATAGTTAGACTCCATCTTTTTCTCTTTTTTATTATTCTGTCATTGTTATCCTAATACTCAAGATTGTATTTAATTTTTCATAGTGTACTTCTTTTATTTGTGTTTTAAAAAAATGTACGTATTAAAATTCTTGTTTTCCTCTGTTTGTAGGCCTTTAGAAAAAGATTTTAAATAAAATCGAAACGTTGGCAATGAGAGTTTGAATTGAAAGTGGAAGAAACTGACCGCATCCCGATCAATCATTTTTTAGTTATATATATACAAAACTATAGTTTATCAGGACTCAGTCAGTTCTTCAGGTTCAAATTAAACTCTCATTGCCAACGTTTCGGTTTTTATTTAAAACTTTTTTCATAGATAGAAGTTTTAAATAAAATAAGGTTTTAAATAAAAACCGAAACGTTGGCAATGAGAGTTTAATTTGAGCCTGAAGAACTGACCGAGTGCTGATAAACACTAATTTTGTTTCTATTTCACTATATATATATATATATATATATAACACATGAAAGAGAAAAAACAAATAAAGACACACACAAAAGACTCACAACGATATTTCGACAGTCGTCGTCATCGGGTAGAAGTAGTCCCTTTGAGTAGCTGAAGCTAACTGAGTTAGCTTCAGCTACTCAAAGGGACTACCTACTTCTACCCGATGACGACGACTGTCGAAATATCGTTGTGAGTCTTTTGTGTGTGTCTTTATTTGTTTTTTCTCTTTCATGTGTTAACTAGTAGTCCTGTTGGACCATTTCAAGTTTTGATTTATATATATATATATATATATATATATATATATATATGTGTGTGTGTGTGTGTGTGTGTGTGTGTTGAACATAGCTCAAGAACGAGAAGCAAGTATTGTCACCCCTAGGTTACGTTGGGCTAAGTTTCAGTGGCTGTCCCTGGAGACAATGGTCCTAAGATTGGCCCTTTGTGTTACCACACAATGATTATTATTCTACATTGGGAGTCCTAAATTTTAGCTCACTCAAGTGTATTTAGAGTAGGGATCTTAACGAGTTCTTGACATCGTATAGGCTTGGGACCTATCGGCTTAGTATCCTTTTAGAGGAAAGACGTGCTCAGATTTTTTTCTCCTTTCCATGTGAATAACTCGAGGACTAGAGTGGGGGTCTGATAAACCCCAGATGTATCAGTCCAGAGGCGAGCACGTATTCCACTGAGCTACCGTGGCCCCTTTGACATCCCTTATAACATTTCTCCATTTGTTCCTGATCCTTCCATGATCTTCCGCCTCATAGTATTCATCTTCCTTAAGGTAGCCATGTCATAGCGGATGTCATCTCATTATAGTTAGGTAGTCATCACAACGGGATTTCCCTCCCCTCTTCCAAAGATTTCCCCCACACAGAATTTTATCTTTGGACTTCTTTCAGTATGCCCAGCTATTCGATTGGTGGATTGCATAGATGACACATCTATACACATGTGTATACTGGACTACATACCCTCCTCATATCTTACTACAGTTTTTTTCCGAAAATAAGTCCTAACTGGATTTTCGGGACGTTTTGGACTATAAGTCCTCCCCTGAAAATAGGCCCTAGTTAAGATAATCTGAAAAATATAATTCGTTGAAAAATTGCTGTTGAATATAGTACGTGTCTCTAGCTGTCGTAATATTTGAGAGAATTCTTTGGAAAAAAAATTCCAAGAAATTCCTTTTTTATCTCTAAAGTTCGTTTCAAGCGGGCTACTTAGACAAGAAGTATTAATTTTACCTCAGCTATATTGCTAAACATGAGAGATACAGACCAATAATTCTATAGGAAGTAGATTTGGAGGAAAATAAGAACGGAATTCAAAATTTTGATAATTTATGATGATGTTCCAATAAAATGACATGACTATAATGGAATAAATTTAAATTTCTGTGTAAAAATAAATATTGAACAAAAATATATGAATCTACTTAATGTACTTGAAGCCCTCCCCCGAGAATAAGCCCTAGCACGAATTTTGATCTAAAAATAAAGTAAGACAGTGTCTTATTTTCGGAAAAAGACGGTACTCAAACATGTTGAGGCTGGTATTTTTTGCAGAAGTCTCAGCACAGTGTGAAAAAACTGGTATAATACTGACCTTAGTAGTCTTCGACTAATTGTATGTCTTAGATAATCATCAACTAACAAAGTAAATATACTATTAGTCGTTTAACTCCGACCATATTCAACTGAAGCCCCCCCTAAGAGCTCAAAGTTTTATCCCTGCTCTGTGAAATTAGTAAAATCACCTGAAGAACACATATAGTTATTCATATCACATGTATTCTGATAGACATCATACGCATATATATATATAAACTTGAAAGTTTACATATGCGAGTAAAACTATCGTATTCAAAACTTCATTCTGAACGAAACTGGAGTGAAAAGCCAAGAGAGCTTACGTATACATTTTATTCATACGTATAAATGCATAGAACTTGAAGAGGTGTTCACATAAAATAGTTAAACAGACTTTCAGTTACAATGAAATGAAATTTGGAGTGGCCTCACTCAACTTCACTATTAGTAAAAGATAGTCATACATATATATCTGATATGACTCATATTAAGTTATTAAACCATTTCATTATATCACCAAACATCAATTTTATTCCAATCGATTTAGTGAAAAAAATTTCTAAGTCTATGTAAATAAATCCAACAAGTATAGCAAGTGATTTATTAGTCCAAAATGAATATTCAATTTTCATAGCTTTATTACTCTTTGTGGTAATTCAGATTTCACGAATTTTATTTTATAAATGGATAATTTTCTGTTAATTTTGTTAAATTTCATTGTTCTTTAATGAACCGTTTAAAAAATAAATTTTCTGAAAACATAAAATGTATCATAATGCACATTTAGTTAATGTAATTTTGAAAAAAATTACCTCAACTCATCCCTTAAATAATGCTCTATTTTTAGGTGAATTTCATGTTGATCCGTCAAGCTGTATGGCTTGTATCGACCTCACAGCCTTTGACATTGAATCATAAGACAAATTTTTACATATTATTGAAAAAAATATTTCCAAATGTTTAAAAATCTGATAACGTTTTTCAGTGATTACATTTGTCGCTTCCAAGATAATATCGAAATCTCAATACTCTAGGAGTAGTAATTTAAGAGGGAAAAAATGTCTAAAAACACATTTTACCCAAAAAAAAGTGACTTTTCTATCATTTATAATTTTTACCGAACAATAGGGCACATCTACACTAACATATGACTATGTTATAGCATATCTACGCTAGCAATTTTGTAAAAAATTAATTTGATCCATCATGAGGATGGATTTCAAACTATTATTACATAATGGCTACAAATTAAGTTTCCCTAAATTCTCTATTTCATTGTTATACTACATGTTACATCTTGCATTGTTTTATTCCAGCTGAAGCGGAAATGATAGCCCAACTAAGAGATGAAGCTAGAATGGACCAATCAGAAAAAGAAGGGATTCAAAATAATAACGTACACTACACTAATTGGTTTATTCAATTAGAAAAAATGTTCTTGAATTATATTTTTCTTTTTATTTTAAGGTTAATAATATAAATGGTGATAATGGTTACGATCAAGCAAGTGACCAGAGTAATCAGTTAGCTGAAACTAAAAGAGGTAAATTTCTTAATTCATTCCTGTTTTTTCTTATAAAGTACTCAATTCTGATTAATCCCCGTCGTTCTTTATTTAACTCTGTTTTCCCCAATTAACTCCATAATTGAACTCCACAATGGAGTAAATAGGTAAGAATACCGTCTTTTTCCAAAAAGAAGACATCCCATGAAAATAAGTCCTAGCGTGATTTTCGGGACGTTTTGGACTATAAGCCCTCTCCTGAAAATAGGCCCTAGTTAAGATAACGTGAAAAATTTAATTCGTTAATGAAATGCTGTTGAATGTAGTAGGTATATCTCTAGCTGGCGTAATATATCAGAGAATTCTTTGGAAAAAATATATCAAGAAATTCCTTGTTTACCTCTAAAGTTCGATTCAAACAGGCTACTTAGACAAGAAGTATTCATTTAACAATAGCTATATTGCAAGACATGAGAGATTCAGACCAATGATTCTACAGGAAATAGATTTGGAAGAAAATGAGAACGGAATTTAAAATTTTGATAATTTATGACGTTCCGGAAGATGACATGACTGTAATAGAATAAATTTAAATTTCTGTATAAAAATAAATATTAAATAAATATATGTAAATCTACTTAATGTACTTGAAGCCCTCCCCCGAGAATAAGCCCTAGCACGGATTTTTGACCTAAGAATAAAGAAAGACTGTATCAGTGATTTTTTCCAAGGTTTACTTATAAAGACTGGATTTCCAGATATTCTTTTAATGCCTAATTATCTTATGATTCCAAAAACTGTAAGTATGGGCTTATGTACTTTAAGACCCTGTGAAAAAGAAAAATATGCTTTAGCAATTTGTATTTCATTTGGTAGTTTTATAAACCTTTTAACTTTGATTTGGAAGTTTACTTCATTATTAGAGTAATGGAATAACATTCCTTTTATTCAAATCATTAGTTGTGCAATCCGTAATTGTGTGGTATTTACTCATTCTGAGGTAAAATAGATTAACAAACAAAAGTCTCCACACAAATGATGTTTTATTCAACAGCAACGTGTTTCGAACACTTTGTGTTCATCATCAGAAAGACACTATAATACAAATTATATTGATAAATTATATCAATATATAATTATAATTATATATAATACAAAATTAGAGTGAAATAATAAAATTCAATTAAGAGAATTCAAGACATACCCAAGGATGTGGCGCTGACGGGTTGATCTAGTGAAAACAACAAGTAGGAAATATATCTGCTGCGAAAGAGTGGGCATAGGCATTTAGGAGATAAGGTGACAAAGGTGTCGGGTATGCTTGAAAACCGTTAACTGAAATACAGAAGGCTAGAAACACTAATTTAGAGGAAAGCATTTTTTTTTTAATTTATTCTTTGTGATTCTAGGAACAGTTTAAGAACAAAGAATAAATTGAAAAAAAAAGTTTCTTTCCTCTAAATTAGTGTTTCTGGCCTTCTGTATTTCAGTTAACGGTTTTCAAGCATACCCGACACCTTTGTCACCTTATCTCCTAAATGCCTATCCCCACTCTTTCGCAGCAGATATATTTCCTACTTGTTGTTTTCACTAGACCAACTCGTCAGCACCACATCCTTGGGTATGTCTTGAATTCTCTTAATTGAATTTTATTATTTCACTCTAATTTTGTAACTGATTAGATATAATTTGTATTATAGTGTCTTCCTGATGATGAACACAAAGTGTTCGAAACGCGTTGTTGCTGTTGAATAAAACTTCATTTGTGTGGAGACTTTAGTTTGTTAATCCATTTTACCTCAGAATTCCTTTTATTATTGAGGAATTGAAAAATATGAATTCAGAAACAGTTAAGTTATAAATAGCTATTTGTGGTTGTTGACTGTGTTTGGCAACTTTATCAAGAGTTTGTATGGATGACTCTGAACAATTTCTTTGCTTTCCAGTAAATGTTGAGAACAATGAAGAACAAGCTAATGCTTCTGCTGTGAATTACGATGATCTTGGTTTAAGAGCCGAAGCACTCTACGACTATCAAGCAGGTATTTTCTCGTTTAATTAATCTGATATATCATTTATATGGTACATATACAGTGTTTATTATTATTATTATTTGAGGGTGACTATACCACTGCAACTTAAAAAAAAAATATTTTACTTCCCCCCTTTCTGTACTAAAGTACCCCAGCAGTTAGATTCAACGCCTCCAAGAAGCTCAGCACTTTTGCTGGGTCTAACAGTAAAAGTTTTTCTATGGTTTTGTTGAGTGTCCCGAAGCACCTACCTCTGTGCAGTAAAGTTGTTTGATAGTGAGCCAGCAGGTACAACGGTGTTTCTTCTTTTTCTTTGCAGAATCTCAACAAACCATCATTGATAATGCCCATTCAGGCTTCCTATGTTTCGGGAGAAAGTGACTTCCTTTCTCCTTCTTCTGGTCCTTAGGTGTACTTGTGGGAAGTTGGCACCCTCTAGTTAGTGCTTTTGAACCCTCTATGCTATAGAAGGATGGTCTCCGGACTTCCTTCTCCTTAGTATCACACAGGGGAAAATCCCTGAAGCTCTATCAGTCGTATTTTGTCCGCTCCGGCAGAGCACCGCATACCGGAGTAAGGCTATTTACTCAAGGGGGGTTGCCTGGTACTCTTGAGGCTCCGTTCGTAATAAAGTAACCCTTGTATCATCCATCCTTCGGCAGGGATTGCATAAAGCCTTGGATTGGAGCTGGAATAAGAGGAGAGGATTTGGGAAGTTGGAAGGAATGTGAAACGAAGGTAGTCAGACACAGCCCCTGGCTACCTTCACCCCTCTTTGGTTTGTCTCTGCATGTAGCGGTTTAACATCGTAGTCTCGCGAAGGCCGAAAGTCGGATTTGGGTTCTAGAGGCACATAATCACTCCATTACTACCCCATATATACAGTAAATCTGATATCTTATTTCAAGTTATATAAATAAAACCTGACCAGGTTATTATGTTCGAAAGAAATCAATCTCTTAAATATTTTAAATCATAGATTTGTATATTGCATATAAAAATTATATGTACATTTTATCTTTATATGAGGAAGCTTTTAGATTATTAAAGTATTAAGATTTTCTGTTTATTGGTTACCGATAACGGTTCTTTTTTTTTGACACTCAGACTTTCAGAGTTTATCTTTAGTGTTGTTCTAGGAGTATAAGATGTGTTATTTAACACTCGTTATAGTTAAAGGTGAGCCACCTTACCGGGTTGATTCTAAATTGTGAGTACTGGATTTTACTTTACTCAAGTTTTTTAAACTGAGAATCTTGAAAGAATACCTGACATCGTGTAAGCGAATACCTAAAAGGGTAAAGCTCCTCTCTGAGGATGGAGCACATAAACAAATTCATCTCCGATATGACAAACCTAGGATCATGGTCAAAGTTTGAACCTTTAAAGTTTAGTAGTAACCGCAAATGAGTTAGCTGTAGACGATACCAATGTTATCAACGTACATATTTTCCCTTCCGCCTTTAAAAACTCCCTCCTTTCGGGTTATACAAAGGGTGAAAAGTTGAAAACGGCAACTTTTTAAACCATACGCGGACCATATTGCTGGAAACACGACCGCCCATAGTGTCACTCCTAATCACGTTAATGGTGTTAACTTCAACCAATGGCGTAGCAACTATTTTTTTACCGTTAAATTCCCCCCTCCCCCTCACTCGCCGTCCGTTGACAATCCATTTTCCTTACAATTCCACAAAGTCCACAAAATATTTATATTCATGGAATTACAATTATGGATGTAATTTTAGACTGCTCTTGTTAGTCATAGACTAACATTTTATTAGAGTACTCGTATACATATACAGCGGTCATCAATGAAAATCAAAAATTTTAAATAAAAAAGTATAATTCAAATTATAAATAAATTGTTAAATTATAAATTAACTACCTACGAAAACAATATAATAAAGTTTCAACTTCCATTAAAAAAATAGTTTTGAAAAATTTAAAATAAATTTATTTATTTTACAGTTGGAAAAATTGGTCTCAAGACAGTATTAAACACATAAAACATAAAAACAATATCGACCTTAAAAACTTATTGTGGTTTAAAATTTCAATTTTTTTTATTAGCTTTTTATAATTTTTTTCTATTTTTATTCACTCAAAATGCCGCCTCCTGGCACGTGCCGATCGTGGCGGACCCCCCCCCCCCCCCCCCCGGCGTTACTACGCCAGTGACTTTAACATGGCTACTGCCGCAGGCATAAACTTATTTACAAGTATGCTGTAAATACTAAGGACTCTATGCATTCAGCATGAAATAAAAATTAGCAAGTACTGCTCATTTTTCCAAACTGCTTAATTATTTTAAGCTTAGTTAAAATACGGCTAAGTTTTTTACTTAGTTAATTTTCAAACATTTCAAATACATTTTAATAACCATACAATTTGTAGGGTACTTCAAATCCAGATGTATATAAGTTAATTACATATTGAAACGAATAAAATTTAGTAATGACTCAACATTAGGTTAAAATTTTGCTTATTGATATTGTGCAAAGATTGAAATCAGTCTTTCATTAAATATAACAACTAGTGATTTGAAACGAGAAGGTTGCCATAGAGGAGGTTATGAATGTAATAAATTGTACGATTATCGTTCATATTAAAAGGAGGGGTCATGTTGTGTCTAATGGTTGCCTTTAGTGATGATGAATAGAGGCTTTGAATCCTAACCATGTGTGAATTGGGATCTTCAACGAATACCTAACATCATAACAAGCTGATATCTAATTAAGTGCATGCATATTGTTAGTACCACAGAGTTTAGTAAATAAGATATTATTATCAACCGTCATACCTCGTCTATCGCTGGTGAAGTCACCAGCGATAGACGAGGTATGACGGTTGATAATAATATCTTAATATCTAATTGTAAATTGACTCATTCAAGTGTTATATATGCTCATTGTTACTTCGTTTTTTTTTTTTTTTGGGGGGGGGGGGGGGGAGGCTAGCTCAGTGGTTATGTGCTCGCCTCTGAACTGATAGGACAGGGGTTCGATCCCCACCTGGTGCTCGATTTATTCACGCGGGAGGTGAATAAATCTGAGCACATCGTCCCTCGGAGAAGGACGTGAAACTGTCGGTCCCGAGCCTGTACGATGTCAGATACTCGTTAAAGATCCCTACTGTAAATACACTTAAGTTAGGCAAAATTTAGGACTCCCACTGTAGAATCAATCTTCATTGTGTTGTGTCAGAAACGGCCAATGCTCGGCCTAAGTGTGTTCCCTTGTGGGACTGCCACTACAACCTAACCTAACCTACTTCGTTTTAGTGATGTAGTAGGACTGTTCTATTCTATTAGTTTTAATGCATAGTTAACTTAAATACAGAGCAGTTTACTTTTATTGTTATTACCTAATATGTTAATTGTTCACTTCAATATATCAATTGTTCTCTTCAATATATCTAGTAAATGGTTATTTTTCATACATTTTTAAAAGTAAACAACTGATGGATTTTTATGGTTCTTTGATTAAAAAAATATTTCAACTTTAAGAAAAAAATAAAGAAAAGTATTTTTTACTACAACTTACATTTGTTAGCAGCCTGCCATAATAACAGGATGAATGATCTCTCCTCACTAAATCATATCTTGAGTCATTGTTCAAAGTATCGCAGTGAACTCGACACCTTATTATAACAAACTGATTGACTGCAGTCTTTCTTATGGTTACTGTTCACTAACTTTACTGAGTTACTGCCATTTTTAAAATATATTTTATTTGTGAAAAGTTTCTACTTTAAAATATTAATTAATTAATGATTAATTAATTAATATTTTAATAAATAAAAATAATAATCAATTTATTGACGTCTTTAATGACCATTGTTTAAATTATGACCATTCAGTTCATTATAGAGCTGAACATTTTGAGTGTAATCCTCAGAGTGAAGTTTCCTCATATCTACTTTAAATCCATTAGAATTAATAATTGAGTCCTTGGAATTTATACGCTGTTGTAACTTTAAGAATACTTAAATTTAAATTGAGTCTTTGAAAACAAATAATTTGAAACCTATCTTTTTTTTAATTTCTGATAAATAATCATTAAGTTCTTACCATTATATCATATCAATGTTAAGAGCACAGGACCAAGCACAAGTTAGTTCAGTGGTTAACGTACTTGCGTCTGAACTGGTAGGTCCGGGGTTTGATACCCACCTGGCCGTCGATTTATTCACGTGGGAGGTGAATAAATCTGAGCATGTCGTCCCTCGAAGAGGACGTTAATTCGTCGGTCCCGAGCCTGTAAGGTGTTAAAGATCCCTACTCTAAATACACTTGAGTTAAGCAAAATTTAGTACTCCCAATGTACAATCAATCTACATTGTGTGGTATCACAAACGGCCTCAATGTTTGGCCTGTGTTTGTTCCCTTGTGGGACAGCCACTGCAACACTGCAACCTAAAGGGTTGCCTACTGTTACAATATTATGAGTATTAATAATAATTAGTATAGTAATAGTCATGGGATGTTTTAGCCGATGACACGGAAATATCTTTTGACCCAGGAGACATTATAACTCTTATTGAACAAATAGACCCAGGATGGTGGCAAGGTATGGCACCAAATGGTACCTATGGACTGTTCCCCGCCAACTATGTTCAACTTCTGTATGAATAAGGTATGAATCAAGATCAGTAATCAAGAATTTTGTTTATCCTTTTCTCTGTTAAACTAATTTATAGTTAAAAGAAGGTTCATTTTGCCATGGTGTCATCCAATGACGTTGCAAAGCTCTATAGTTCTGATATAAATTCTCGTTTGTTCTTTTCAGTTCTTTTATCGGCGTTATTGAGTTTATTGTTCTATCAGACCAATTGAAAACCGTTCAAAACACAAAAACTATAACAGACATAAAATAACACAGACAGAAAATACTAAAGAAATTAATATTACTTAGTTCTGTAAAATAATTGAAATAAATTCCAAACTGTCACAAGAAGGGACAAAAACTTCTCGATGGAATGAAATTTTAATTATGAATTTATATTAAAGTATGCGAGTAAGAGGTAAGACTTGAGAAATTCCCCGATCTGCCGGATCATCTGTGATTTATGGAGTCATGGTGAAAATTACTTATTACGGTTTCATTCTTTGAATATATCTCACGTACTAAGTTGTTCGCGCACTTGTTTTTAGGTAGAAAGGAGAATTTTGCAAGCATGCCTCAAGAGCGATTTTGGATGGGAGGATACAAAAGACACACTTGCATGTCCTATGGTAGAGGGACTTAGTGAATTATATATACCAAACAAATAATGTCGCAATTAAAACATTTACTGATATAAAATCCTTCCTAAAACTAATGTTAAGGTTTCCAAACAATATTCTTAATAATTAATTTTATCAATGCTTTGTTTCAGATACACTATGTATGACTGAAAAAGTTACGTAAGAATAAATTAATAGTAAGTTATGTAATATATTTTTAATTTTATAAATGTACCTAAATAATATAAAATTGAACGAAGATTATTTAAAACAGTATTTTTCCTATACTTAAAGTTCTTTATTGTTGGGGTTAAAATACTTTATCTTAATTTTATTTTTGTTACATGACTAAGAGTATATAAAAAAAGTACTTTTTTTTCTAATGAATTTTAATTTTTTCCTTCTACTTCGTTGTGTTTTAAATTTTTATGAAAATAATTTTATATTTGATTAAAAGAGTGAACAAATTTCTTGGGATATTTTTTTTTATTTCCTAATTTATAGTTGAACATTGAAGTACTATTTCCCTTTGCTATTTT
The DNA here is from genome assembly GCA_026182355.1 of Hermatobates lingyangjiaoensis. Classification (NCBI taxonomy): domain Eukaryota; kingdom Metazoa; phylum Arthropoda; class Insecta; order Hemiptera; family Hermatobatidae; genus Hermatobates; species Hermatobates lingyangjiaoensis. The sequence goes on from JAPFBL010000054.1 coordinate 1,738,806, forward strand.
TCTTTTTTGTTATATATATATATGTATTATTGCCATTTATATTGAACAATTCTTCCATCTTGAAATGTGTTCATGTTTTTTATATTTGATATAAACGCGTATTATAACTTTAATTAATTTTATGATTGCTTTTGTTTGCTCAATTTTTTTTAAAAAAAATTAACCTATAGTATTTTATTTCATTAATAGGAAATGATCATCTCCGAAAAGACTTTGCATACAAAGTCAAGATAGTTTCATGTTCGTAAAAATATTTCAAAAGAATTTCAATACGGAAGTTATAAATTATACGTTATCGACTGATAGGATAAAACTAACAATTTAGCTTCAATCTATTTGAACTCCGTCAGTATTTCTTATTGAAAAATTTATGAGGTTGAAAAAAAATATATTTATTTTTTAAAATTAAATTATTTTGGGTAAGTTAACTGAAATGTTTTTTTTTATTTTAATTTAATTTAAATTGAAAACTACACTCCTGTGCAAAATTATCGCACCACTTTAAATTTTTGGATTTTTGTAGATAATTGTTGAATTCTGTTTTGCTTTTTATTCAAAAGTGATCATTTTCAATTAATCAAAGCAGTTTTTAGCAATTTTGAGCGTAAAGAACCAATTTGATTTACAAAAAGTTTGTATCTTTTTAAAAGTAGGTTAACGCGCCATTCGTTAGTAATGCATTGAAGGATGATAGAGACAAATAATGACGTCACCTTGCAACGTGGCCTTAGTTTAGTACTTAGTGGGTCCTCCTCTTGAGGAAATGACAGCTCGGGTCCCCCTGGGAAGGCTTTCCATGAGACTGCCAATCATCTCTTGCTCTACGTTGTCCCATTCTGTCACAGCTGCATGCTCCAACTGGTCAAGTGTCTCTGGAGGGGGCTGACGAGCTCGAATTCTTCTTTTTAACAGGTCCCACACATGTTCAATTGGATTTAGATCCGGACTTCTGGCTGGCCAGTCCATAACATTAATACCCACATCACTGAGGTAGGAGGTAACCTCTCGGCAGGTGTAGGGACGGGCATTATCCTGCATTAGGATGAATTCCTCTCCGATGTAAGGGGCGAAAGGTGTCACGTGATCTTCCAGAATGGTATAGATGTACCTATCTGCATCCATAGACCTCCCTCGAAGTGGCACTAACTCCGTGCGAGCAGTCAGACAAATACCGGCCCAGAACATGATAGACCCCCCTCCAAAGGGTACCTGGCGAACCATGTTGCAGGCTGCGTATCTCTCTCCAGGCCTCCTCCACACTCTTCCCCTACCATCAGGCCTACGAATACATATTCTAACCTCGTCCGTGAATAGAACCTTGGCCCAGTCGTCCACAGTCCAATCAGCGTGTTCCCGTGCAAACCGAAGCCGTGCAACACGGTGCTGCCTGGTGAGAAGGGGGGGTCTTTTTGGGCCAACGAGCATCTAAGTTTGCTTTGCGCAGTCGTCTTCTCACCGTAGATGAAGAGATTGTCAAATTTCTAACATTTTGGATTAGAGCACTCAGCTCTTGACCTGTTACATCCCTTCTTCTCAATGCATTTTGCCTCAAGAAACGGTCATCGACTTCCGAAGTAAGACGAGGTCGACCCTGACCTGATCTCCTGGTGTGACTTCCAGTCTCCCTGAAGCGAGTGATCAGTCTCCCGACTGTTGAATGGCTGACCTCCAGCACTTGAGCCACTTGCCTCTGGCTGTAGCCTTCTTCTAACAGAGTCTGAGCCTGGACACACTGTGGAACATTTAGAAACCGACCTCTGTCCATTATTAACTTTTAAAAGTTAAAATTAATTTGAAGAATAAGATATTACAGCGCTGTGGACACCAGGAAGTCAACACAAGACTGAAAACAGTGCTAAAGGTTAGGCAGTCAATAGACGAGATTCAACCTTTGGACTTCTACTAGTTTATGAGGAAACCCTGGCGAGGGAACATGGATCACAATAATGTAAACAACCTTTGGACATTTCTTTACTACAGTAACTATGCTCCCAGTTCGATATTAATAATAAAATCTCCAATTTTTAAAGTGGTGCGATAATTTTGCACAGGAGTGTATTTCTTGTCCATCTATCATAATCATTTATATTTTTAACCCCCTAAATAGATAAATATTACATATTAGCATTAAAGGTTTTTACTATTTCCCTTTGAAATTGTTCAATTAATTCTTTAATTATATTAATTCGTATTAATTATTATTAAGCCATTACAGAACATTTGGAACAAAACTATTAGTTTCTTTCTTTTGTTTTTTTTGTATTTGTCTAAAATAACGAGAAGAAATTCATTTTTTAATTTGTCAATAACTATTTACTACATCTGATGACTTTAGTCAGTTTGTAATTCAGGTAAAGCATTTCAATTTTGTTTTTCTTATGGTTGTGGTAAGGATTCTATTATTTTGACATGATGATTCATTAATGTTTTTCAGAGAAAGTATTGCATGAAAAAGAAAAATAATTGTAAAAAGAAGTTATTTCGTTTGAATTTTTTTTTTTATTAATAATAAATATCCTAAGAATGCATCACGTTATTTTTGAGTGTATTTGTTTTTAATGGACCAGGAAGATATTGCTTTCCCTAATTGTAAAGCCAACTATTTGGCAACACTCATATTGGAAATTACAGACAAAGTCTCGTAGTCTAAAAACCTGTAGTGGTGTTTTCTTGGGGTTTTACTGTTTCTAGTAAGAAGGTAGAAACCTAGAATCTTTTCACAACAAAATAGATAAACTTTAAGAAAGACACAAGTTCGAAACGCTTTGTTTTCTTCATAAAACTTTATTTAAGTAAAGTTAAGCAGAGACTTTCTTATGTTTGTTCCGAAAGCAGAATATGTTTCTTCTACCTTCTTACTACAAGTGGATAAACTTGAAGAAGAACACTACAAGTTCGAAACGCGTTGTTCCTTAAAACTTTATACTAAACTTGGTCTGTAATTTCCAATATTTTATTTATTACTTTATTAAGAAAGGCAGAAAATTATTAATTCTAAGGATTTCTTTATAATTAGAGACCTTTGTACCAAGATATATTATATACATTACTCCTCAAACTATGTTTTAATGCAATATATGGTATTTATTTTACTTGCTTTAATTCAAACTTTCACTAGTCATTACCTTCCATGTTATAGTAAGTAAACTTGGAATTGAAGTTTTCAAATTGTCTTTACATGTTGACTTTTTTTTTCTTTGGTATATTATTTTATTCTAAATGGTGACAATGACTCTATTTCTATATTCTGTTAACATCAAGTAATAGATCTGGAAATTGTAACATCAGTTCTGCGATGATAATTTTTTGAAAAGAAATGAAATATATTTTTTTTTTAATCTCGATGTACCTTTCATTAATACCTGATCAGTTGACTTTAAAGTTCAGTTAGGTTCATTTCAATACAAACGACTACATCGCACCTGACATGTGAATCCAGTTATAATCTAATTATTCAAAACTAACAATTATGCTGTGGTTCTGTAACCTTAGTAAAACGAATCCAATGAAAAGTTTGTTAACTGAAATAATATTATATTTATTAAATACTACATGGAATAAATGTGCATATCTGTTAGTATGTTAAGATATAAACCTGAAGTGAAATTTTAAAATGAGGGTCAGTGTCCTTGTAACTGTCCTCTTTCTAACAAGAACAAATGATTGATGTCTTCATACTGTTTTAACATTTCTTTTTGCTGTTTATGCATTCATTTCTTACTTTTCGTGTTTATTAAAAAAATCATTGTATAACATTATGTGTGTGCACCTTTATAGAACTGGAAGTATGAGAATTTAATTTGCAATTTTCATTGGTTTTTTATATAAGTATATTCTAATTTTTGTTCCAAACATGTGGAGATTTTGTTTAAAATGTGTTATTATTGCTATTATAACAGTTATATTTCAGGTTGTTCATATGGTATTCCTGAAATAAAATGTGATGCACACAGTTATTTCATTGTTTGCATGTGTCTGCTTACCAAAAAAAAAAACTGGATAATGATGAGTTTTTCTTTTAGTGAGATTTAAATTAGGTTATATTTATGCTCCTGGAATCAAACTAGCTTGATTTGTCTTTTGTGTGATCTCAGCTCTCTCGACGTAGGTAGTTTACTTTAAAAAAAAAACAACAAAACAATCAGCGAAATCTTTGCACTAATCATTCTCAAAAAAATTTTATTATTCAAGAATTATAATTCCATTTGCTTCTTTAGAAGTCAGGTGTAGTCTTAACAGAGTCGTACATTAGCATTTAGAACGGAAGAATGGATGTTTGAATCTAAGGCCTTAATTTTTTTTATTTGGGAGTTAGAAAATTTTGTTCGCTGAGTAAAGCTGTCGGTCCCAAGTCGTGATCTGCTACTGAGCGCGTCAGCAGGTGGCGGATTGTTGAAGCTCCTGAGTTTAATTTAGGCCCCCCCCCCCCCCCAAATAACCAATAGAGGATGCGGACCAGCTCCCGGTAAATCAAGGATAATCAATGGATAGTGGCAACCCATGGTGTCTAAAATGGAGCCACTCAGAGTACCTGGCGATCTCTGAGATTAATTTCAGTCTGAGCCCATCATACAGTCAGGGTTAGCACAGACATCAACAATAGAGGTAAGCTACTTTTAGACTTTACTATCAGAAACAATTTAGATATAGTAAATGTAGGGAACAGACCTTCATAAGTCTCCCTAATACCCTTCACTCGTAAGAGGGGATGCTTTATTGAGAAGAGTAATTATAATTACCCATAATTTATGGAAGTGCTCCTACAAGCTCTTCCTCAAGCCTAACGAATGTAAATATTCACGCTCCTTTGTTTAGTTATTCCAGGTAATTGTCTGACTTCAATAACAGATGTTTTCCCTTAACTGTACACTCAATTTTAGTGTAGTTTTCTTACACTATTTACAATTGAAGAGTAGTGTAAGTACCTTGAAGTATTTCTGGGCAGGAAACCAATATGAAATCTTCATATAAAAAAAAATGCTAAATGAAGCAAAAATCGCATTATTTCGATATAGGCGAATAATTGAGGCCTGAAGGCGAAGATGATGCTTTGGCTATTACACCCATAATTACGTATGCCGCAGTGGTTTAGTGGAGAACAATACAGCTGGCTGTTAAGACAGATGGGAAAGGCATCAGACAACCGCCTGGTCTAGTACAACAGGGGCAATATCATCCAAAGCAATGGAGGTAATACTATCCTTAACTCCTTTAGATGTTTACATTTTTAGAACTGTAAGAAGGTCATACCGTTTAAATAACGCTGGTCTTTAAGAGGAAGACACAAGTGCCGGATCTCATACGAACATCGTTCGGGAAGTTTCAGATATACGAGTAATATATACTCGTAACTCGTAATTACGATATATACTCGTAAGGTTACAGATGCTCTCTGACATCATGGCAACAAAACCCACTTGAAAAAATTGTCGTGACCCTATATTAGTTTGTATGGGAGTTGGAAAATTGTACACCACCGTTTCTTAAGAGTTCGTGAATTATGTACTGTGTAATGCAATCGTTAAAGGTTGAAGTTATGTAAATTTAGGTATTCTAAAAAAAATTGTGTAAGGTAATATTGAGGATTCCTAGTGCATTGGAAAGCAGTTAGAATCACTTCTTCATTATCAAGATGGATGTTGTAAAATGTCTGAGAGACATTTCGAAAACGTACAAAGAATGCTATAGGTGTAAGCGTTAGAAAAAAATGTTAATGCTTTTTAAAAACTCTTATTTCCCTAACAGAATTTTATTCTTGAACGTTTTAATTGTTATTTTCATTAAAAATAAATTTTTTTAATAAAATATCACAAGAAATGTTAAAA